>OX418225.1:24402298-24442298 GCA_948455865.1 Conomelus anceps | reverse complement strand
TGGGGGGCTTGTTGGAAATTTGGGGGCCCCCGGGGGGTCTTAGGGGTATGGAATACCCCCTAGGGTGAGGGGGGCCCGGGGACCATCCCCCGGAAAAATTTTAATAAGTAGTCCCTCTAACGTCGTATCCCAAGAGATTCTACTCATGTCTCGAAAAGCATTAATCCATTATTTATTTTAGTCCACATTATGGGAAAGTTTTTGAATTTTTGATGCTGAGAGCTTGATTTGAGACACAAAATCAGTAATTTTATACGAGTATTTATTAAAATGGAGTTTATAAATTGGGTAAAGTGAAAGCTTAAATTCGATAAATCACTGCTTTTATGAATCGTTTGCCTAAGAACTTGAACCCACTTTTCGTTTATTGTTAGTTAATTGATTAGTGGTGAACAAATTTTAATGTATAAAATCTAAAAAATACTACTTTTATAAAGCCAATTTAACAAGTTATAGTGGTTTCAAATAATTATTACAATCAGGGCCACCCAGAGACATTTTAGTGGCCCGGGACAGAGTTGAGGCTGGATTCTCCCTTACACCTTCACCCTCAACACCAATTTTCAATCAATGACTCGATTTCCCAACTACCATTGCTTAAGTCTTCAAGCTATGCCTAGTTGCCTTCTTTACTCAAAAAAATCTGTGTAACTAATTTGAATTTTTTCTTCAATTTAAAGATAAAATTCGAATGTAAGCCATCTGATAACCATTCGTCGAAAAAGCTGTGGAACCTAGGGAAAAGGGTACTGAGTGGCACCAGAGAGAGCAATAAACATCTCTTCTATTTTTGTGTAATATTTTGAACTATTCACTAATATTGGAATACCGGTATGTAAAATTATTATGACTTTGAATGGAACTTGGTTCAACTTGCAAAGAGCGAATGAATTAATAATACATCCAATTCCAAACTTTAACTTATAGTAATTTTGTAATTACATAAATAGGTGGTGACAGAACCTCAAAACATTGGTGATTCTGAAAAAAATTGTTCTCAAGTTCTTGAAAGTGCAACTTTTAGCTTTTTTATGGCTATCAACCCTAATATTATTTGTTGATTGATTCATGGCGTGACAAATTTCACGATCACAATAAAACTCTTTGGGGTATCAGATCTGAACAGTAACAGAAATCAGCATTTGAAGCTCGTCTGCAAAAATATTAAGAGACCTTTTCTCTTTTCAAGACTACTGTGTCAACTTCATTCAAGTGGTATGGGGAAATTCAAACCCATGTTTGGGGGCTCCAAAAATACTGGGACGCACCAGCATCGTGGGGTCTTTGAAGGCCCAAAGCCGTGGCAATTAGGGGACTCTTATGTATAAACGTTGAAATTTGAAAATATTCTAGATGCAGCCTACTTGAATCTCTACTTCGCTTGACTATACTGGCAATAAAAACGGGCCCGTAGTGCCCGCGGCCTCTAGGGTGTTAGGCTTCTAAGGGGCCTCTAGAGGTCCAAACTGGAAAAAAGAGGCCCTGGAGGCCCCTAGCTGTACAATTTGGGGCCACTTGTTATATTTTTGTTTTATCACTTGCTTACATTTTTAAAATTATGTGGCCCATTAACGTTCAGGCCCAAGGAAACTTGCCTTTTTCGCCTCATCCCCTCTATAGCTTTAATAAGAGTATTTTTCAAGGTAATTAAAGTATTAAAATTATAGTTTTTTTCTAGCTGTAACCTTATTTAAGCTACTCTTCACATACGAAAACTATTTTTCACCTCCAGTAACCGATATTTTCGTATTTTTATTGATGCCACCCTACTCAGTTATGGGGCCTCTTTCACAGGCTAAAGGGGGGTTTTACCCCCCTCCTTCGCTACGCCAATGACAGTAATGGAGTGTTCTAACAAGAATATTAAAAATTGACTCCAAAAAAGTTAATCAAAAGATAAGAACAAATTTATTAGAATTGAATAGACTACTAAGATTCCCAGTTCGATTTAAAATTATCAAATACGTAGAGTAATAGGAGGAAGCTTATTAGACCTTATTAGAAGTTCTTGAAATGTGGAAAATAAAAACTTAACACTAATACTATAGCTAGAATTTATTTTCGAAATAAATGTAATTTATTGTGCACAGATTTGTTTTCCATCAGAATAATTTTGAACAATTATTAATTGAATAAGCAAGAGCTTGCTAGAATGTTAAAGAAAGTCGGTATGGCTTGATAATTTAAATACATTAGGCTCCTTTTCCTCATAATAATAACCCTGAAATAACTTGAATAGTTTGGTACCTACCTAAGTTGTTGAGTGACCTACCAATAAACGTTCCTTTTTGAAATATGATAGAATATCATTCAAATATAAATACGAGGCTCCTTTTGTTTATAACTTTAAAATATATGAGTCGACTTTTGCTTATAACAATATTGCTGAAAATAGCTTGAAATTTTAAGTACCTGACTTGTTTTGTGACCTACCAGGAATGTTAATAGTTTTAAAATATAATAGAAGATAATTGAAGGATATGGGGCTTGTTTTTCTCATAATAATACAACTAAAAACGGAAATTTATATTTGGTAAACCTGAGCTGTTTAGTCACCTACCAGTGAAGGATTATAATTTTCAAATATAAGAAAACTAAGTATGAATTCTCTGATTTAAAAATTTTTTCATAGAAAGCGCTATTATTTCAAATAGATATAATGCTTGCTTGCATGTCATATAACAGTATTATACAAGTACATAAGTAGCCTACTGTTACTCTGTGATATTTTCCATTACGAAAAACTTGATGAACAATCTAATATAAAAAATGACACTGTATTCCTATTTAAATCATGATTTTTACTCACGTATACTTGAGATATTAGAGGGATGCATTTCACTTCTAGGCTGATGAAGATTCTGTTTAGAAATGAAATGCATATCTCCAGTATAAGTGAGTAAAAATCCTAATTTACTTGGAAATAAAGTGTCAGTTTTGATATAGATTGTACATAGCATATACCACGCCCCGATCCAAATCATATGCTTTTGTGGACCCCCATTAACATATCATGGACCCCCAATTCTACCTACAATTTTACATTCTACCTACAATTTTTACTAATTAACAATAAATAGTAAAAAATGCCAATACTTCAATTCAAATGAAGATAGGGCTATAAACATGTTTGTAAACGATAATCAACTAGATCAGCAGGAAAAAATTGCATTTCTAGGAGTTTTGCGCTGGGACCATCACATAAATGATCTATGCAAGAGACTGAGAAAACTCATCTACAAGTTCCGAATGCTGAGGTCATTGGTTGATTTGAGGTGTTTGAAGATAATTTACTATTCTGTAGTGCAGTCCTTGCTGACATATGGGATAGTAGGATGGGGCGGAACAAGTTATGCACACATTGACCCGCTTATAAAATTGCAGAAACTAATAATGAAGATCATAATAATTAAAAAACCACTGCGTTATCCATCAGATCAACGTTTCAGCGAATTCGGTGTGATGGATGCAAGACAAATATATTCTAAAGAAATAATCTGCAGAATACACAAAAACACAGCACATTTTCAACACAGGAACCACAGTCACAACACAAGAAATAGGCACCTTCTTATTGCAAATTTGGCTAAGAAGGCTTTATACCAGAGACACTTCAATCACTTAGCACCAAAACTTTACAATCTGCTTCCAAGAGACATACAGGAAATACCACACAGCAAGAAATTCAAAATCAATGTACATCACTGGATAATAAACATAGGAAGACGAACCATAGAAACCATAATTTCAAACAATATGTGAGCTCACTAACCTGATATTAAAACACTGAATCCTGAAAAATTTAAATTGCAAACCTGCTCTAGAACATGGCATGCCATAGTAGAGAAGGTTAATTTCCACGCAAAAAAATGTTTATAAAAAATGTAATCTTTGGTAGTTTTAGTCATGTAGTCTTATATGTATATGTATTTGTTTAGATTTAGTTTTAAATGGAAATAAATAAACCTGGGCTCCATACATTGAGAAAATATGTTATAAAATTTCATCTGGGGTATTTGTCCTGCGACAGCTTGCTAGATTAAATCACAAAAAGTTTCTTTTTACAGCTTATCATAGGCTCTTACATGTGACATATTAGGTATGGGGTAATTCATCAAAGCAAAACCTTGATAGGGTGTTTATGATCCATGAGAAAGTTGTTAGGAGTAAGGAAAGAGTTAATAGATTAGATTCATGTAGACCGTTGACAAGGGACTTGGTCTCCTAACTGCACACCTAATGTGTATGAAGCTACTTCATATGTAAAAAAAGAGTAATATTAACCAAAATCTTAACGTACACGATTAGAATACAAGAAGTCAAGGAGATTATCACTGGTGAGTCACAATAGTAGCTTATTCAAACAAAAACCTAGTTATATTGGTAGGAAACTCTACAACAAGCTACCGCAGTTTTTAAAGGGTCTTGAAAATAAATAGAGATTTTAAAAACAATTGAAAAATTTTTTTTTTTTGAGAATGAAGCCCACGTAGGTCTGAGTCCTGTGCGTGGGTAATGAGTTGGATGATGGTGACTGATGAGTTGGAACTACAGTTTTAGGTGGGTTCCGAACCACTGGGAAGTGATTTCACAGCAGAGAACAGTGTCTATTTGCTGGCCAAACTAATCGGTCACCGTTACACACAGGACCTACGAGAACGCAGCATATTTAGTTGATAAAGCTTTTTATAATGTGCAAGAGTTCCTTTCTCATCGAAATTAAGCCTCACCTCAACTAATTGATATAGTAATCATGGTAACTAGTATATAAGATTGTATAATTATTGTTGATCTGATTTGTCTTATACTCCTTAACTGGAGTCTCCAAGACGTAATCTACAAAAAAAATTAAAAAAATATCCTACATCATTAACAATTTCTCGCTTTCCACGAATCTCAATGTGTAGTAGCTACATAGAATCTTTACTATAAGAGACAGCCCGCAGTGCTGATGGTATTTCAAGTGACCAACCTAACTACTGAATGGTGCCCTAAATAAAGAGACAATAACGGCTTAACAAGGGCATTCTAGCAAGATGTGTTTGAATAAAGAAGAATGCCATTGATAGAGAGGAAGTTCTGACGGACATGAAGGGGCAAATTGTGAATACTGAACTGGACACAAGAGAGAAATTCAAAGAGAAAGTGAAAAAGAAATCGTTTAGGGATGGAGAAAATCCGGTAGCTGGAGCTGAAGAGGATGATTTATTGTAGCCTTCCATTCATCTACGATCTGCGATAATGCTTTGACGATCATTAGTTAGGCATCAATACGACAAGTAAGGCAGCAGGTCAAGGTTAGAGTTGTTATAAATGAATTTTTGGGGCAGTTTTTCCACTGAGACCGTGCGACATCGGTCTCTGAAACGCTTTTACATAGCATCGTTCTCCTCTTTTGAATCTCGCCACTCTCCCGGTGACCAAGAATCTGCTTTTTAGCAAAACGGCTGTTTGTTGAGAGTTGACTTGGTTCAAAGCAAAGAAACACGGAGACGTGCAAAGGTTGTAAATTATTCAAAACCCTTTTTGTGTCTATTGTGTTGCAGATATGCGCGCTTTGGCTTGGCCAGGCGACACACTTGGTCACGTCTTCTTTGCAAAGCGGTGGTGTTGGTCACCACCCAAAGGACTTGATAGCTCTCTGGGAGTTGTGCCAATTCGAAAACATTGTTTTTAGTTCACTGTTTCAATTATCTTAAGAATAATACTAAGAAGATCAAGAAAATATTGATAGTTTTCCAACTGAAAGGCGAATTTACAAACTAATTTAAAACATTGGGCGAGTTTACAAACTACTCTAAAGCGAATCTACAACCTGTAATCATACCCGATAAAAAGTGTAATCGTGTTGGATATAGTTCGCTAGTGAATTCGATTAGAATGACCGAGTTTACACTGAAATTATAAATTCATCGGCGAGTAGCTTGTAAACTGACTCAATGTAATTGACGCTCAAGTGATAATTTACGAGCGGTATTACCTTGTTTACAGGGTCATTTGTTTAGTATTCAGGCGAGAATTAGTATTTCCGTGAATATGAGTATCTTCGACAAGTGAAAAACCTCATGAAATTTCAAAAAGTGTGAAGTTTGTGATAAAAATCACAAAAATTACTTAAGAAAAAATGTGTACTCAAAGTTTTTATTCAAATGAAAAGCTTAAAGCTCTTAATTGACTTTAAATATTTGGACTGTGCAAGCAATATGAAATGAAATGAAAATATGCTTTATTAGGCGGAGTTGGGACTTGAGAGTCCCCTCTACCACTCAACCTTGTCGGATGATATAGTTTACCACTAGAATAATATACTAAGCCAATCAAAGATGAGTTAGCCAATTTCAGCATGAATTTCATTGGATATATAATAACCAATATTTTTTCGGAGGATCAAGCATCCACATAGGTCTGAGACCTGTGCGTGGGTAATGAATTGGATGATGATGATTGATGAGTTGGACCTACAGTTTCAGGTGGGTTGTGGGTTCCAAACCACCGAGAAGTGATTTTACTGCAGAGAACAGAGTCCTTCTGCTGGCCATTCCAATCGGTCACCTTTACAAAGATGGCCCAGGAATATCTCTGATTAAACAGGTACCTGATACGGCACTCGGCTATCACTCCCCTATGAAATAGCTTGTTTAAAGTTTGATTTATGGTCACTACCGTCAGTAGTAACTCAGTAGTAACGTCAGTAAGAGCTCGTTCTTGTAAAATTTACAAATAAGTAGCTCTTGCTGAATTCATTGGAAGTAAATGGAATCCAACTTTATATGGAATAATAAAAAGTACCTTATATTTCATGACAAGCTATCTGAAATTTTCATACTATATGTAACGATCATATTTATTATCAACACAAGAGATAATAGTTTCGATAGTCACTTTATTCTCAATATCAATCAAACTGATTCAAAAGTACAGAGCAGCTTAAAATATATAAGCTACTCTGCATAGACGAATACTAAATAACGTGAGCATCTGATAGGCCGACTTCTAAGTTGGAAGCTAGCCATTGGCTGGTTTCTGAAATTTTCTAAAACATTTAGCTAAACAATTAGCTTAAACCCATTAGTATCAGATAGAGAAAGCCAGTAACTGAAAAATACGGAATAACAATGATTAATTAACAAGTAGAAAACAGGCATCCAAACATAAAGTTATTTGGGAAGTGAATTTGAAAGGAATTTCCAAAACTAATTATCTTGTTAACAAATCTACATTGTATTAAGTATTTTAACAATATTTTCAAATTAATACTTTTTTGCGGACACTATGCTTGATTTGTGTTTGGGTTTCTGTTTTCCACTTGCTCAGATAATACTATTATAAGAAATTCTTCATAGAAGAATGTATTGGAATATAATAATAATTATAAAAGAAAACTGGAAAAAAAGAAAATTGTGATTCTCTTAATGACGATATTGCACAGAAAATTGGTTTTCCTTAAAAGGAAAGTCCAAATACACATTTTCACATGTTTAATATGGCAATCTATCTTGCTTTACAGCTCTTAGTCCCATGTTTATTTATTTATTTATTTAATACAATCTCTTTGGAGTCAACAGGTTAACACCCACAACTGCCTCCTTAACACAGCTTGAAAGAAAACAACATACATGTAATTTCTAAAGATACTATAAAGATAGAAATAGAAAAATGAATTACAAAGAAATGCACTATTAGAAATAATAACCTACTTCGGAAAAAATAATAGTAAAACTCGATTGCAATTCAGTAGTATATACATAACAAACAGCAATATTAAGAATATAAAAAATAATAATTCAAATCTTGCAAATGATGAAGTTTATGATAATGATGATGATGATGAAGATTACGATTATGAATGGTCCAAAACAGAAAAAAGAATTTAAGATAGGATAAGATTAAGAATAAGATAATTTAATACACTAGGGCTGAGTGAGCAGAGAATAAATTTTTTCCCTGACCCAAGCATCAACAAAAATGTCAACATCTCTATCCATTTCATTATACAGAGAAGTTCTTCATATCTCCTTGTGAAAATCGTACGAGTCACAATTATTATATGAATGTAATCGCTTTTCCATTGAATGGACCGCAAATAGTAATTTGATGGTGGAGGCGTATCTGTGAATCGCTTGATATCACATAATCACTTTTCTAATAGTGATCCAACTTGATCTGCAGTACATCCGAATGCACCGGCAGAGGTGATCAATCACCTTGCACCTGATTGACCGAAGCAAACAAGATTCAGTGGCGATGACTTAACAAGTATTCAACCTACAAGTCATAATATTTCCGAGGTCGGGATCTCCCAGGAGGCAAATCCGACTATGTTTACCTTAAGCAATGGCGACCTGCATTTTCCCTGGCCAATAAATGCGTATTTTACCTTGATAGGCATTTGACAGCAGCTCCATCATATTTATAAAGAGCTGTGCGAAATTTACAATAAAGGAATCTCATTCTGATCTCTTTCCTAGAAAATTTCACACCAGCAGTATTATAATCGCAGTAACGTAGGGGTTTTATCCCTTGAGGTCGAGAAATTTTTTTTTTCAAATCATTCAGATTTTTAATGCTCAACAGCTGTGTATAATCTGCCAATTCTTACAGGCTGTTAATAATAAGGCAAATTATTACGAGGATAACAGACTGTTCTTACTGCTCATATTCTTTTCTATTCTCCTGTATTCCATTATTCAAGCATTAAATTTCTTGAGACAAAGAAGCAATCGCTGTGTTATGCCAGAGTGTGAGAACTTATTTTGATTATTTCTAGAATCACCTAATTCTTCACCCTCTGTAGATAGCCTAAGGGTTTTTTTCACCTCTGAAATTTCCTTCATATTCTACTCCCTAGTCCCTTATTCAATCAAGAATAAGTAGTGTCTCTATTCAAATGCTTCACAATTTATCACTTTGAAAATTTTTCTTTTCTTCCAACTCAATAATTGAAAAGTATAATTAATTATCATTAAAATGTTATTTATATACTGTTTTTTGCATTTGTCAGCTTCATAGTATGATGTTAGAATTTGATATTATTAGCATTCGCAAGTATAATATCCATCAATTATAAAATAGCAGCATATCGAATGCATGTGTAGGCCCACACTTCTAGCTGAATTTCTTTGAATTCTCTAGTGTCATACTTTTCTACACTTATAAACAATGTAAGCTATTAACCCGGACAAAAATATATAACTTGTTTGGAATTCTAGTTAAAAATGTCTGAAATAAAGCGGGAAAATTGTGAATACCTGGAAATTTATCTCGAGAAATTTAAAAAATCACAGTTGCCTCACCATATAGCCTACCTTAGTATTGTTTACGACTAGTTCTTTTGTGTTCCCTTGTCCTACTACTGTATTTTGATACCCAAAAAAACAATTCATGGAGTTCCCAGAGGAAGTGCAACTGCAAAGATAAAAGAGAGATCCAATTGTTATGTGGTAAATGTGGTAAATAATAATCAGACTGTGATAAAATTTTAATTATTAAAAAGTGTTCTCTTCTAAGTGGCAACCTTGAGTGCCAACTTTCCTGTGTAAATCTAACCAAAAAAATTTAGGTATGACGCTAATTCACTTTCCCTGGGTGCAATGTGCGTGAATGAACGCTAAAAACGGCGATCAGACAAGCCAATGGCTCTCTTGACCACGCAAGACACTTTACGATTGTAAATGCAAGACCCTTGTGATTCGGCCATACGTGAAATAAAAAATATACTCGTATATTCCTTTCACTGGAATTCAATTCTACTAATTTATCAAGATACCCCAAAAAACTTCTACTGAATAAACAATACCCGAGAAAATACACCTGCAGAGATAATAGAGAAATCTTATTATGATTTGGTGGCCGTAAATCATAAATTTTGCGAGTAATTTCTGAGAGCGCGCGCCATTCCATGAGAGGCGTCACGAGGGCGAGCGAGCACTGTAGTCTCGAAGCCTGCCGAGAAGGGATGTCATTTTTCCCACAGTGCCATTTCCTGCAGCCCCAGGACATCCCGGTGCTGCTACTGCTTGGAATAACCATCGTCATCATCATCGTCATCATCGTCGTCAGAGGAGTTGTTGTCATTGCACGGGGAAGGTTTTTGAGCGGAGAGACAGCTGATTCGAACGCGAGTAATCAATCACACGGCGACACTCTCTTTCCTCACTGGGTTCCCTGCCCCCCTGGCCCCCCTACACCTTCACCCCCATAAGCACCCCCTCACCAACGGGTCGATACTCCATTTCGGCCCCTACCCCACCGCCGCGTCTGTCGCCCGTGCTGAAAGCTTTTGAAACTTGTCAAAGCTTCCCCTGACAGCCAGATGTATGTGATTATAAATAGGTTATTTGAATTCTGACGTCAGAGGACCTGTACAGTGCACGCTAATGAACCACTCTTTCCTGGCCGGCAATCTCTTCCTCATGTATGCTACCATGGTCTTATAGAACGTTGCGTGTGGGCAGTGGGCTTACATTCTTAACAACACATAACCGTTGTATAGTATTCAAAAATGTAAATTTTTGAAGCCATACTTTGTCCAATAATAATTAAAATTATTTTATAATAATCAAAACCATAATACGTTACTGTAACTGTACTACTAGAATACTATAATACGTTTTCTGATAACAAAAACGTAAAATAACTGCAGTTCTGCCACCGTAATCTGCTTGCTAAAATAAATAGAAACTTTTCTAGTAAAGTATCAATTTTATCTTAGTTCTCCCGTCATGCGCCATTTTGCTTTTTTGACAAAAATGATAATTTTTCATGAAAAATATGATTTTCACTCGAATTCTTTAAATTCAGTAATAAACAAGTAGTTTTAATAAGCAAAAATTATCCAATAAGTTATTATGTAGAGTGTTCTATAGCATCAGGTTATAGTGATCATTTAATATGCATTTTTCTGAAAATGATATCCAAATAAAATTTTCAAATCTATTTGACTTGTAGTCCGTACGTTTCATCGAAAACATTTCTATCATCGAGCTTGGAATTTCGATGATTTGAAAAATATAAATATTGTTTCTGTGGCTTTGTGAGATGTAACCTATTTCAATTGAGTATTTGAATTTTCGAATTTCAAGGTCCATTTCAAAATGTGGTGGATTTTGACTTCTGAACCATCATTTGAATATTATTAAATCATAGTTCAGTGACTTGACTATCGTAACATGCTTGCCGATAAACTGCTTCAAACTATGTTATAAGAGTCAATTCACAAGATTTCAATTTTCACTGGTTAATTATCTTCAAGGCTATGTTGAAATTTAGTTAGAAAACTACAATTTGAATTTCGAAATACGGTAGAGCTGAGATACAACTTGGGAGTAAATATATGTTGTGGATTGTTTTTCAAATTTCATACATGTGAAAATTAATTCTTATTGATGAAAATGAATGGGCTTACTGAGATATTTCCAGAATATCCAGTTGAATAAGCACTTAGTAACTCAGATCAAGTAAATGTAACCCTATATTCACTGATTATTCAGTTAAATAAACACTCGTAACCGTAGTTAATCAATTAAGTCTGTGAAAAGTATTGAATCCTCATTACCCACTTATAATATCGATTTAAACGTCCCAAATAATTTAAACTCTTTCTTCCTTCAGGATAGTGCTTCCACCAGTTCATTCTCAGTTTCAACCCTCTAGATAGACCTGTCACACTCTAATTACTGTCTCGAGAATCAAACTGAGAAAGTGGAAAACTTTCATTGAACGAGAAAATTGGACGAGGAAAAAGCTCACCGTCGGCCCTCTCCGGAAAACTTCTAATTAAGACGTGATCACTCACTGTTTTATCTCTCTCTCTCACACTTTCTTTCTCTTTCGACTATCATCGCTTTCCACGCCCTTCAGCATTGTCGATCTTCTGTCTTATTTAATTCGTTCACTGGCTTCACAAAATCAACTCACACAGTTTAATTCCCCCCGATTTGGTATCTGTCTTTCGCGGATCCAACTTTGAACACTTCATAATGACCTCGTTTCAAGATCATTTATTTTGAAACTGAACCAGACATCTCACTTTCGAAGTAAAACAAACATTTTATCTTCCTTTTGCTTTTTGCCTTTCTGATCCACATCCCACTGCACCCAGAATCTATTAAAATACTTTGTCTTTATGTATGCTTATAAGCACAAGCAGTTTTTAGTATTCCCATCTCTGTTCCTAAACAAAGTTTTTAGATGATAAATGAATTCTTTTCAAAAAGGTAAAATAGACTCTAGTTTATAGATGATAAATGAATATTCTTCAAAAAAGTAAAATTGACTAGTTTATAGATGATAAATACATACCTGTATACCTTGAAGGAAAAGAAAGTTATAATAGAATCCTTACACAAACTACCATTAAATATGCCTTCTTGTCATAAGATAAACATAAATAAATCTCACAATCCTTGTTAAGAAGGGAGGTAGATATATATTGCAGAAATATATATTCCTTGAAAATTTTCAAGTAATATTAAAAAAAGAATGTGAATAAGCTTTTCTTCAGTAGACTTGTTCCTCTCAATGCTCCTAAGGATTTTTTTGATAGAAAATTAATAAACGTCAAAAATGTACGTTTTCTCAAGGATGTCTTTAAGGACATTTATTGAACAACTGTTTAGAACCTCAACCAATTTCCTTTGTATTAACATCTTTAGTTTTGTACTCCGTAGAAAAATAATAAATTTCATAAAGGGTAAGGTAAAATGTTTTAAACTACTTGTTTTTGTCTCCAATTCATGCGTTATGAAGAAAGCCACCGGAGCAAGTTCTACCAATAAGCTACTTCCCCCATGTTGTTCTCATGGGCTGGGAAACTCATTCATTTTAATTGATATTGTAAAGTTGAGACAGATGAAGAGTGGGGAGTTTATATGTGGTGATAAATTGTTGTTGAGTCTGCTGTGCTGGCACTTTCAGCCGAGCAAAGTGCATTTTGACATTTTTCCACAACGAAAGAACGAAATGTAACACAGCAACGGTTTGGTAGGCTACGGGATGTGGAGGGATGAAAGTGACAGAGAGAAAGGAGAGACAGAGTTTGGGTGACAGAGAAAGAGTGAGAAAAATAACGTGGGCGATAACGCTACGACACATTCTTCCTCCTGTCATCCAAAATGGCGGCTCAACTGACATGCTTCGTAAGGTTGAAAGCCATGCAAATATCAGAATAGGAAGACTGTCAAGCATTTCTCGAGAAAGTTTTGTTTTATGTGAAGTTTGTTTTGTTGGTCTCAGTCGTACAAGGTTAGACTCTGTATAGAGATTTCATTTACTATATTTTATTATGATATTTTTATTCATTTTTAATAATATTTATCACCAATTGATGAGATCCTAATATAAAAACACTTAGTACCATACATTTTTTAAATATTTTGTCTTGGTACAAGATCTCAAGGACCTGCTGCTTAACAATTTAAAAATGATCATTACAATCTAAAATATTTAAAATTATGATGTTGAAGATCCATATTGTTTCCACTAATATATAATAAAAACTTAAAAAACTCTTGTAAGTGGAAATTGTGACTTACGTTATGGCATGACGGCGGTTTCACTCTGATTTTAAGAGCATCGTCAAACGACCCACAGTACCATTCAAGTTGAGTTCAAACTCATGCCTTGAATCAGAGTACTGTGGGTCGTCTGACGATGCTCTTAACATCAGAGTGAAACGGCCGTTACGCTATAACGTGAGTCACAATTTCCACTTGAAAGTGTTTTTTGAGTTTTTATTTAAATTAAAACCTTCCATGAGATTTTGCAGAAGCTCTAAATAGAAAAATAATAGAACAGCTCTGTAAATAACTATGCAACAGGCACCTGGTATCTAGAATTTTATTAGATCTTGAATAAATATAAGCCGGAGATGGGCAGTATTTTCTAGGCGAGCGACAGTTGAAATGAGAAATTATGTGGGCGGGCCAACCTAATTGACCGATATTCATTTTTATGAGATAAACTAGTTTTCTTCACATTTAATACCAATAATCAGTTTAAATTATAAGCCTCAACAATGATTATTTTCAATAATTGAAAATATTGTAGAAAGATTGTTGTTTAAGTTACGGAGGAAGGGAATAATCCAACTAAGAAGATTAACCTTAAAGGCAATCTAATTATTTTTAAACTCATGGATCTATATGACAGTATAAGCAGTTCTAGACATTGTTTCATTCATTTTAACTAACATTAGAATTATAAATCTCATGCAAATTTATTGGAATTTATTTAGTGCTTATATGTTATCTCTAATGTTTTACTAATAATCATTATATTTGTTTGAAGGGATGAATTTTATATTTATTACACTTTGTATTCAGTTTGAAAACAAGTTAAGGTTTTTTAATGTTTTGCTACCTACTTTTAATGATTTAAAAGTGTAGTGGTAATGGTATAATGATGGTATTTTTCACTATTAACTTATTATACCTTTTCTGTTATGGATAAAAATGATTTCACAATTTCATTGAGACCAAAAATTCAACTTGAACCTTCCTTTAATGTGTCGACCTTTTTGTATTGAATAATGAAACCATTTTTTTTCTTTTGTAATTGTTGACGAATTTTTGCCATTTATTGGTTTCAGCATTTCAAAATTTATTCTTATTTAGCAATGCAAAATATATTTTACATGTGTGTAGTTTTAGAGTTCACTTGAAAGCATGTCGCGGGCCGTATTAAACTAGGTCGCGCCGTACTTCACCCATCACTGATATAAGCTATTATTCGCTACAGCATTTTCCGTTGAAAAATGAGAAAATCACGAATCAAGAGGCGGTGGGAGACAGATCATCCTCATTCAAGAACCAATATTTATAGATAACATAAGAAGGTCTGTGAGTCATTCGTTCGATTTTTTCAAAAACCATCAAACAACAGAAAGTTTGACTAAATAAATAGATAATAATAAATTAATACAGAAATACAGAAAAGGGGCTAATCTGTTGAATTTATCAAAGAAAATCCAAATTCAAAATTAGAGAACATAAAATATTACGGAGTCACGTTGATGAGGTATTTATAACCGATAAACAAAGAATAAACTACTCACGAGCGTCGATATAAAATTATCCAGGCTATTATGAAGAGTAAAAATTTGAGTAAGGAGTAATTCATTTTCAAGAAGATTATTGTTAAATTTAATAAAATTATAGTTGAAAATTGAATGTTACTCACATGGCCTGAGAGGGATTGATGCCATTCATGGTTAGGATAAACGTAACAAAACCATAGAAGATTAGTTTCCTACTTTTCTGTATCACGCTCCTGTACGCCACTTCTATTATAATTATTGTTAATATTATTGCAAGGGGCAAGGCATGTGACCAGCAGAACAATGATGCTGAATGCTTTTGCAGTAGAGACTAGCTCGACCTTGACCTATTGAATTGCAGCTAATTAAAATGGTATTTGAAAATTCATCCATGGAATAGTACATTATTTACTCATTCTATTTTTCACTAATTCGAGTTACATTCGTAGCAGACTCACTCCTCAATTAATTAATTCTTGCACAGGGATGAGTAACCAAGAGATCAGGATTGATTTATTAAGACTACATTATAGAATTCTAACTTATAGACATTGTTATGATTATATATATTTTTTGTCAACATTAGGTTGTTTGCAACCCTATAGTCGATGACAATCAGCATCGCAAAATTAAACTTGCTCTGTAATGGTGGTATTCACACTACTCTAATCTGTGAATTCACACGGGTAAAGCGAATCTTTTCTAAATCATCAGTCACATAAGATGAACAAAGATTTTTAAGACCAAAATACTTAATAAGTTGCCTACCATGTAGATAGAATGATACCAAAAGTCCAAATCACCAATTTAATTCAACTGAATATATTTTAGCTCAACAATCAACTGCACTAATAATTTAAAATCTAAACTTTTAATATCCTTCAACTTTTTTGTGTCTAAAAATATAAAAAATGTAATAATTCTTTAATAGATTGCACCAATATACAGTTGGAATGATTCTTAAAGACTACATCATTTCTATAGTTCAACTTCTAGTATTTTAGCTTCACAATCAACTCAACCAATAATTCTAAATCTAAATTAGTTGCACAAAATCTCTTTACTTACTATAATATTGAAAAAATATATTAATATGATTATAAATCTAGTAAAAATATGAGCTCATCTATCCCTGTTCATCTATGAATTCAATATATGGCATCGTCTTAAGTTTAATGCATTTGATGAATTTAAAATATGTACTTATGTCATAGGCGTAGCCAAAAATTTCTCAAGGGGGTCCGTAAGCCAAACCCCCCCCCCCCACACCAGCACCAACGATAATATTCTTCATCAGATACTATTTTTGAGTTCATTAAAAGTACCCTCTCCCACCTCATCAACAACAATCCCTATCATTGAAATAGGGCTTAAAATTTGAAACATTTGTTGCTTGATAAACGATAATCTCTCCAACAAAAAAATAGGTTTGTTGAAATCTAATGTCTTTAAAACTAGATTACTTTATGATTTGCTTCTAGCAAAATCAACAAATAATTATTTCTCTAACTTTAATTCTTATTATACTGTAAATATATAATGTGAATGTATTTTACAGAGAAAAACGAAGTAAATTCAAATACAGTATTTTACTTTCTTTAATTTCATTCACATTATAGGTTGAAGAGAATTCTATCTAGTGCCTGAGTCATCGCCAATAACGGGGAGGGGGGTCCGGATCCTTGGCTACGCCCCTGCCTTATGTATCGGATGAGATTTAATGTATTAAATCAGTTAATGCATTCGATCAGTTTGAATGTGGTGCCTTTGGATTAGATGAATGCTTCAATCGATATTGGCCGGCCGAAATTAAATTTGGGAAATAATGCAGGCGGTGGCTTGGAGAACAACGGGGGTCCGTGCTTGCGAGGCGGTGCGATGTTTTATAATTAAAAGGGGATATCAACGGAAGACAAGACCCTTGAAAGAAGAAGAGAAGGAGGAAGAAGAAAAGACAAGACCCTTCTCTTGAAGGAAGGACAAAGGGTGCCTTGGAATTGGAAGGACTGACTACCTTCGGCCGGCCGGCTGAGGCTGGTTCCTTTCAATGGTGCGGGATGAAATAAAACAATCGCTGCTTGCAAGAGCGCGGCATGAGTTGAAAGCAAGAAATTCGGGCTTCGTGGAAGTGGTGGGGATGAGGATCGGGGCTGGAAAGCTTGAACGAGTTGGCGCCAGGGGCGTTAGCTAAGCCATCCATCATGGCCTGCGCTGCTATTGGTCGAAACTTGGTCACGTGCATCCTAATTGCCCCATGGGCGGGACCAGCACTCTCAAAGCAGTTGAAAAAGACTTCGACACTACTTTATGGACAGTCCACGGAGGCTAGCGTGTTCAATTCTGTGCCGTTTCTTTGCCAAAGTTCGTGAAAACCTTATCGTTAACCGCGCTATTTTTTGTTTACTTAATAGTTTACACGTGTTAGACGACTTGCGTTATCTCGAATAAAACAACCTATTGGAAATGATCAATCTTAATACATAGAACTACACAATTTTGATCGATCTTAATAATTAGTTATGTGAATGTGTTTCCCCTCTTCAAACTCCAAGACAACAACTACAAAATTATGTTTTCATTTGGACAATCATATTATTACTTTGTCATTTACAAATTTTATTAAAACTCCGTGTATAATGTGACACTTTATATCGTTTACAGTGTTTAACAGTGTGTGAAACTCATATTGGAAATGTAATGCTTTTTAATGAATAACAAGTGTACATTTAATAAATTGAAAACGTTTCTTGACATCAATTGACAGTTTGGCTTCTCAGTTTCTTTTTGAAGTTTGGGTGCAATTCGGTCGAGGAAATCTAGTCAAAGAATGTTAGTGAACAGTTATTATGATTTGAAATATCTGTCAGGAAACCAGACAGATTTCATTGGAAGATTACTTTCAGTTTTTGAAGGGTGTGTTGGGAAGATATAGCATGTAAGTCGTAGACAATTTATTCATGAAGAATAAGGTTAACTAGGTTTAAAATAATTTTTAATGGGTTGTATTTGGATGGACAGTTTTTCCATGAAGCTTAAAGGTAATAATTAAAGAACTGATACAATTTTCAAGCTGTATTTCGATGACGAATTGTCAATTTTGAGATGTTCCTTGTGGCACATTCAAACTAATGATTAGCTTATATGAGTGAAACTTTGAAGACAATTTTCCACTAGGATTAGATCAAGATTTATAGCCAGTTATGAGCTCTTTCCTGATGAATACGGGTCCATCCTACCATCACCACCAACCGTCCATCCACCACCAAGCAGTAGTGGTTGATCCCAAGTTCCCTCCAACAGAGGAATACAGTCAGAACAACTACATTAGCACTGATTTCTTCAATGGACACCATCACCACCACCATGGGGCACCAGCTCCTCAGTATGGTGGCTACCACCATCAAGCCACAGGCACTCCTTATGGAATCTCGGGCAACCATGGTGGAGTTCCCACAAACTATGGAACCTACACAGCTGCAGGAAACTATTATCAGTTGCATCCTCATCCAGAGATTCACCATCATCATCCTCTGCCCCCGGAGGCGCAGCAACCACCCCCAATCCCCCAGTGCACAGCCCCCCCTACATCAACCACAACCATCCTCCAGGACAGTCCAAAAGACACATCCTCGTCACCTTGTCACCTCCAAAGTCCTGTTTCCTCACAGCAACAACCCAACATGGATGGCACAGAGGAATCCGACGACCAGGATGACATGGATGATGAGGAACTCCTCATGATGGAGGACGGATCCCCGCTGATGATCGACGAAAGCTCTGAGTCTGGCGACCGCATCATTTACCCTTGGATGAAGAAAATTCATGTTGCTGGAGCCGGTAAGTTCATTCATATTTTTCTTTACGCTATTACAAAACTGCTATTTCGTTTCTGGACTAGGCTACTAGTTCTGCAGTAGTATACTGTAGTTTACTATCCTGCAGTTTAATATTCTGCATTTTACTATACTGTAGTTTGATATACTTTAGTTTGCTATACAGCAGTACAACAGAGATAGAGTATAACGTGACTGTTGAAACTAGAATATGCATTCCTCGTACTTTCATGATGTAGAAAGTGTTTTCATTAAGTTTAATTGAGGTTAAGTTTAACATTACAGCTGAAACCACGGTGTATGGAAGAAGATGTAACGTGTCTTCTTCCATATACCGTGATCGAAACAATAGTACGGATATCTCATGTTTTTAAAATAAAGTTGTAGTGGTTTTATGAGGTTTGATTGAGATTGGGAATGACGTGACTGTCGAAACTATAGTAGGCACAATATCTTGTATTTTTTATGATCAAGACAGTGCTTTTATAAAGTTTGATTGGGATTGTGAATTATGTAACTGTCGAAATCATAGTAGGCATCTCGTGTTTATTATGACCAACACACAGGATCTCTAGCGCTCAGGATGAAGTTTTGAACTATTACTATTTGTTATCAGCTTCAACTTATTATCACTTGCCTGGTCGTTCGGAACCCACATAAAACTGTAGGTTTACCCCATAAAATGGCACAAACGGTGAGGCGTTATACGTAAGGGTCTATCAATGATAGTCACACACTTATTATTATTATAGGTTGATTGAATTCGAGAATGAAGTGACGGGATAGTAATTAGGTTATAAAAGGTGTAGTTGGTAATTGGCTCCATATCATGTAGAGTTCAAGATTTTTAAATACTGCGTCAAAAGTTCACAAACTTACATTCAATTTCATCAATATTGTTCTTGAATCTTTCAACATTATGGTTATTGACACCGGTAACAAATAGTTTCCGAGTAGTTTCAAATACAACAAATGATCAACATTAACGATGTTATTAAAAAAAGATATAATAATAATAATAATTATTATAATTATGATTATATTTGATAATTGATCTTAATATTAATCGTATATTGAGTTCAAGATTTTCAAATATTAGCCTACTAGCTCATATTTATTATGTTTCTATCAATAATAGAACTGATGACTTTCATCTATACGAATATTGAGATAAGTAATAATTACTTTTTAACTAATTTAAAATAAATATAAAAAAACAGATCGAATTGAAAATCTATTCCTTGTTGGAAGTCGGTTAAAAATGACTAGCATACACAATAATTATTTAGTTGGAATTCAATCAATCAACAGGAATTTGATGGAAGAGGAAACCAATTACTGTATGTTTTGAAAATAATCCAAAGTAAACTTGGAAATTGGTTTTCATTTATGCAATCATATGCAACCTAATTATTAAGGGAAATTATTCCTGAGCTCATCCTCTTCTCGAAGCGTTTAATTCCATATAATAAAGCCCAAGCTAATGTTGGTCGTCTATGATTTCATGATCATGAAATTCAATTGGTAGTTATGGTTGGATTGATCTCTATGAGAAGATCAGAATATGTTATCCTCAATATCAAATGCAATTATGTTGAGAATGGATTCTCCATATGCATAACCATTTTAACAGAAACAATGTGACCTAGGTGATTGTGACTGGTTTGTTGATCAATCTCCTTCTTTATTAATTTATTATTAGGAAGTTGTATTTAGCAACTTGATACAGCTTACTCAATATTTATCCATTAACATGGCCGGATAATAGGCGAAATTGACAATAATTTAGTTATCATAGTACTGTTATCGGAGGTCTTCAACATAATTTATAGCATTAAAAAAAATTCGAAATTCGATTTTCATCATGCGATGTGATGAACATCATTCTTGATATTGGGGTGTAGCCTCAATATGATCATCAACCAAGTTACTATTTTCTTTCTATTTCTTTCTTTTTTTTTGTCATGGTGGCCTACACTATGATTTATCCTAAGAATTTAGCTATACTTAATTGATAATTAGTAGTTATACAGCATCAGCATGAAAGTATCGAAGTCTTTCCTTCTCAAACTTACAGTAAAGAAACAGTGGAGAAGGTAACATTGAGAAATGATATAAGAAAAGTGGGCCTTAAACTATTATAAAAGTTGTGTAATTTAATGTATTGCCTTCCTGTGTGTTTATAAATAAATAATGTATAATCCTTGTTTAACTGGCCCTGAATTAAATATTACGAAACGTTGGCGACAACAATGACTGATTTCCATTAACCGATCCCTGAGATTCCACTTCATTATTATTATTATTCACTTATTTATTATTATCACTTGACCATTCATGCGACAAAAACAGCAATGAAAACTATCAATTGATAGTACTGCCTAACTTCTCATATTTTTAATTTTCATGTAAATCACATCCTTATAGCTAATTTTTTTCAAAAAGGCGCTATGATAGTCTTGGAATATTATTTTTTTTAATCGTGCTGTGGTAGTAGGGGTAGTTTTAAGATACGTGTTCCCACTCCCATTACAAATCAAATTGGAAAAATTGATTCAATTTCATTTACAAATTCTCTATGAGCACATTGTAGTAAACTTCCACGATATTACTACTAATTGTGCTTCTACATTAATTTAATAACTGATTACGTTTACCAAGCATTAGTTCAAATATTCTTGAAAATAAATAATTATTTCAATAACTCAGATTGGAAGATCCTCAACAAGTACACAAAATATTTTAGTGGATGGACAGAATCTTCAAAACACCATCGCGACCCTTATGCTAATTTAAAGAGACACTAACAAATGATTATTTCAGTTTCCTAACTTTGTTCTAGAATTTCCATTACAAATCAATTGAAATAATTTGTTGTTACAGAAGGCCTTATTCTTCAACAAGCTATCTGTGAGTACAAATTCATGATAATATTTTTCTTAACACGCTTCCAATTCAGTGATTATTAACACATTCTTACTTTACTTACAATATATTTTTAGGGTAATAATGAATCAAAGCTTATGAACTAATCAAATTCAGTGATAAAAGTGTATTATACAATGAAATATAAGTCAGCTTACACCATTTATCAGAACTCACAGATATCTATCATTCTTCACAGTCTAAGAATGGCCTAATGGAACAAGTTATTCTCAACAATTCCAAATTTTTGAAAGATATTTCTAAATTTTCAATCCTAAACATTCAATTAGTGGTAAAAAAAGGCCAAAGTAATTCAATAATCTAAATTAGATGGTTCGGAACCCACCTAAAACTGTAGGTACAACTCATCAACCACCATCATCCAATTCATTACCCACGCACAGGTCTCAGACCTATGTGGGCTTCATCCTCCGAAAAAATAATAGGAAGCAGGCTATGATTGCAAATGATATATTCTTATGTAATAATAAATCGATTCTAATCACTTGCTTATACGCTCTAACGTTAACTTGGAGATGGATGCTTCAAGCATCAACTTAATTTTAATTGCTACTTTTTTAATCAATATCATTTGAAAAGTTGAACTGCGTTATTTCATAATTAGGATTTGAAGAAAAACGTTCGTTTGATTTGTTTTTTATAATAAGTTTTCTCTAATAGAAAATAAAAACTCAATCAGAACACAGAGCTTTTGATGATTAACTTTTTATTGTGAATTAAACGACTTGCAGTCAGCCAGCTTTGATGAGGTTACTTGAAATGAAAACGTTGGTTTGATTTTTTTTTAATGAAAAAAAAGCTCTTTAATCAGAACGCAAACCTTTTTATGAGGCTGCTTGGCAGGGTTTTATATGAAAATTGATGAAAACATTTCTTCTATTTATATGCAGATTGTATGAGACTGAATGAGCAGAAAACACAAAAAATTAACACTCCTCTAAAATTAACCACCTTTAAAATAACCAGTATTATCCACTCACCAGTCAGTCAGTGATCAATTTCATTACAAATTGAATAAGTTTGAACGAACTCACGAACATCTCCTTTATAATTTTGTAATCTATTATTTTGTGAATACTTATCAATTTAATAAATGGTACAGCATTCAAAATAACTCGAGCTCTATAAGCTTCTAGTAGATTCTACATATCACGTGATGATAAATAAACAAACATTAAATAAACATGTATTTTAATTCTGTTCTCGAATCAAGTGAGAGCTGATTGTGTTAAGATTATTAGGAAGTAGTTCTTGCGCATACATGCATTGATTCATTTTGTCTCAATGTAAATAAGCCAGAAGAATTAGAAAAAGTCTTAATTATTCAAAATATGAGACTAGCCTGATGCTTTAACCTAGACCTGATAAACCTAGATCTGGAATCTAAATAAATTTTTTTATTCTATCAACCATTTGGATCGTTATATCAACAAAAATGAAAGAGGGAATTATTGTAAATGGTTGAAATCAGCATATTCATTCCAATTGAGCATATCGAATGTGTAATGAAAATGAAACTAGCTTTCCGACTTTTATGGCCCGTATTTATTTACATTGGTGCTTCCTCAACTTAAATAAAACTTGAACATCATTTGAAGAAAGAAATATTTTCCAAGTCTCTATTGAGATAAGGAAGCCTGAAGGTCGATTGCACTATTGTTAGGACCATGACCATGACCTATGAACTATCGTGGGGACTCAAATCTATTTTTGAGGAGTTCATTTTCAAGACAAATTTGCTTTACCAAATTAATTAACTAAAGCCGAAATAACTAATAGACGAATAACGTAATAGCTCAACATAAGATATAGAAACGTCATCTATATTCTTCTATTACCTTATTTATTGCTCAGATTGTTTGTTGAATTAACAATAATTGTGGGGAAAATAGTAAGCAAAGACAACTCAATTGGAGACTCTAGATCTTAACGTGCTTCACGTCTGCAAGATATGAAATTTAATGGTCGATTCTCTCAATGGATGTCTGAGACTCATAGTCATGAATAGCCGTGACTAAACATCAACTAAGCATGTCTGATCAGCGTGTAAAACTGTTGTGGACACTCCGCCATGATTACTGTCATTATTCTGTTATTCTTGTCTATATGTAGGCCTATTGCTATGATGTAAAGTAATGGATGGTTAAATACGCTGAGTGGAACTGTTCATCGTTGCTATATACGAATAATAAATTAATTGATTTGTGGAGGAAATAAAATCAAGAAAAAAGCTCTAGCTAAGACGGAGAAAACTGTCAAACATAAATTACATAATTTTCTTCATTTGGGCAATTGAATCTCTTAATTAATTTCTTGACAAAGCTGTGACATAATAACATAAAATTGAATTCATCCTCTGAACAATACTAATGTCGTCTCAACCACTTTAATAAATAATCAATTCTCATGAAATATAGAGTAGCTTAATACACAAATTGAACAAATACTATTGGTTTATAGAATTTTAGCCTCTCATAGGTCGAACTACAAGTTGGAGGTCTGCCATTGGCTGATACTAGACACGCCCATTAGTAACAAGAATTAGCATATAAATCCACAATGATAATCTAGCTGTAAACGGGATAACAAATGACCAAACACAAATCAACAATATAATTAACTTTAGAATGATTGAAGGTCAATAACTTAATCAAGGTCAAGCAACGGGAAACATAATAAAATAAGATCCAGACATGCCACCTATCACCCATACTAAAAAGAGTAGATTCATATTGCCAAGAGGTTGAGATAATAGCTACCCAGCAAAGAACAATAATTCAGGATGGTAAAACTATATTAAGATGTAGAACTTTATAAAATCACATACCTTCCACAAACACATTATGACCCCTAAAATTAGAACCAGCAAAGAGCAATAGTTCAGGATAGTAAACTACATTAAAATGTAGAACTTTATAAAATCATATACGCCTACCTTCCACAAACACATTATGACCCCTGATTATAACCCATGGTATGAAATACATAGTTGACAGTTTTGTATGAGTATTATTATTATTATTATTATTATTATTATTAGACGTAAAACTCCCAAAGTGGAAGACACTGAGTCAAGATAGTTCATTTTCGGACTTGTTCTTCTTGTTTGCCCACCAGCTTTTCATTTTTGTGCAAATTCAGCTTTTCTCTCTTCACTCCATTTTGTTCCAACTCTTGGAGGTTTTGTCTCTGGTATAAGTTCCCATTTATAACGTTTTTTTCTGAAGTTTTTTTCTATTGTAAATTTATTTGTTGGTTATTTTGGCCAGTACTAGGTCTTTTTTAACATTTCGTATCCATTCTCCTCTATTGACAAGTGATGCTACATATTTTACAATTCTTTTGTTAGTCTATTGCCTGGAAGTCTCATGATGTGACCATAAAATTTAAGACGTCTTTTCCTCATATCTGTCTCTTTATTAGAATATTCTTCAACTTTAGACGTTCTCTGTAATCTATATCCGTTTTCGGTACGCCTTGGCCCAAGGATTTTCCTAACTATTTTTATTTTTTCCTTCTTTAGATCTTCTATATACATTTTTCTGTTCAGGGACAGGGTCTCGCTGGCATATAAAATTGCTGGTTCAATCACTGTATTGCAATGTCTAACTTTTGTATGAAGAGAAAACTTTTTTTTTAATTATTATTATTATTATTATTATTATTATTATTATAATTATCATATTCTGAACAAAGCTTTAATGTTGGCCAACAGGCTAATTCTCCCACATCAGCAGTCTGATGTGGCACTGTTTGTCATGCTAGCGTAGAGTTTCAGTCAACAAATTATCATCAGATAAAGAGCATTGTTTAACAAATCGATGTCATATGTGACCCACGTGTTATTGTTGTTAACTACTATCTTGAAGCTGATGCTGTCATGGTGTGTAATGGATTAGTCTTCTATTTGCATCCTTCTGCTATTACTTTTGAATATCCATCCGGTCCTTGAATGAAGAGGGTTATGGGCTAACACCTGCTTGCTACTTCTGCAGTTCATAAGCGACGCAACTGATGAGGTTGATAAATAATGCTAAACATAAATGATGAATTACACGTTAAAAGTATGTGAAACTATAAGAAATACCGTTCGCAGAGAAATGTGTAGGTGTAGGCTGTGAGTTTTTCCATCATTATTTTAATTAAACCAACTTTAGAAGTATATTATTCTGAAACTTCACGGAAAACTTTATCCCTCATGTTCGTCTCTTCTAGAAAAATGCTGTGTACTTTCAAATTTTTCATTTAGACGTTTTAATCTTCAGCTTCTTTATTCAATATTAGGCCTACTGTCCTTAAAATTTGGAACTGCTCTCATTATTTGAAAAAAGCATGACAGGATATTATTATGAGAAGTTTAATAATCTCCATTCATAATAACCTCATTGTATCATCATTCACCTGCAATATTTATTACCCAAGCACAAGTCTGAGACTCATGTGGACTGGGAAGAATTATAAAGCAATAATATTTCAATCTCTTGAAAAGTAACAAAGTAACTCAAAAATGTAAAAATTAAAAATAAATCTTGATGTTTCAGATTTTGAAATAATACAATTAAAACAAGATGAATTATAATTTATTAATTTTTCTGTCTCTTTCTGCAATGTTAGTCTTCCATTTAATAAATATTTTTGAAATATAATTAGTTTTTTGCAATTAATATTTATTAATTCGTTACTTGAAGATTATTTCTTTTTTCACGGGCAACTCAATTTTTTTCTTTTGTTTTTCCAATCATATTTTTAAAATTTCAATATTTTTAATGTTTTTATTTTAACTTTCCAATTGTGATCGTATAATAATATTTTTATTTATTGATTGTAATAGTTATCAATCTGAAACTCCTCCAAGATTATCTTTGTTGATGAATCAAACTTCATAAGTTACCCATTACTTTTTTTCGGAGGATGAAGCCCACGTAGATCTGAGACCTTGCGTGGGTAATGCGTGAGTTTGCGTGAGTTTGCGTGAGTTTGCGTGAGTTTGCGTGAGTTTTCGTGAGTTTGCGTGAGTTTGCGTGAGTTTGATGATCGTGATTGATGAATTGGACCTACACTCTCAGGTGGGTTCCGAACCACTTAATTTAGATTATTGTTTTAAGTGGGTTTTATAGACCTAGTTTTTGGTGGGTTTCGAACCACGGGGGAAGTGATTTTACAGCACAGTCTTTTTTGAGTCTTCATTTTACTCTCCAGGAGATGAAAATATGATTTAGAATACTTTGTTCTCGCGATATTATTTGTTATAATATTTCTGCCATTCTTTATCTGAAAAAACATCGCATGTCGTTTGCTCCTCGGCTTATCAGCTGAAACTTCCAGCATTTCTTAGTGAAAAACTAAGCTGAGTGTGTGTGAGTACTGAATAGTTTGTTTCATTGGCGTGGGAAACAGGTTAACTCTTTTTTAAGTAAGAATAACTCAGAATAACAGAAAGGATAACTCTTCTAGGAGACCTTTTCGTGTCACTGAACAAAGAACTATTTTGGCTAACGGGGTGTGGTTTTACGCTAGTCAACAATTGAAAGAATAGAAACAAAGGTAGGCTACTTCTATGCTTTCACGTTCCAATTGGCATATTATAATATTATTCTCTTCTCTCACTGGCCATATGGCCTACTAAAAGCATATTATTTGTTAGTTACATATTTATTCCTGTAAAAATTGATAGTTTCATGCCATTCTTATAATATAGCCTCCTATTATGGATAATAATGATAATAAATCTGTATTATATGATACTCATAGAATATTTAAGTATCCGTATGAGTGATTGGAAAATTATAATCAACTAAAATGTCTAATTTAGTAGAAGATATTATGTTGAAATCTATCTCTCCTTATAGCTCTTACTGATTACTGATTTTCTTTTCAACTATTACTGCAAATGTGTGCAATTTTGTTTCTATTGAATCGTACAGGCAATTAATTCTGCCACACAACTTATGTGGGTCTAACTTGATCGATTCTCCAATGCCTTTGATGCTTATCTTCTCTAAACTGAAGAGTTTTGAAATATCATTATTCCATTTATATTGTTCACATATTTGTTGCTAGGTATAACTTTTGTAGAACAAGAGTCACTTTTGAGCCCTGACTTTATTACAGAAGTGGAATATTATTATTATCTACACAATTAATACTATAGTTTTTAATTAAAATATTAACAATTGACAAAGAATATTTTTGGACAAGAATATTTTATTCTTATAATATTGTTATGACGTCAACTCCTCGCCAATTCAGAATATGAAAAAAATCAATGATACCAATACCTGTTCATTGGAAACAAATTTCAAGTGGCTCAGTCTTCGAAGAAAAATTTGAAATTGAATACAGACTTTGAATTTAATAAAAATCTTCATCTCTTGAACAGGATTCTGAAAAGTCATACTTTTTTGGCAAATTCATAATAACTTACCGAAAATAAAATTTGTGGAAATTTTTTTATAAAGCTTATTTTTGATTTATTGAAAGCTTATTTTTATAGGTTTGAAAGTTCAAACCTATAGTTGGAGTTTCTGTTATGCGTTCATCCACTTTATAGATTCTTGAACAACAAACGATACTCATAGTTATGAGTGAAATAAACTACACAATTGAATTGTGAATGAGATTAATTATTTGAGTGATTTCCGTATATATTTTAGCTATATTGAATTCATAGTCCTCTTCTTCTTTAGCTTCAATCGTACGATTGGTGGGCAGCTTTCCATCTTTTTCTGTCCAGAGCAAGACTTTTCAGTTCGATATAGCTCTGAACCCCAAGATCCTTGGTTATTTGTTTTAGGTATTGCAGCCGGGGTCTTCCACGAGCCCTTTGTCCATTTACTAATCCTTCCAGTATACTTAACGTGAATTCGTTGTGTCTTATTATATGTCCAATCCAAGAATGCCGTCTGTCCTTGAGAATTTTCATCAGAGATCGTTTCTCCTCAGCCCTTTCCTCATTTGTGACTTTATCGGTCCATTTAAGCCTGAGCATTCGCCTCCAACACCACACCTCAAATTCATTTATTGATCTTTCTTCCACCTTACCAATAGTCCATGTTTCTGAGCCATAGAGTGCAATACTCCAAATGCAGCTTCTTATCAGTCTCTTTCTCATTTCTAACTTGAGACTATTGGAGGAAAGCACATGCCGCTTACTAATAAAAATGGCCTTAGCTTCTCTTATACGGCGCTTTATGTCATCTCTGTCTTTTCCATCCTCTGATATAAATGTACTTAAATTTTTTCACTTGCTTTAGGGCATTGTTATCCAACTTTACCATTTCAAATTCAGGATTTTTGGAGCATAGTCCTAGCTGTAACAATTTCCAGTTAGTCAAACATGGACTATTATTAGTAGTAATAAAACGAAATCAATATTTCCTGGAGTAGGCTATGAAACAATATCAGTGAATAGATTGATAGCTTTTCAACAGAAGCAAAATTCATTATCAGACATATAATGCATTAAACTGCTATTATTAATTTAGGCGGATTGATTATCTTGGTAATTAGCAGGTTTACTGAACAAACATTCTCTTGTTATGACATGACATATGATACAGACGATTATTAACACATCTGCTGTACGGTAACTACCATGCTTTCAGTTTGGCATTAGTTGGCTCTAGTTAATGGTTAATGGGATAACCAATCAGAACTTGTCATGCTAGACGGCCGCTAGGTTACCTATTCTCGCAAATTGATTATTAGGTGGTTAATTAATCATAGGTCATATTTCTAGCGTAAAGCTTAGCGAGTAAAGTTATTAATTTCCTGCATGCGCATGAAGCTTCTATTAGTTTGTACTTCGATTAGAAGTTGTAGGTAATTATTGAGAAGTTGCTGTTTTCTGAAATCATTCTAACTTAACTTCAACTTGATATTTGCCAAAAATACAAGACAAAATACTAAATACGATAGCTAAGATACAAGATACAAGACTGATTGGAAAAAAATATATATTTGCAGGATTAAATTAATAATAATATTCATAAACGATATAGTTTAGAAGATCTTGAACGAGCTGGAATCAGAATTGAAGTAGTACCAAACAGAGAAATATTCAAAGAGAAGGCCGTGAAGGGGTGTTTCCAGGTCGAAAGCAGGAGGGTAGGAGGAACGAAGACAGCGGTTCTCTGAACAGATGAAGGCCTCTTGGGAAAGAAGAAGAACCATAAGGAATTGAGATGTGCTTCGAATACTCTACAATCGTGATCTCTAAATGGTCGAACCAAAACAAAAAAACGATATAGTTCTAAATGGCCTATTATCAATAAGTATTTTTAATTTGTACAAATCTGAAGAATTCATCAGTATAAAGATCTGTTCTGTTGAGTTGTCCGTACTCATTAGCCTATACTTATTCATTTATAAAACTTGAGACATGAAACAATCAGCTTAATAGTAATTTGAATCCAACATCATCCTCACATATACATCATCACTCATATATTTCATAAAAAATTGAAGATCCGCATTAATTGATCAGGATCAATTTAAGTACTTCTATCACTATTCTAGCTTGTTGATCTCCATTCCTCAGTCCATTTTTTCGTGTAGAATTCCATTATAATGTACTATAACTTCTTCCATAAGGAATGTAAACTATCAATGTTTATTTTGAAACTATATTTTCAAAGTATTATAGTGTTTATCCGATCTGGAATAATTTATTCTTTTCTTTGCTTATAGTAAAAGTTTACAAAATAATTTATTTCATGGAAATTACTTGACTTTTTATAATATTTTTTTAAATTTTATATCAATTATTATTATTTTTTCATCCTTCAATGAACAATTTGCTCGAGCTGTACCAGTCTCAATGAATGTCATTCACAAGGGCTGCGATAAGAAAAATAATGTGAAACTAAGGGTTCAAACAGCGAAAATATTACATTTAAAACTAGCTTACAGTTGGAATAATTAAATTTATTTATTTATTGTGACAAATTTACAACGAATGTGAAGGCACAACAGACTGAAGTCCAAAACACAGACTAAAAATTTAAGATTTGCTAAAAACCTTCACTCAAAAAATAACAAAATGAATCTTCTCACTTAACTATTATTAATTTAAAAGTTTACTTGGAACGAAACACTAAAAACTGTTGAAAATAGTTTATAATATTAACTTGTTGCTATTGTGATTAACAAATTGAAAACTTTACAGTTCCATCATTATATATGCATTATAATATTTATACATACCTCTCATTATGTTTTCAATCTTTTGTGCTTTGATAATTGGATGATGTCATAACTCATCTCATCCTTAATATTAGAAAATTTCTGACCTCGATTCACTAAATCTCCATACCACTTGAAAACAGGGTGCATCACCAAGATGCGCCATGAAAATAATAGTTTAGAAACAGCTCGGAGTAGAAAATGAATCTACGATTGAGAAAAAAGTAAATAGAGAGAAAAGAGACTTAAAGAACAACGATCACCATGATGTCTCCCATTGTACTTTATAACGGCTGGGATTAATAAGGATCTTCCCAGCAGAGTTAAAGCCTACTATATACTATTATACAAATATATGTGTATATGCTATTAAACACTATATAGGGTCAACTACTCAGTGTCTCAGTGTCGGAGTTGACTGTACCAACGCGCTGCGCTGTTCAAATCAACGAAGGATTGTCTCTGAGCTCTGAAGACCTGAAGACCAAAGATGGCCCACCCTCTAAGCTCACCTCCACGACTGACGAATTCCCTATCTCATATTTCATCTATCAGCTCTTTAACACGCCATTGTTTTCATTCACGTTCACTTGTAATCTTGATTCCATTACCTTCGACGGTGTGCTTTCCGATAAATAGCATTGAATGTGAATACATTTCGTTTTTTTTTCGAAGAGTAGAACGGCAGGCCAAGTCCATTCTATTATTTCAAAGATGAGCTTAAAATATTACCAACATTACTTAGGTTCGTATTTATAAAACTATCTTATAGCTTACTCAACTCAAAGGAGCCTTGAAAAGCTCAAAAGGTTTTATAAGGCTGCCCTGAATTCAGGAAACCTCAAGTTATAAGTTCATAAGATACGGTTCATATAATAATTCAAATTAAATCAAAATGAATTTTGGAAATTACTAATCTCTAAAATAACGAATTATGAATCTGTAATATTATCATGAATCTAAACCATAGTAGGCCTATCATAGAAAAAGGGATAGAATACATGTAAATGGGATAAGAAGCCATTTTTTACCTAATTCAATGAAAAATTATTAAACAGAATTTATTAATTTCGAATTCCTTTAATTGCTATTACTTTATACTGAAGACTTCCGCAATGGCGGATATTGACAACAGCATTGAAAAGCTGATGGGAATCGATGAATGCTACTGTACAAAAATATCAGTCACCACCGGGAATCGAACCACGGACCTCTCAATTGCCGGTTGAGCGCCTTAACCACTAGACCATGGAGACCTTTCTGCACAGGAGCATTCATTTTCAACAAGTGGTTAAGGCGCTCAACCGGCAATTGAGAGGTCCGTGGTTCGATTCCTGGTGGTGACTAATATTTTTGTACGGTAGCATTCATCGATTCCCATCAGCTTTTCAATGCTGTTGTCAATATCCGCCATTGCGGAAGTCTTCAGTATAAAGTAATAGCAATTAAAGGAATTCGAAATTAATAAATTCTGTCTATGTATATTTGTCAGTTTATTCAATTGTCAGTCACTTTAAACTAACTTGAAAAATTATTTTCACATTTTCGAGTAACAGTTTTGCTGAGATAATGGCGCATTCAGGAGGGGGCTTTGGGAGCTTAATAATTACATGTTTTTATGTTGTCTTTTTAAAATATTGATATTATTTCAAGAAATTCATTTGTGAAATAAATAATATAATGCTTATTTTCAACCATTCCTTTACACGTTACACATTTTTTAATAGTCTTTGAAATGTTAATGGCCACTTTTACAAGTAGTGTGGCCATATAATATAATTTATTTTACAAAAAAATGTTAGTTTTATGTTAGTTTTTGCGTATTTACGTATTAATTTGAAATAATAAATGTTAAGTGAGTTAGTTTTTGTGTTTTTGAGTTCAGTTCTTCCATTTTTCAAACTATTTGACACACGGCAAATATCAGGCTGATTAGGCTAGTGTTTGTACATTTCATGTTTCAAACCTGAAATAGAATTATGTTCATAACAACATCATTACAAAACTTCTTAAGACATAAAATCTCAGTAACTCTATAAATAATGCTATGGATGGGAATAGACTGAGTGGTCTAGCAGCATCAGTCATAATAAAAAAATTGTAGACACTAGCGAGGAGTTAAAGATAGTGGATTATTACAGCTGTCTTTATTAATATTAGTTCATGTGGGGAATTGAATGGGGCTGATGTTAAAAGAGCGGGAAAATCCAACAAAAATGGCTACAGGTCTTCATCTACCGTAATTATTGAGGTATTGTACAAAATACGCAGAAATGAGGAAAAATTTGTTGGAAAAATTGTAGACTTTTTGACAATTATCAGTCATCTAGTTCGCTACACTCTCCTAAATAATCTAGCCAGGGGCTCAGCCCCCTTGAATCCCGGGAGAAAAATTAAAAAAACTGAGTCCACAATAAGTGAATGACTCTCCACTTGCAGTTTTACGACTGACCCTAGTAATGGAAAGAATGAGTTTGTATAACATTTTTAAAAAGAGTTTATTGACAAGCAATATCAGTTCCTGCAATTCCAGCCTACTTTTAGACTATTTTATGCATACCGTATCCATAATCCATTGTATTCTACAACCGCATTGCTACAAGCAGCAGTCTAAACTTAGAGATGAAATGATTATTTCATTTATAAATTTTTTATTTTTTTCATTCTATAATAATAATTTTTACCTCAGTCTTTACAGTTGTTTTTGGTTTTAATAATTTTTGTAGAATATTTAATCAATTAAACTGGAGAATACAAAAAAATATTTTAATAAGTGAATTTTTTAAGTTTTATAGCCTGCATTCTAATCCTCTATACATTTTTTTTGAGGATGAAGCCCACATAGGTCTGAGACCTGTGCGTGGGTAATGAGTTGGATGATGGTGATTGATGAGTTGGACCTACAGTTTTAGGTGGGTTCCGAACCACCGGGAAGTGATTTTACAGCAGAGAACAGTGCCTTTTTTGCTGGACAATCTAATCGGTCACCGTTACAAACAGGACCTACGAGAACGCAGCTTATCTCTCTGATTGAACAGATACCTGCTACGGCTTGCGGCTATCACTTCCCAATTTTGGTAACTCGTGTCAATCAATCTGTTATAACTCTGTTAATTCAGCCTTCAACTTCATATCTTCATTTTTGATTCTCTATTATTCAACTCCTTAAACTCTTTTTTAAAGATATCGTTTTAGAAGTTTCAGACTGTAGCAGAAGCATACATTTCTGCGATGTGGTATGATGCTTGTTATCTCCAGCCTTTTCAAAACTCTTTAAACGCCTTCACTCTGTAACTCTTCATATCTTATAATATACGCCATTGATTCTCTATTTTCTATTCAATTACCGATGAATTGCATAGCTTTATCAAGAATAATCCTGATAGTATAGGTCTTTCTATACCTTTACCCATTGCCTAACGAACGGCGGCCGTCCTGGTCGAGACATTGGACGGCTGCTTCACGGCAACGGACGGTTGTCATTACTGTTCGTCATAATATCGATGTGTATGAAGAGCCTCATTATTTCTTCACGCCACTGTTGGAATTTGGACCGTTCGAGATTTTACCGTACGGATGAAATCGATGAGTGTGAAACGGGCCTTACAGTCTCTATAGATTCTCCAATTCCAATAAACCTAATAGCTTTCTCAAGAAGTTATATTGACAAAAAAATGCCACATCTGTTAATGATGAAGGTGAATTTTAGCTTGTGATCAACATGACAGCACCAATTTTTCTAGTACGATTCCATTGTTGATAAATTTCCAAACGCTTGTGGTGTATACGTCATTTCTCAAGATCCTCCACTGATCCTGACAATGGAATCAATTGGAAGCGCCCTCGATTCAAGTCGGATAACGTTCTGATAAAGTGGATATTTATACACTGCTGGAATGGTCAAAACATACGACACTTACAAATAGCCTTCTATCATAGAGGCTCATAGGATGTAGATTCGTTTCATATTGACACGACAATAGGAAGAATCCATGTAGTTGTCGATTAGTAGAGATACAAATGGAGGTTTATTGTGGGATATCGAGAGTTGGAGTGGGGTCTTAGCGCTTCACGTGAGGGGAGGTCTCAAGATTAATATGCTGCTATCATTCTTGTGCCCGAGAACCCAAGATAGCTCTCTGGATGCTGACTCTTTGAGTGCCAAGGCAAGCCAGTCGGTCCCCCAGCCTCTAATGGACTCTACTTATACCGCTTTTATATCGCACTTACCTGCTGCCACCTAGGTGGGATATTAGTAAATGTCGATCCGCTTTAGAAGGCGGGTCTTGTAACGCTAAACTGTCTGTATTGTCCGCGAATTCTGACTATTTTTCATTCGACAATCACATGAGGAATTTTATACTGTCATCGGCTCTTCAATTATTGTGCATCTATGTAGGAAATATTACTTATTGTAAAATAGAACAATGGCAGCCTATTGTTTTGTACATGATTTAGAAAATAGAGAATTGCTTTTCTTGTTTATTCCAGAATAGTTTGGGGGCGGGGGGGGGGGGGTACAAGACCAATTCTTTATTGCCACAACTTTACAACAGAATAAATTAAAGGTTACAAATTAACATAAAGGAAATAAAATAAACCTAGCTAACCAGAAATAAAAAACTAAAATTCTGGTTCAGGCACCACCACCAAAAGAAAAGTCTTTGACCGCTGGTGGGAGTCGCAAAAAGTCCGATTCAAATGAAATTTAAGATAACAATTTTTGATATTGGAAGTTTAGCCATTCAACTTACAGACTAAAATAGAGGATGAATCAATCCTATTATATTACACTATATAGACACAAATACCAAAAGAGAAAAAAACTTTTGAGAGAAAAACAAAACAAATCACTTTCTGAAAGGAAATACATAAATAAAGTAGACATACTAATATTAGCGTGCTCAATCAACAAAGGGAGAGTAGAGAGTTGGGCATGAACAGCCAAAAATATGTTACCACCATTCAGCTCCCAGAGAAAAGAAATATTTTTCCTTAATCCAAGTTTCTATTGCTTTCATATAATTCTTTGTTGAATATCAAATAATAACAAGTTTGACATTATTTATTTTTGAATAGTTTAAAGGATAATTTGACAAATTCTACAATTAAATGACACCAGATTTTTGGAAGTGCTCAAGCAAGTTGAATATCTGATAACATAAATTTGTGTGTAAAAGTTTGTTCTGCCAAATTTATCTTGGCCCCCTTTATACTTCTCTGTTTCAAACAGTTCTTTTACACAACAAATAAATTTTTTGCTAAATGTGCACCATTAGTCGCTCAGCAAATGTCCTATCGATATCATTCCAAACCTTATCTATGGTTGCCATTGCTTCTTTGAGCCTTTTCGATGCACATCATTAATTCTTCGACCATAAACAAGTTCTTAATATACCCTCACAAGCAAAAGTTTCAAGGTATCAGGTCTAGCTACACACCTACATCGCCATTCTTTTATCAAAACTCTGTATTTGTGATTGTTTTAGGATCTGAACAAGCCTGTTTATGTTGATAGTTTCTTTAATTGCTTATTGATATTGGGTATATCATTTGTTGAATAGTTATAGATTCTTAGATGGCTTCTATTCAGAGATTATCAATAAAATATAAATATGTAACAATAATATTTCGGACAACATTTTTCAAGTTAGATATGTGGAAAAAGGTTTAAATTGTGAATAAAAATTACCTGAAGATTTGTTGGAGCATTGCAATTTGGATGTCACTTGACAAATCTTGATGAACATTATGCTAAAGTTAGTCAAATGAGTTCAAATTCAGTAGCCAAAGAGTCATCCAATGAAGTGCAAGCCATGCACTTCGCTCATGCATATGCGCTCTGGAGCGCGTGATTTTAAAAAGCTATGGGAAAATTTCTCAAAAAAATTAAAATAAATCAGAATTGATCTACTGATCTACTCAGATCTGAAATACTGAGTTTAAGATTCAATGAACAATTTCCAGCAAAAAAGACACTGTTCTCTGCTGTAAAATCACTTCCCGGTGGTTCGGAACCCCCCTAAAACTGTAGGTCCAGCTCATCAACCACCATCTTCCAACTCATCTCACACGCACAGGTATCAGACCTATGTGGACATCATCATAAAAAAATTTATTTACTCTCAACCTGACTATACTATGTTACGAATTTTAGATACAACCAGCATTTCAATAATATTATATTCAAGGTTAGTATGATATTGAAGAGATACGCTATTAAAAAAAGTAGGAAATATAAAGAGCGGACGTGACTGCCAGTTTGTGCTTACGTTAACACACAATTTCAGCTAGGAGCAGGTTTTCAATCGATGGGGCCACCGAATTCTTTTCTGAACGGTTGACCGGCTTTGCATCATTAGTGATGATGGAAGTCGCAGCTGTGTGTTCTGTGCGGAGCAGTTACATTTTATTCGCTTCTTAAAACCAGAGAGAATAAAACGCTCTGCTTAAAACGCTTTCTTGGTTACTGATACAGTTGATGGTCGTAGAGCGTGGGGTAGAGTTAGTTGGTGCGGTTCCTTCTAGGGAATTGATATCGAAAAAATATCGATATAGATATAAATATTATATTGGAAAGAGAATATTGATACCGATATTATATCGGAAAGAAAAAAATCGATATTAAAATAAAATTAATATAATAATATGCGAGATTTCCCCCCTAATAATTTCGTTTAAGTTATACAAAATATGCCAACACTGATATTTACGCAAATGAATTGCCTACTGGTACAACATCTTCCCCCACAATCAGTTGGCAAAGGATTAGCATCGCGAAGGGCATCCGGCCATGAAAACCAATGCCAATTCCACATGGGATTCACTCAGTGGCGTAGCAACGGGGGGGGGGGGGGGTCTTACAACTCCCCTTGAGCCTGTAAAAGAGACCCCAAAAACGAGTAACGAGTAGAGGCATCAATATTAATATGATAATATCGATTACTGGAGGTAAAAAAGTTTTCATACGTGAAGTGTTACAAGCTAGAAAAAAATACTATAATCTCAATATTTAAAATACTTTAATTAACTAAAAATAATAAATTCATTAAGCTTACAGAGGGTATGGGGCGAACAAGGCAAGTTTTCTTGGACCTCAACGTCAAGAGGGCACATTATTTTACAAATGTAAGCAAGTGACAAAACAAAAATAAAATAAGGGGCCCCAAACTGTCCAACTAGGGCCCTCCAGGGCCCATTTTTTATCCAGTTTAGACCTCTAGAGGCACCTGACGCCGCGGGACCTTCGGGCCCGTTTTTATTGCCAGTTTATCCATGTGATGTAGAGATTCAAGTAGGCTGCATCTAGAATATTTCAAATTTTAACGTTTATAAACAAGGGTCCCCTAATTTCCTCGGCTTTGGGCCATCAAAGCTCCCACGATGCTGGTGGGACCCAGTATTTTCGGAGCCCCCAAAAATGGGTTTGAAGGTACCCCAGACCACTTGAATTAAGTTTACACAGTAGGCTTGAAAGGAGAAAAGGTCTCTTAATAAATTTTTGCAGACGGGCTTCAAATGCTCATTTCTGTTACGGTTACTAATGCTTAGATCTGATACCCCATAGAGTGTATTGTGATCGTGAAATTTGTCAGACAATGAATCAATCAACAGATAATATGAGGGGAGAGTTGATAACCACAAAAAAGCATAGAATTGCACTTTCAAGACCTGGAAAACAATTTTTTTAAACATTAAATTTGTTCAAAACTTATTTATGAACTAACAATATACGAAAGGTGGGTTCAAGCTCTTAGGCAAACGATTCATAAAGCAATGATTTATTGAATTTAAGCTTTCACTTTACCCAATTTATAAACTTCATTTTAATAAATACTTGTATAAAGTTACTGTTTTTAAGCCTCTAATGAAGCACTCAACATCGACTATTTAAAAATTTCCCCATAATGTGGACTAAAATGAACGGATTAAATAAAGCTTTTCTAGACATTCAATTCAATTCTTTAGCCACAACTTTACATGGGTCTACAATCTCTTAGAATACGACTTTAGGGGGACTATTTATCAAAATTTTCCCGGGGGAGGGCCCCCCGAACCCCTTTCGCACTGAGGGGTATTCCATACCACTCAGACCCCCCGGGGAAACAAATCTTTCATAACCCCCCCCCCCCCCACCCACATGAAAAGATTTTCGCTACGCTACTGGATTCACTCTCCAAGAACTTGAAGAAGAAGACGACGAAGAAGAAGATGAAGAAGAAAAATAAGAAGAGAAAGAAAAAAAGGAGAAGAAGAAAAAGAAAAGAAGATCAATATATCCTACAGAAATATCGAATATCGGAGCTAAAGTATCGATACACCAATAATACTGATATCGATATTCCATTTCTATTTCCTTCGCATTTCCAATGTCTGTCGTGTGCCGGAATGTCCTGTCACCGACCGACCAGTTGCAATAACCGGTCGCGCGTGTGACATGGACCTGGAATGTCGGTCCGATATGTCGCGACTTGTGCCTCAGGTCGCGTGCTCTTGGTGGTCCGCCTTCAGATGTAACGTCTAGATAGCAGACGCCAACCACGCCTGCATTTTCTGTCTCCAGCTCACTAATATTCAAAGCGTCCACTATTCCTGGTAGCTGCTGCTCCCGGTCTCTTCTCTTTCCTGGTAGCCGTTGCTGCTCATATCAGGAGCCAGCTACCAGCAATCCTGTTTTCAAACATCGGTCCAATTAATGACGAGTTCGACTACGGCTGAATGGTCCTAAACTATCAGCTACACGTTCATGGAATGACAGATCACCCCCAGCCTCTCAGATTACCAGAATAGCCTCTTCTCTAGATTTTAATAGTTAAAACAGCATCTTTCCAATTTAAGAATGATTCTGTCATAGTAGCTCTTCTTCTTTTTCTTCTTTTTTCTTTTTCGTTTTCTTCTTCTTCTTCGTTTTCTTCTTCTTCTTCTTTGTTTTCTTCTTCTTCTTCTTCTTTTTTTCCTTGTTCTTATTTTTCTTGTTCTTGTTCTTTTTCTTCTTGTTGGTGTT
>OX418225.1:24053505-24402098 GCA_948455865.1 Conomelus anceps | reverse complement strand
GGCCAAGACATTGCCAAGGGCGCACGCTGTTAAATAATGGGAGCCTGTAAGCCACAAATGACGTAGCCAGCCACAGCCTTCATTTTGTTTACTGGCAACAACCCCTGCTGAGGTGGACCACCCCTCGCTTAGATACTACGACCTTGTAATCATCTTTGTCTTATGCAAGGGCGCGTTCTCCTTCTATTTGAGGCTGCTATAGTGTGGTTAAAATTGCTCAATATTCTGAAAGTTCAAGTCTATAGAATGAAATCTACGCAGACATTTGAATAAAATGTATATTAAATTATATTCAAGTGGATATAAAAACCTAGTACAGGTGCATAAATTAATCATAAAATAATAAGAATAAGAATACTTTTATTCCGTCAATACACATATACGTGCTATTGGAAACGTCTTAATACACAAAGTATACAGTACGCAGTACAATGCAAATGTAACAATATAAATGAAAAAGTCAAAACAGGATTAAATTGGATAGAAGCTATTGAGTACTATTAAAATTAGGAAAATAATTCTCTACTGGTAACTGGAGGAAATCTGAGAGTGAATAAAGTGGATGTTTCAAAAGAAGTCTCTCTAGGTTCTGTTTGAATACTTTCATCTGCAAGTTCCTGGCAGAGTTGGGTAGTATATTAAATAGTCTCAAGGATTGATGATTAGGACCAGTCAATAATCTTTTCAGTCTGGGTGTATGGTAGATCTATTTTAGTTTTATTTCTTGTATTATGGCTGTGAATGTCTACTCTGCAGCTATATGAGCCAATATTCTTCTTTACCTGAAGCAGGAGTTTGAAGGTCACCATACTATAAACGGTCATAATTTTTTCTTTTATAAATAGTGGCTTGCAATGTTCCAGGTATGCAGCACCAGAGATAATTCTTATAGCCTTTTTCTGAAGCAAAAGTCATCAACAAAAAGCAACCGCGCTATCCGTCAGACCAGCTTTTAAATGAGTTCGGTGTGCTGGATGCAAGGCAACTTTACTCCCAGGAAATCAATTGTGGTCTTCACAAAAACGCAGAAAACTTCCAACATAGGAACCACAGTCATGACACAAGGAATAGAAACTTTCTCACTAACGTCGCTAGGAAAGCACTTTACCAGAGACACTTCAACCACCTAGCACCAAAATTGCACAATCTCCTTCCCCAAAGTATCAAGGACATAACACACACAAGAAAATTCAAAACCCTGGTTCAAAACTGGATAATAAATACAGGAAGACATCGAATAGAAAGCATTATTTCAAATAATATGTGAGCACACGCACCCAAATATTACTCACACCTACTCTAGTACATGGGTTACCATAGTTGAGTAGGTTAATTTCCATCCACTTCTAATTGCTAGATATCTGTGTGGTTTCTTTTAGTTTTGTAGTTGATATTTTATAAGTATGTAATTTTTGGTTACTTTAATTTCTGGATTTCTTGTTCCATGACGAACTGCGTTGTTAATATTAACTTCTCATGTGAGAAAAAAACTGACATGATGATCTAGGAACCCACGCCTCTGAAGATGGATCTCATAGATTCGAAAGCGCTCGGCCTACAGATTAAGTGAGTTATACTTATTCTTAACAAATATTTGACTGCAAGTCGTTAAATTTCACATGAGAAGTTAATACTTTAATTTTTTGAAGGAAGGAAATAAAAAAGTATTTATTTATTTAGTTATGAGCTATGTACATTAGGGATGATCCTAGAAAGAAGACTTAGAGAGAGAATGATTTGTGAATGGGAAGGTGCAAGAGAAAACGTCAAGTGACGGAACAAATCCGTAACGAAGCAGCGAGTTTCATTACGAAATAATGTCTTTATTGCTCTAAATCGACAGTGCAGTCTTAGTTTAGTGGATAGAATCCCTTCACAGTTCGTTAATACGTGATGCGTTGGATGCAATATTATGACATGACCACGTCCTTGTCTGTCTTTAGTATTCTGTTTGTCTGTCTGTCTGCAGCCTGTAACATGTATAAGTTCGTCTACTTCTTCAATGAATTAATCAGCAGTCTGTCGGATTAACGTGGAACTGCTTCGACTCCGAGAGACTATCTCGATCAGATCTTAGAGACTCAAAATACTACTCCATCATCTTCATTCATGCATTTTGTCCTCAGAAGCAACATTTCTCCATACAACGATGTAATCTGTGATTGTTTGATCCTTTAGTACAAATTGTAGCCTTCAGACCACGTATTGAAGTAGGAATATAATCTATTGTAGCCTCGTTATTTTGTCAAGTCTGAAGATAGGTGTAGATATCTCTAACAAGAATAATATTGAATAATTAGACGAAATTGTCACAACCACATTCATTGAAAATATTGAGATACTAGTTTCGGTTGTTATACCATTATTAATCTTAAAAAACTATGAGTTTGAGATTGATAATGGTATAACAACCGAAACTGGTATCTCAATATTTTTAATAAATGTGGTTGCGAAAATTTCGTCTTATTATTCATTATGAATACCTTCCACAATATCACCTTCGCCATTACAAAGAAAGATAAATAATATTCTCAGATTTCTATTACTCTCAGCGTTTCTTCAAACTTTATTCACATTTATTGCGCTCCTTCAAATTGCATGCAATCACAGAAAGATTCGCGCAAATATAAAATATCAAAATTAGGTTAAAACCCTGATTAGAATACTCATTATTATTATTTTTTTCAAGTTAGAAATTCTTCAATACGTATACATGATATTACTCTGTGTCCTCCGTCATTTGATGTAAAATATTGATTTAAAAAATTTATTACCAGGTTTATTCATGGGTGTTTGCATTAAAGTCTTGTTTCACATGAAAATTTTATATTTTGTTTTTTTGCTGTTTAAAATACTGCACCTGGTTTTAAACCATCAAGCGCGACCACTCATGTAAGACCCGCAACCTCATCTAGGATTGAAAAGTGGTTAGTAAAATGCTATTACACAACAAGTTAAAATAGAAATGTCATAACAATCTAAAAATTAATGATTCACCACAAAAATGTTGAAAGGTATATTCTGGAGGAAGAAGAGAATCCCGCAGAAATAGATACTGGGGAGATCGACAATAAGTAAGAATGGGGAAGAATACAAAACAAGATTTCTATTTGTGGTTCATACAAAAGAAAATGCAATTAAATTCCGCCTTAAATTCAGTTCAGCTCATCTGTAAGGAAACCAAAGTTACTAAGCGTCAGTTATGAACACTGGTTGAGACTGGTTGTCCTTCAGCCAGTTTATCAATACCAGAGTTCAAAGTTGGAATTCAGGGAACTGGGAGAGTGGCAGGATGTCTCACCGGAATGGAGGCACAGGATGTATGTAGAATTGGAAGAAGAAGAAAAAGAAGATTGAACAACTTTGAATTGAAACTGAATTATAACAACTTTAGTAACAGGCAGATGCCGAATAAATTCGTGACCAGCGTGATGGCTTTTAAAAGAACAAATGTGGACGTGACGTCGTGAAATATCACGTGACATGAGTCACGAGTCGTGTGACATGAGACACAAGACTTAACCACGACTGCGCTTCAAAATTTCACTGTCTCGTGAATCCAAAATGGCGTTATTGTGTCTTGGGCACACGAGATGTTACAGAGAGATGATACTCTGTATCTGCAATAATCACTTCATTGAACACAAAATTCTAAATGCTGTGTGGAAAGATGTGAATGGAGTATTCTGACGCCAAATGAAGTATTGTGATATATTAAAATTTGGAATAATCTAATAGTAAAAGTATTAATAATGAACTATTCTTATTCCAGCAGAACCGTAGGCCTCTGGGGCTGGACGTTTGACCATAATTTAGGTAGGTGACCCAAATAGGGCCGTAACCCCGGCTTGTAACACAAACATAAAAAAAATATCGTTTCACAGAAACACATTATAAGAGCAGCATTTATTAATAAGACTAAGAATTTACCTGGGTAGACTATTATTTAGAGAAATTAACCTACCAACATTAAGCTGGAAACGCAGTTCTATTTATTAATAAAAATAATAATTTATTTGATGCTCGATATAATTATTCATTATCATATTATCAAAATGCTTATAATGCTGTATTCACTAGACCAACTACTTGTGAAAACCACTTCTCATTTTACTGTCATGGAATAATAAATAAGTTATCAACCGAATTCATAAATGATAGAATTACCAAGTTTATATGTGTGAGATGATTGGTTGGGTGGAAAATAATGTTTATTTCAAGCTGTGACTCCAATATTTGTCAGTGGTTTTTGAATGTATCCCATTGAAATGATATGTATTCCTCTATATCAAAAGTAAAAGTCACGAACTCCCTCCAATATCACAAGTTTTTTGCTTTTCTGGTAAGGGCCTAGGAAAAATGGTGTTACAATTTGAAATGGATATTCTTTTTTATGATGTAATTTTACTATCATATTCTGTATGAATTATTGTTAACTGTTTTAAAGAGAACGTTTATTTTTGTCTATTTTCATGAAAAAGGCAATAAAATATTTTCTATTAAATTTCATCCGGAGACAATAGTTCATAATAATACGCAGTTTCTTAAAGCCAGGATGGACAAATTCAACGTATCCTTTAAGATTTACCAATATGAAGTTCAATTGATGTTATTTTTTATTATGTTATTCATGTAGTTCAATATATTCTCCAAGACAAAGAGAAGTACATTTTTAAAATGCTTCCTTCATACAAGATACATGACAAAAAACTCTTTTAGGCTTTTATTTGATTCTTATTAAGGCTACTAAGCTAATTTCTCCGACTAATTTCTACTAAACTAACTTCACGACTTGCGAGAAAAATCAACAATACTGCAACAAATTGAGTAATGCGTAGCCGTTCCTGGAAATGAAAAGCGCTGACGAAAATATATTGTAGTTATTATTATTTTTTTTTGTAGATTACGTCTTTGAGACATATTAACAATTATACTATGATGTTGAAGATCCATCTTGTTTCCACTAATATGTATTATAAACTTAAAAAACACTTTTAAATGGAAATTGACTCACGTTATGGCGTGACGGCCGTTTCGCTCTGTTGTCTAGAGCATCATCAGACGACCCACAGTACACTGATTCAAGGCATGAGTTTGAGGGTTATGTATTTGTGAAACGGCCGTCACGCCATAACGTGAATCAATTTCCATTTAAAAGTGTTTTTTAAGTTTATAATTATACTATCTTATACACTAGTTACCATAATTACTGTATTAATTAATTCAGGTAAGGCTTAAATTTGATTTGAAAGGAACTCTTGTACACTATAAAAAGCTTTATCAACTAAATATCTTTTCAGTTGTTTTTTTAATATTTCTATATTTTCAAGACTATTTAAAAACTGCGATAGCTTGTTGTAGAGTTTCCTATCAATATAACTAGTTTTTTGTTCGAATGAGCTACTATTGGGACTCACCAAGTGATAATCTCCTCGTCTTCTTGCATTATAATCGTGTACGTCAAGAAGTTGGTTAATATCTTTCTTTTTACATATAAAGTAGCTTCATACACATATAAGCAGGGTACAGTTAGGAGACCAAGTCTCTTGAACAACGGTCTACATGAATCTAATCTATTTACTCTTTCCATACACCTAACCGCTTTCTTTTGGGTCTTAAACACTTTATCAATGTCTTGTTTTGATGAATTGCCCCATACTACGATAGGATACCTATGTGACAGTAAAAGCTCATGGCTATAAATATAGTAGATGGCTTACCAACCACATTCCACTCTGCTGAAAAATATGGATAACCTACAAAATTTCAACTTGGCTATAAAGAAGTTCAGATACTTTCAAATCATCTTACTGCAATACTACTGGCCAACAATGCTTTAGAACTTCTTTTCTTCGAATGATTTTTGACTTTCACAGCTCAATCAAATTCACCCGGTTCATAGAATCTGAGATATTTATATAATAGGTTACAGTTCCCTTTTCTTGTGATGGAATTTTCTGTTGAGGAGCAATGAAGTGATTTAGGTCTGTCTGGCGTAGACGATTATTATCACTAACTCGACTGCCGTACGGAGACCTCTGATAAAAACTGCCTGTCATTGAGTACAATTAGCCAGCAAACAACTATTGGACCCGACGCTTGGTACCAAGGCTGTCTGTCTTTTATTCTTGTTTCTCTTGAACTAATTCAACCTTTTCTCTCATTCTGTATCTAACCCTTTCAAATCATTCATATCTAACCTTTCGGGGACTATCTTCTCATTTTAATTTGAATTTAATAGGATCAGCTTTCCCCCATTCTCTTCCAAAAAATTATGGGACAATAACACCAATCTCAGTAACATTTGTTACTTATCACAGTCCTTGTATCGTTATGCTGGTTCGTCATTCGTAACACTTTTATACCAAGCATCTATGTGAAATCATTTGGTTATACCTTTATACATGCTATCATTCATATGATATGCTTATCTTAATTGGTGGAGCACATACCTAGTATAAAATGTATAAACGTGATACCATCATTCATACACATGTGCCATCTTGTTGCAACTCAACATAACCTAAAACAAGCCTAATGACAAAAACTAGTCAGTAATGCATGTATTTTATATTTCTAAAAGCCAGTAATATAATTTGATCACATTATTCGACAATCTTTCATTAAAAGTAAGTATAGTATCTAGTATTATAGTATAGTATTATTATTATTATTATAGTATTAAGTATCTAATATTAAAAGTAATATTGAGAATTTCGTCATGGATAACATCACATTATTCGATTTGTAACGAGTTATTTAACTAATTTATGTACTATATTTCATGCTCAGCTGATCTCGAAACTTGACATTTTTAGATGACTCTATTTGTTGCTTTGTAATCTACCTATAGCACATATCAAATAACAAAACAAGTTCTTACCAAAAAGTGATTCACTTTTAAACTGAACTAGCTGGCCCGTCGAGCGTTATTGCGATCTCAAAAGAAATTCTCTTTGATTTTATTATTTCCCACCTCCCACTGAGGCTACCTCCCAGAGAGGCCTCCTTCGTTGTTTTCTCACTCACCACCTCTCAATGAAGGAGCATTTCAAATGTATACATCCTACAACTATTAGGGTAGAATTTAGTCCTAGGGCTCTAGTTTTGCGCTTAGCAACACATTTTGCGATTCATTTTTATTTATATAGATGTTGATATTGTTGCGGGTTCTAATGTTTAAAATAAGGCTGGCAACACTCAAGTTCACACTTGCACTTTATTTACACAAATTAGTCTTAGCCTATTTACAAAAATTAATTGTAAGTTCAATTATTAAATAAAAACAGATCATCAAATGACAAGCTAAAACTTATTTTCAGTAATTATTTACAAGAATTAATGAATAAGTAATTACAGGCTGATCAATAATAAAAAAACAAGAGTCCAATAAACTGCACAAATGAATAACTAATTACAGGCTGATCAATAATAAAAGGAACAAGAGTCCAATGAACTGTACAATAATGCAGAAAGAAATTATAAAAAGAGCAACTAATCACTTACAAAAACACAGTCCAATTCGTTATTTGACAGTCCCAAATAATATCACTTAACACAACGTCTTTAAACTATTAGTAAGCTGCACAGACAGTAAACACTTGTCTCTGCACTTGACACTGTCTAAAGACTGAATAAAGCACTGTTTACTCCACTGGCACTGGATTGTCTCTCTCACAAGATCTGTAATACAATCTGACATGCGAGCTTTTGTAAACTAACTGTCACACAAGCTTTTGTAAGACTCAACTCAATGGTTCACGTGAGCTCCTTTATATACGAGATAGTTGTCATAAATTCAAGAACTGGAATCACCAGATGCTTCGAGAATGCCATGGAACATGATCTCGATTGTTCAAGAAGAATGTAGAATTGACGAGAAGATCAATTGAGTGAGAGAGTTGCAGACTTGAAGAATAAGAGTGACAAAGACATCTAACGAGAGAGAATGAGAAAAATCAGATTGCCTGCTGCATCTGTCCATGAAAGCAATGGAATGATATAAAAAGAACAAGTGCGTGATTAACTGCTTATTTGCTTTCTTAACAATATAAACAGAAATATTATATTTTTGTTATTCCCAATTCAAATTAAGTTCACCTGATTGGCCAAAACGGGGTATTACAGGCTTGCTTCATACATTACCAGTTTTGGGTAACAGATGCCGTCAACCGGTCAACCCGTCATTTCATCATATGATTTCAAAAATCGGATGCAAGTGAAGCGCTCCATATATAACAATGATCGGCTTAGTAGACGATACCGGTTATCTGACTGCTGGCTAAACTTGTCTATTTGAGCAAAATTGAAATGAAGACAACGATGATTCATTTTTAAAAAATTACCTGCATTTTGCCGTTTTTGAGTTTAGCGCTTAGCAACTCATTTAGCTATACAGTTTTATTTATAGCTGTCATGAATTTCTGTCTGGTATAAAAGTGTTACGAATGATGCACCATCATAATGATAGGACGTTTGTGCAACCGGAGTTTAGTATAACATTAGTTACATCTGAGTATTTATAGAAGTGTGAGTGAATGAATGAATTGATTGGTATTTCTGGAAATCTCTTTGAGATGGAATCACACTGAAAAATTGTTCTTTAATGATCGAAATAGTCTTATTGCAATAATTATGTGACTCGAAACCTATCAAGGTTGTCTATTTTAGTATTACGGGGTATTTGATAGTTCTTCACAGTGGTAGGCTACTTCAATGGCCTCAGAATGCAATCACTTGTAAATAAGCTGTATTTTTTGGAGGATGAAGCCCTCATAGGTCTAAGACCTATGCGTGGGTAATGAGTTGGATGATGGTGATTGATGAGCTTATTATTTCAACTGTAAGTTAATTTATAAGACCTGTAACAATTTAACAAGCCTTCCATAACACAAGCTGTGAAACACTACTTAGAAGAACATAATATTCTTTGATAATTTCATGAAAGAAACTCGTTAATTCAGCAACTGATTAAAGCCTATTCACTCACAGAAACTCTCATTTAGCTGAATATCACCTACTTCAAGAACTGAACTATAAGGTACCAAAATATAATTTTGAAGGATATACTTCATTAGGGATTATATCAGATTAGATTATATTATCTTTCTTCATTCATGTAAATTTACAAATTATGCATATGAATGGTTATAAACAAGATTAACAACATCACATAGATAGTATAGTAAACTCAGATAATGTTTTTTTATAGTGAAAAATATTATGTACAATGATTTCATTTGTATGATCTTAATGATATTAACTATGGTAGTAATGACAATCTAAGTGATGCATTTCCATGAAATAGCGAAGTTTGGAAAAATATTCGTCCATTCTTGACACTTAACCAGGGAAGGAGAATTATGGAAGAAGAACCTACGAGAGGCTGCATTAATAGAACAAAGAATGCAATGCGAGTCTATTTATCCATTTATGTAGGAAAAATTCAACACATATTTTCAATACTCAATACAATATATTGCATTTATTGCATAATATAATATTGAATTTACATAGATTGAATATTAGAATATTATTGAATATAAAAAGATTCTTCATAAAATTTATTTCTTTCCTATTAGGCTACGTTTCCTATTATGGTTTTGGGTTTTAAATTCCAAATTCATAGTCTTGAAGGTGCGTCCAAACACTATTGTAACATCGTAACTCCATAACAAAACCCCGTTGTCAACATAGTGGCATAAATAAGCTGATCGTAACATTGTTCCATGAAGCACGCCATAAACACAATGCCAAGATATGTAACAATGTTACAATCAACTGTTTCTGTGTTTATGGGGGTCTTGGTATTGTTAGATATAAGAATGATTAGCTGCCTAGACGAACTCAAATAATTTACATGCACCACTATCTGTCTAGCTGTTCCAATGCTTGCTATTCATTGACAGAATCTCGCATTTAGCTGGATACCACCTATTTTAAGAGCTGAACTATAAGGTTTAAAAATATATACTCGTATACATTAAATTGAATTACATACAATTATGGTTCTTAGATGGTGATGAACAAACCATAGTTTGACTTTATTGCGGTTTCTATAACTTTCCATCAAGAAACCTATACCAACGAATTCATTTTCCTGATGCTGATCTCAACAGAGTACTTTTTTAACTTATTCAATTGACTGCAAGTCGTTAAGTTTACAACAATAAGTCAATAGCCTATTAACAACGCAGATCGTTAAGGAACAAGAAATTCAAGAAGTACTTTTTTATTGCTTGATATGTAACTCATCATATATGAAGTTTCATCGAGAACTGATTCTTGATTCAAATAGAAATGATTTTGAAGGACGGAAAGATCATAGCTGTATGTTCTTATTGTCGTGGTCGCTGGTGAACACTGAACAGAGCCGCGTTTGCATGGCAGAGTCAGAAATGTCATTGTGCAAGACAGTGGAGAGACGTGAGATGAAAAGGCCCATTGTACGTCGGTCACGAAACACAGTAACAGAAGTGACAGAGAATGTGGTGGGATGGAAAAGGGTTATAAGAGGAAGAGGAGAAGAAGGGGAAAGTGTAGAAGAGGGATAGGGGAACATGGGGAACTACAGAGGAGAAAGACTAGAGAAGGAATAGGGGAACATGGAGAAATGTGGAAGAGGAACGTCCCGAGCACGCAGGACGTTGTTTAATTATTTGTCTCTGGGAAATGAGTTGTTTACCCAACAATTTGCGTGTGGAGTTCATCCTCTGGGAAGGCTGATGATTCTCGATTCTGATAGCAAATGAAATATTATTTTATCATACAGTTGACATGCTTATTTCTGTCAACTTCATCCATCAGTCTCACGCATATTCTTACTTATTGATGTAAAAGCATTTTACCAAATTATTGCACTTTCAGCATCATGAAGGATCCCGTTTTTGTTTCATCTACTAATTTTATTATTATTCTATTTATTTGTTATCACAAGCTCTGTGATTGGCTGACGGCTGAATCTTGACAAACCATTTATGTTATGTGCTATTAAGAGATGTCGCAAACAAATAACTAGCAATTACGGAACGGCAATAATAAACAAGTTGAAAGCAGTTTGAAATCAAAAATACTCAATCAAACCAAAACGAAGTCGGTATTGTAATAAACGCAAACGATATTAAAGGTGAACAAAACAACCAATTTTAAACAACAGAGTAAGAAAAAATATTTTTTGTTTTTTCTCAGCTTAGTTGATTTGCTGATCTGCAATATTTCTTTCCTTATTTATAATATTGATTTGTAATTGGTTCAACTCTTGAAAACTTTAAACTTATAGAACTGCATAACATCATAACGAGCTACTGAATTAAATTATGAAAATAACACTATCACATATTATTATTCAAAAAGTTAATCTTTGAATAGTCGCTTATAACTGATAGAAATTACCCGTAAGGGTCTCCCCACCACGAAAAGCCATACGAATTCTCTTTACTGATAGAAATTGAGTTGTGCGAAGTTTGATGAATTATTGGTAATTTTCTACTTCAAAATAAGTCCTCAGAGTTGAAAACCTCTGACTATCTGTGATAGTACGACATACCAATCTAAACATAGCTCTGCCAATAACTTTCATATGTAGCTTGGGATTTCACTTATAGAAGACTGTTGACAGAGATATATGAATATATTTTTAAATTTTCTAAAACAACTGATTTTAACTGATAATTCCCAATTGTATTCATGAATTTGTTTTATGAGAGCAATAATTGGATTATCCTAGTGTCACTGATCGATAAATGGGTGAATAAATAAGATAATATTAATAGTGATAATAAGATTAACGACAAATAAAATAATATATACTCAATTGAAATATTATTAATAATTTGTTTCTATCAAACAATCTCTTTTTTTTTGAAGGATGAAGCCCACATAGGTCTGAGACCTCTGCGTGGATAATGAGTTGGATGATTGTGATTGATGAGTTGGACGTACAGTTTTAGGTGGGTTCTGAACCACCGGAAAGTGATTTTACAGCAGAGAACGTGTCTTTTTTGCTGGCCAATCTAATCGGTCTCCGGTTATTCTTATGAATAACATGATCCATATGAAGGCTGAACCAGAGGAAGAAGAAGGTCTGAGGGCTAACTTCAAATCTAATTCCAATTGCATAAATGATAGAGAAGTTCATTTTAAAAATCACATGTTTCCTTTGGAAGAAGGTCTTTCCTTTTTTCCATTTAAATGTCCTTTCAATGCAAGCACATTCTAAAATCGTTAACGTACATAGCTGGGCATTCCCTGAAGGAAGATCCATGCAAAATTTCATAGAATATTTATATATATATATATATATATATATATATATATATTTATTGTAACAAATAAATATGATCCAATAGATCCAATATATATTCGGCCAAATATGACGCCATGTTTAATTAAAAAGTTCAATCCCGGAATAAGTTGCAAGTAAACAAACATCCTGTAGCCTACAGATGGTGTACAGTGAGTGCCACTGCTGAGTCTCCACCATCTTCTATTTCGGGTACCCCATATAGCATTGAGGGGCTGGCTCATCCGGTATGCTCAAACAACTAGCTAAATCCTCATCCCCTGAGTTTCAGGAAGGCCCAACTACATTACAGGCCTTGGTTTGGGCCATCGTCAGCCCTAGATCCACCTTCCCTCTTCGTCACTCTCTACGTTTTTCATCTAATCATGACTGGCATCTTTCAACCCCTCCCGGATACGCCGCTGAAAAGAGGGTTGAAGGAATAGGGGGAGGGTAGTGTTGGGGCAGGGGTCCAGGGGGATCACGTCCAAATTATAAAACCTTCCAAATCCTTTCTAACGGGAGCCACACCGCCTGCAGCTTTTCTAGCTCTGGCCTCATTGTTACGATTCCCAGCCTACTGAGGACTACAAAAAGATAAAGCAGTCGATAAGCTCTGAATAATGAATTCTTCCAGCTCCCTTCGCCAGTGGTCGATATCAGAATTAATGAATAAGGGGTTGGTTTTAATTGCAAGAGCTTGGAAGTGGCAGAACATTTTGAAAATTGGTTACATCTCTTGTAAATTGTCTCCAAGACATTACATTTTTAATAAATTGTCTTCAATGTTCCACAAGCCCCTGTTCTACACTTGGACTCCTCTAGTTAAAATTATTTTTAACTAACAAATTTTCAATCCTGAATCTTTCTTTAATTCTCAACTCAATAAGTATGTACGATTTTATGGTAAGATTTATTAGATAGCTGCTCAATTTTCTCATTTTGAATTTTGATCTTTAAAGTGATTATGATTCGGAAGTATTTGTATATGTTGTGAAACGGACTTTATTACAAGCTTATGAGTTATTTAACAATCAAGTGAAGAAATGCTTTTAAAACTCAAACCTAATTATTGTCACACAAACGTCAAATGAAACCTACTAACCCTGCATGCCAGGTTTGTGCACTTTTGACAGTAGACAACATACTGTTCCCTGCAAAATTGTTCCCTGTATTTCTCTTCAAGTCTTTCTAAAAGATATGGAGATTACTTTTCATGCAAGGAATGCATATAACTTCACGCATAGATGTACTGTACATAAAATTTCAGACAACCCATTTTAGAATCATTACCATTTATGTTTTCCATAACAATCATTAGGAAAAGTAAATATATCCTGATATTAACATGATAAATTCAACGTGGTCATTATTGAAGTATCTTACAAAAAGTTGTTATATACAATCATTTTCAATGTAGATTTTAAATACTATCTAGATATTGTCTAAATAATTCAATACCATTTTTCTTTCACTAATCTGACTGACTGTTATATCTTACATCACGATTTCTCAGAAACCTAGAGGTCACAAAATAGGCTTTCCATTATTATTGAATCTCAACAATTTCACAGGAAAGTGGGGGAAATGTACAAATGAACTTTTTTGTTACTGTATAATATTTTTCTCTTTATGATTGGAGGATAATATTAAAAGCTGATAAAATGCATAGAAGCCTTATTAGGTATAAGGGGTAAACTCTAGGGGTCGTCAAAAAATTTGAGTTCTGCAAATATTAATTTTTGCAGTATTTAACATCAATGAAATATTAAAAAATGAAAATTGAGTGAAAAAGTGCCATTAATTTTTTTTCGAAAATATACCTCGTTTGAGTAAGGAGTGTTGGGCAAGTAAGGTCTGCTGTTCGGGGAGAATAGATTATTTTATAAAAAAATAGGCTATAGAACAGGACTAAAATATAAAACCAGATTCCATCAAAATATTTTGTGGAAAATTAAATATCTGTGTGAAACTTGTTGGCAAGGAATTCTTTCAAGAATTATATCTTGAATTAATTAATAATAAATTTTTTGACTTAATTATCACAGTAAGGCCAGGATGACATTGAATATTTTTAAAGAAATCTTTTTCACATTTATAAGTGAGTAAAGACAATATATTAAATTGATATACAGTGTTAGTTTTGATATTAGATTGAAAATTATTTATTTAAAAATAACCAACGTTGTCCTGGCCTTACTGTGATAATTAAGTCAAACAATTAACTATATAGGCCTAAGTGAGTAAAGACAATATATTGAATTGAAATACAGTGTCAGTTTTGATATTAGATCGTTCATCAAGTATTTCGTCATGGAGAACATCACAGAAATAATTTTCTATTAATATACGATGCTTTTTAAAATGAATCATTTTCAAGGAAAACAATCGTTTTATAACAGAATTCTTCAGAAAAACCATTGTAGTTCTCGCCTTACTTTGAATCATTGATTTAATCCTTATATTTATTTTTCGAGTAGGACTACGTTTTAAAGAATGAGAATGAAACAATAAATTCGCCGTCTTCAAAACCTAGTTCGAGTTTAGTTCCTAGTAGCATGTCTTCAAAAGATTTGAAACATTCTCTGTTTCACGGCGCTCTTCCCAAGCAGTATCTAGCTGACTGCTGTGAAGAAATTGCTATTCAAAAGCAGCAAAGCAACTCCCACTCAGATCTCGAGGCAGAGCTAAACATCCAGCGTTGTCAGTTGAAGGCCTCACTCGATGAGACGGTCTACTTGTTATTTCATCATGTGTCTGAACGCTGCCCTGGTGGTAGTAGACGACTGTGTGTACTTTATAACTATGTATACATTCAGAAAATAAATATATATTCTCTTCTTTGAGCTGTAGACAGTTGAGAATGTTGTTCTTGGCTGTGCCCCAGGCACAAGTCGCTATGTAGTATAGTACAAGACATGATCCAAAACTGTCTCAAGCGGATGTAATTAATGAGAACTTGATTTGTTATTTCACGTTTTCTTGTTCAAGTTCTACTTCGCAGGCAATAGTTGGTGTTGTAGTCTTCAAAAGAATACACTATATCTTATTGATTTTCCCAATTTCATTCTATCTTATCAAACTTTATGTCATTGGCTTTTGATGTAAATGTAATCTGTGATGTTTTCCATGACGAAATACCTAATGAACAATCTAATATTAAAACTGACACTGTATTTCACTTTAAAATAATGTTTTACTCACATATATTGGAGATGCTTGAGGAATGCATTTCACTTCTGAAAAGAAGCTTCGTCAGGCTGACGTGGATGTTTATGGATGTCAGCCTGACGAAGCTTCTTTTCAGAAGTGAAATGCATTCCTCAAGCATCTCCAATATATGTGAGTAAAACATTATTTAAAAGTGAAATACAGTTTCAGTTTTAATATTAGATTGTAAATGTAATCATAAAGTTTCATCAATCGTCCTCAGTTTTTAGTCTCAGAAGACTGCTGTGTCGTATTTTGGCAATAATTACCAAAGAATTCAATATTGTACAGTATCTGTATTCTGAAAATTAGATTGTTTCAAGTGTTCCTTTTCAATGCTTGCTTTCATTGGACTCCCCAAACTCATTTCAATAGTGATATTCGTGTATGCATAAAAGGAAATCCATTCTGATAGCCCCCTTTCAGAGACTGCATTTTCTGTGTTGTTCCATGTTCAATTTCAATTTAAAATAACTAAATTTATTTTCAAATTTAAAAAAAAATTCTGATTTTGAGCTAGCTCCCAAAAATCTACAAATGCCTGGTCTTGTCTCTACAGCCTACGATACAGATGTTCTTATTCAAACATCATGCTTCAAAAACCTTCAAATACAGGGAGCTAGTTTCTGTACAATATTTTGATGACTATTTTATAATCTGGCCTAAGCCAATATTATTCGTTATCTGACTTATTTCTTCCTTGTTTCGATTATAATATTTCCAGTTTCAAGATTATGGGGTTCCACATTGAAAGAAGTCACTAGATTTGTTATTTCACGAGAAGATGTTATAGAAATTTTCTTAAATGTTTCATATAAATCAAAACCTACTGTTATTGAGGTACTCCTTATTAAATCCTATACAAGGAATGATACTATTGGCTAAGGGAAGGCTAACCTTCATTGGCGGTAGCCCTTAGCCAATAGTATCATTTTGTGTATAGGGAATATTAAGCTACTCTGTACTTCAGTTTTAGTTTGTCTGAGATTGATAATGGAGTAACATCCGAAACTAGTATCTCTATATTTTTAATAGTTGTGGTTGTGACAATTTCGTCTTATTATTCATTATGGATAACAGGTGGTGATTGGTCATGCGGTGAGCGTGGTGTTCAAGTGGTCGTTATGTTCAGTCACGACCGCTCAAGACTGTGCTTGGATGGGTGACCGTGCTTCAATGACTTGATGTTACAAGCTTTATTATCACTTACCCGGTGGTTCGGAACCCACCTAAAATAGTAGGTCCACCATGTTCCCCGTAACATGGCTCAAACGGCGAGGTGGAACTACCCGTAAGGGTCTCCCCACCATTAAAAGCCATACGCTTATTATTATTATGGATATCTTCCACAAAATCACCTTCACCACTACAAAGAAAGTTAATTAAACTATTTATTTAACTGTGAAGTATCATTACATGCTTGTTTCAAGGAACAACAAAGAAAGTTCTATAATGAGACTTTTTGTTCTGTTTCAGCGAACGGAACCTATCAACCGGGTATGGAGCCAAAACGACAGAGGACAGCCTACACGAGGCACCAGATTCTTGAACTGGAGAAGGAGTTTCACTACAATAAGTACCTGACGAGGAGAAGACGAATCGAAATTGCTCACACGCTGTGTTTGTCCGAACGACAGATAAAGATTTGGTTTCAGAACCGACGGATGAAGTATAAAAAAGACAACAAACTACCAAACACGAAGAACGTACGCCGAAAAAATGGGCAGGGTGGTCCGGGGGCGCCTGGGGGGAAGAAACCTTCAAGAAACAGGACAGCGGACAAGAGACGAGTGAACCAGGGACCTGGTGCACCTCCTGACTCCGCCCAAGTTCTTCCTCCCCTCGATGACCACCTCATCCCCTCGCACGACTCGTCCGATCCTAACCTGCTCATGCACCCATCCGTCCTAGGGCAGCAGCTCACCCCTCTCCATCCCTCTGTTCATCAGCCCCCTCCCCTTCCACAAGTGAAAACCTCCGACTACGGACTGACCGCCTTATAACCTTCGAATGGCGAATTCAACACTGATTTCGTCGATATAGAAAGGCTCCATTACTGATCACAGATGATATCAAATTGTATTGCAGTATCACGAGAATGGCATCGGCCTCCATAACATTACTTGTCAGCCGATGCCTTCTCGTGGTGCACTACCTATAAGAATTTATTATTCTATGGGTTATTTATATATTAAACCAACAGTCAAGATATAGAAAGTCAGTCTGCATTACTGATCAACCGAAGGTATCAAGTGTAACAAATTATTATTTTATCGGTTATTTAGGCATTCACATATTCAGTAGTCAAGATGAACTAGGGGCCGTATTTAGAACGTACGTTCAGTGCATCTTGACTCGAGCGAATCTTAAAATGTCTGTATAAATTACACTACATTTCAAGAATCCATCGAGACATAAGACACTAAAGGAACGTTCATAAATACGACCCTAAATGAAGCAAAATAAAGGTAGCCATCTTACAAGATCACTAGAACAACGCATGTTATACTGACACATAGCATATGACATGATAATATGCAATTATTATTCTGATTTGGTTTTTGATAGTCAAATTCAAATTTCATTCAAATTAAAATTTCTTCTGCACAAAAAACATCAACAATGAAACAAAACAAAGAACATACATACTTAAAGTTAATATCAAATCCAAACAAAACTATCTATACATTAAATATGGCACTACTGGCAGAAGTAGGACTTGATCGCCAGCAAGTTCAAAGTCCAATATTCAAAGTTCATTTCTCATTCAAATTCAAATGTTATTAAACTTTTCAAAATAAATACAGTACATAGAGCAATAAATGAAAAATGAAAATTTTTCAATAATATTTGCAGAGGAAATCCCAAGCGCAGGTACGAGGTGCCATAGATATAAATTGATAGTTTAAATTTAATTATGAACATGACCATTAATTTTTCAAAGTTGATTTCTCATCAGTTTGTCATACTTAATCATAGAATTACTTAATTTCTCATTAGTTTGTCGACATTTATTTCTTGTTTGTTTATCATCACCTAACTTGCAACAGTGGAAAATGTTAATTTTTAAGAGTGAATAAAATTTCTATCGATGTATGATAAGTTCTACAGCAACATTTTAACCCACTACTGAAATACTTATTTTTCAAACATCACTGTGTAAGGCTAATCACTCTACTGTGGAATTTTCTTTAGCTGTCAAAGATTTTTTATGTGTTAGCAAGCTTTATCCTATACAATTTCTGAAAAATCACTATTTTTTGTAAAAAGCATCGAACAGCTAAATAAGTTTTTAGGATGGTTTCTCCAAGGTCTACAACTGAGATGATCTTACTGGCTCACTCAAGCCTATACACGGTATTTTTAAGATAAATATGTTTAAACAATAGCATCAATGACAAATAATACAGATTGAATTCCAAACTCTGAAATCCAATAATTTATTGTCAGGACTAGAAAATTGATTATGGAGAATTCACCAAATTGATTTGCTAGAAGAAATTAACGATGATTTCGTATGTATGAGAAAGTATTTCAAGATTTTCAAGACTTTCCTGTTGGTGGAGTTCAAATTTGAGTTAAATCATATTAGTATACGTAATTTTCTATTTTTTTTTTAAACATGTATCCTATTTTATGAGAAATACTGTTCAAGGAAAGGGTTTATGGAGATTATGTTTAACGTTTGATGTTTGTATCGAATAATGGAACCTTCAAACCAAAATAACTGAACATAGTGATAAAATTGATTAGTTTTCGTTTGTGTGAAATGGATGGAATCGCGTTGATATTAATGCGATAATTAATTATTGTAAATATTTCCATGTAAAAATGATATTGGAGTTGAAATTAGGAAGCGATTAGGTTTATGATAATTATTATTAATATCAGTTACGGATTCTCGATCAGTATTGAAATTATAGAGAATAACTCTATAAATTATTGTTTTGTGTAAAACATACCTTTTTATAGAATATAATGTGAAAGAATCAAATAGAATGTGTTTAAATTAAGTCAAATAAACTAAGTGAACAATCTATCCGATGAAGTTATTATTTTAATAAATTATTAAATTGAAATCTTTCGTTCTTGTTTAAAAAATCCCTGATTTATCATGTTAAGAATTCTTATGCAAGGTTCTTGAACAATTCTGTAAATGTAAGAAAAAATTAGCATTAAATGATTAACATTTACACTGAACAATTTATTAGTTTGTAAATAAGTTGGTACGCTGGATTCATTTTACACACACATACAAGCAGATTTACAGAGATGTAAGTGAAAATAATAACAACAACAATAAATATAAAAGGCTAATTCGGGAATTGTAGTGCAAAATAGGGGAGGATTGTAAGCTTTTCCAACTATGGTTACCCATATACTAGGAAAGCCTTCAATCCTTGAAAGGGAAGGTAAGGGATTATAGGAAAAGCTGAAGAGGTATGGGATTGATCCTACATGAGTCTACAAAAGTATAACTAGTATCACTAACCCACCCAATTTGAGCCGTACAATTATTCAGCATTAATCACTTAAAACTCCATATCTTAGAAAGATCGGATTAATCGTGCATTCCCCTATTATACAATATTGTATAATAATCGTACTCATGCTATGCGATAGTATACTATATGAATGGGAGCTGCAAAGCTGAAATCAGTCAGAGCGCTTATCTTTGATTGACTGCTACTCTTGCAGTAACGGGTTCGAATCCCGTTCAGGCTGGCTTTTTTGTGTAATGATTCATTTCACGTGCGTATAACTATTACATATTTAACCACATACTAGACTGAGCATGATCAGCAAAAAATAAAGAAAAGAGTGAGTAAGACCTTTTACATCAATATTAAGTATGTTATCATTATATTTATCAAGAAAAATATCACCACAACCTACTCTTATTAAGCACATTATTGTGCACGTATTTAATTATTGATAAAATATCAGAAAATATAGCGGTCCTGTATTAAAAAAGAAGGATGAGTTTTTACCAAATTAAGCATTGATGATCTGTGCATTACTGAATTTATTCGTAATATACGAATTCATGATATTGAAGAACAATCTTGTTTCCACTAATATTTAATAAAAACTTAAAATATACTTTTACGTGGAAATTATGACTCACGTTATGGCGTGACGGCCGTTTCACTCCGATGTTAAGAGCATCGTCAGACGACCCACAGTACACTGGTTTATAATAGAAACTTAAAAAACACTTTTGAGTGGAACCTGACTCAAGGCATGAGTTTGAGTATTTTCACAAAATGTTTTTTAAGTTTTTATAACAAGAATTCAGACAAAGCACTCTAAATTCATTATGGAGATGAGCTTGTAATATATACCTGTTTGTAATACTTCTGTTAATATAACTTGAATGAACATTCTTCTCAAAATTTGATCAATGACATTTAAGTTAATTTTCTAGTCGTTTTTTTGAGGATGAAGCCCCCATAGTTCTGAGACCTGTGCGTGGGTAATGAATTGGATGATGGTGATTGATGAGTTGGACCTGCATTTTTAGGTGGGTCCCGAACCACCGGGAAGTGATTCTACAGCAGAGAACAGTCTTTTGCTGGCCAATCGAATCGGTCACCCTTACAAGAGCGCCCAAGAGTTTCGTAGCTTATCTCTGATTGAACAGATACCTGCTATTCGTAATACCAGTACTTGGTTGAATGAATTGCCCAAACTCAATGAGCACTGAGCCACATTTTTCAGGTTCACGTTTTTTCAATTCGGTCCTCTCAAAGGTGGTCACTTTCTCAATGACATGAGTAAATGCCCACTAACAAAATAATTTAGACAATGCTATTAAAATTCCATCCACGCATTATTCTAAAAATCTTTCTTTGCCAATCTATTCAAATACACACTTTTATCAAGCGTGATGTATTTTTATCGTTAGGTGGTCCATCTCTAGTTGAAAGTGTCAGAGACGCAGGTGTATATGGCTTGAAGTCAGGTTTATCTATCTGGCCGATAGACAGAAAGAGGAATAGTAGAAAAAAGAGAAGGAATGATAGAGTGTGTGAGAGGCAATGATGAAGAGTGGGAAGTCATTTGGTGTGGCGTTGACAACTCATCGCAATAGACCATGATTGATGGTCTGGCTCTGTCTGGCGGGTTGTCCTGTCCGCCCGTGCTATAGGATAACAGCCACTTACTCTCGAATTTCAAGCCAGCTCTCATGCTCTTAGATATGCATGCATTCTGGTGGAGTGGAGCTGGTGTGGTCCCAGATTAGATGTGTATTAGTCAGAACACGCGCTGTTCTGCTGAGATTTCGGCTCCTGAGCGCAATCCAGTAGAATAAAGAAACAAATGCAAAATTAACATCTTGAGAGAATGGCATCTGCTGATAGTCTTGAACTGATACTTTTCGATTATCAAAATATTCTAGATTATTTCAGGCCATCAAGGAGAATTCCAGAATATTGATAAAAACAAAATTTTTAAATTTGGGGAACGGAATCTGCTCCGATAGTCTTGAGCTGATACTCTCTAACTATCAGAGTATCTGCACATTATCTACCGATGTATTATGCTTGGTTCCGAGCTAAAGTGAGCTATAGTGTACAAGAGTTCCTCTCACATCAAAATTGAGCCTCACCCCGACTAATTGATATAGTAATTATGGTAACTAGTGTATAAGATAGTATAATTGTTGATCTGACTTGTCTTATACTCCTTAACGGGAGTCTCCAAGACGTAATCTACAAAAAAAGTACCCTACAACAAAGTGGAATGGGTGGAAGTTTCAAATAGCCTAGAACGTAAATAACGTAATAACGTGACAATCTGTTTTTCAGGCATACCTTAGTGAGAGATGTTGTCAATCAATTGAAAAATTTAAAAGCTTGTCAATAAATTATTGGAAAATATTAATTTTATTAGTCATAAAAAATAATCATAGCCTAACCCATCTTCTTTTATATTGCTACAAGATGTAGGCACAAATTTTACAAGACTAGTCATTACAAATACATTTCCACTATTAACTTGTTTTTTGAATTTGACGACTTGCAGTCAAATATTCATTAAGAATAAGTAAAATTTACTTACTCTGTAAGGCCTCAGAGGCCTGAAAACGGATCTCGAAGATTCGAAAGCGCTCGGTCTACAGAGTAAGTAAATTTTACTTATTCTTAATGAATATTTGACTGCAAGTCGTTAAATTCACAAAACAAGTTAATATTAACAAAGCAGTTCGTCATGGAACAGAAAATCCAGGAATACATTTCTACATTTAACACGCATATAACGGTAAATTGTTCAATATGTATATGTATTTACATATAAATGTCACAGTTAATTTACATCAACATGAAGATAGTCTTTTTCTTTATCACATTATAATTAATTTCTTCTACTCTATCCTCGCTCAAAGAAATCCCTGATACTATAGAAGCACTGCTCTAGAAGCCAGTTTTTTAATTTCAGTTAAAATTCAATTAGATTATCGATGACTATCAGATGTGGTGGCAGATAGTTTAAATATTTCCTGCTCGTGTAATTTTGGCTTGTCTCATACAAGGTCGTCCTATGAGTCTCAAATAATTCCTGGATCTTGTGCTGTAATCGTGAATATAAAATCCTCTAGTCTAGAATTTCCCAAAGTGTGGTCCGCAGACCAAGGGGGTCCGCGGAATAGTATGACAAATTAAAAAATGAACATTTTAAAAATACATTTATTTTACCCAGTGCTCTTTGATAATTGGTAAAATGTAGTTTCCTCAAATCTAAATCATATTGCGATGGCAATCAGCGTTTAGCGAGCTATGATAGTTTTGAGAGTGTGTGCGTTGTGTCGTTTGGTTTAAAGAAAGGCTTAATGACTTTTCCTGGCTTTGAAAAATTTCGTATTTAGCAGATTTATTTACGCACTTTAACGTTTTGAACTTGAAACTGCAAAGATCTAACACTGACATATCCTTGGTTGAGGAAAAAATTGAAGCTATGATTGAGAAACTCAAACTATGCGCAGGTTGCTGTCCCATCAAATTTTTTTAATTTAGAATAAATTTAGAACGATGGAAACAACCAAAAATTTAGAAGGCGAAACGCGGAAAAAGGAGAACATTTCCTTTCTACACGCTTGTACACCAAAACACCATCAAATACCAATGCACACAAAACCAAGAGAAACTAGGTTACCAAGCCAAATGAAGCGCATGTTTAGGAAACAACCACTCGAAAATATATTCACACCTCATTAACCTCAAAATAACCAAATTAAAAAAATATACATTTCACTCAACATTACAGCCTAAACTTATCATTATTTCAAGTCTTTAAAACTATTGCGCATTTCGTAGATTACTTTAATTAACAAAATTATATCGTCGTTTTCATTATCCCATTGAATTAATAGTTCCCCACAATTCGTTGCACTCACTTTGATCGAAGCAAGAAATATAATAAATTTGTTACCTCGTTCGATAATCCTTACTACTTCCAAGGTATTGAGTTCATGTCGGTTGATCTAACACAGCAAAATTCTCGTACTCTCCAATGCTCGAATACTCAAGTCCTCGAAGTTTCGAAGTCTTGACTATTCAGGAAGACTCCAATTCAGGAATGCTGCGACTCGGCAACACTCTGCAATTCGGGAAGACTCTCGTACCCGGGAACTCCGATTCGGTAACTCCCCAATTCGGGAATGACTCCAATTCGGGAACGACTCTGCGATTCGGGAACGACTCTACGATTCGGGAACTCCCCAACTCGGGAACCGCTGAAATTTCAAATTTTGTAACTTCCTATTTTGATAATGAAATAAACCCTTAACTTGAGATGAACACTGCTATGTCCAATTTACTTTCACAACCACAAATCCCAAACATTTATGTCGCTTAATTACACATCTACATTACTAAAATTCAAACAATTAAGCAAACCTAACCTTTACTTCATAAGTATCACAGCATCGCAGAATTCAAAATAGTTCACATTAATCTATAGCAATAAGGAAGTTGAGTTTCTTAGTTACATCATCAAATTCATACTCTTTTTATCACAACTAACTACTAATATCGGTATGCTAACATTTACTACTGATTTAAATTGAATATTTAATATCTTCCTTTTTTATACTAAACTTCTTATCCATAGCCTATGAATTCTGACAAACAATTGCTTACATCAATTACGTACATGAGAACAATTAAGCTAGAAATATAAATTCACAAAGTATTTCATATTAAAAAAAAAATATTGTTGTTACCTTATAAAGCGGCGAAGTACATCATAGATTATCCTCTAACCAAACAAACTTATTCAAACAAAGATGAGGTGAGTGGCGGTTTCCTAAAAATCAACTTTAAATCACATTATAAAATAAATTTAAACTGATAAACATTGCCCAGCACAAGGGCCTAAAAACAAAACTTCACATCACCATAACCTCAAATATCGACTGTAACTTCATCAAAACTAGCGTGGTCTTTGCTCCATGCAATTTTGTCGATTAATAAGCCGGTCGGTTGCCTTCTGACTACTCCTCGCTCTTGGTGGGAATCGATGTTCAGAAATAATATGGGGATTACAAAACTACGTAACTTTCATCGAATCAAAACTCTAGATTTGCCTGCAGGCCTGCGCAGAACGCCTATTCCGCAAATGAAAAATGAACAGGTAAAGTGAGTGTAAGATAGAGCAAAAGAATGAGAAACTAGCTCTATCCTCTTTTACTAGACTAGCGTGGGACTCAATCCTGCTCGATACTGAATCTCAAAACAATGCTCTACTGTACTAACAATTCCAACATGAAAACCCAATCGATTCAATTACTTTTATTGAAAATGAATAATTAAAATCTAAACTCTCCAATAACTAGCTTAAAATGTCCTAATTCAGAAAACTTTACATAAAAAAAATATCTTTAAATTTTAATAACGTTTAAAATGACACTAAACAAGAAAGTTATTCAAGGTAATTTAACAAAAAAAAATTTGGGCTACTCCCAAATTCATAACAAAAAAATCGAAAAAATCGATATGCTACACTTTTGGTTTCTTGTACATGCAGAATAAAAGGACTCATCAATAAAGGCGCTTAGGCACCTTATGCCTTTTTTTGGGTAAGGGAAAAAATAGGGGGGCGGCTTGGTTTTAACGGGGGGACCTTCGTAAGTTTGGGAAACACTGCTCTAGTCCAGGATGCTCTATGTTTTAACCCGTAAACCGCAGCATATAAACCGTAAGTATATATAATTAAGGTAGAGTGCGTATCCTAGAACTTCGAAATAAGAACTTCGCAAATCAACTGAATAAGATAAAGAAGATTGACAAAAAAATCAAATCTAAGTCAAGCTGTGGTGATGTGTAAGGATCACTAAACATATATAGAGAGAAGACGAACTATGATTAACATGGGCGTTGCCAAGATCCGAAACCTCAATTTGCAATGATTCAAGCTCAAGATAATTTACTTTGACCCATAATTTGGGTTAAAATAGGATTTATGTCTAGAAACGCTCAAAATACGGCTTTTAGAGAGGTTATGTATCAAATTTCTCTACATTGGAAGACCCTCAGATACCTCTTTTATAACTAAGTCATTCTTATTGTGAGAAGACACATTCTAAATCTAGTGCTCATAAACAAGTCGTTACAGTCGTTAAAGTTTGAGTTGGTGAATTGAAATTACGAAATTCGAAGTGAATAAGTCCTGTATTCAAAGGGGTTTTACGAAATTGGCGGATCCAGGGTACCGAGTTAGGGGGGACGATCCACACTACCGCACACCCTTCCCCCCAAAAAAGATCTTCCCGTCGCTTTTTTTTATAAATGGAGCAATTAAGTCAAAAAATCATCTGTCCATATTATTGAATAAATAATTATTCCATATATTCCTTTATAACACTTTGTATATTTCTGTCTATTACAGTAACAAAATTCCATTGTTGAAAGTACAATATATCAAATTCAAATGCCGAAGATGTATATTATGTTATATAATAGATAAAAATGTTACAAAATTTGTTTCATAATTGTTCAGCAATGGTCGACGCTCGGTGTGTAATTATTATAGAAAACGTTTCAAATTACAATGCTCAAGTCTCAAATGTAAGAAGCACAATAGTATGAGCTTAGTTTGTCAAAAAGATAACTCAAATTTAGAATAGAACAAGAAGTATGGTATCCTCTTCTCGGAGGTTGCACGCGTCGAGTTCATCGGCTGCTGTAAATCCTGACATTCTCGATGTTCAATACTTAATCGATTACAGTCCCACTCCCCCTGCCCCAAAAATCGATATATCGAATTGATCGATATATCAAACAAAAATCAATCGTGATCGTTTAAATTTTGAACGAGCGCGTGGTATTCAACTTGTGTGCAACAACAACACGCGTAATGAGAACACGTTCTAATGTGAGTAGAAATCAAATAATTATGTAAGAATAAATTCTCAACCTTTCATAAAATATACAAATTTAGAAAATCTAAAATAATAACAACAATCTTAAAGTACCCTAAGGGATCGCCCCAAACGCCCCCCACTGGATCCGCCACTGTTTACGTGTCTAAATTTTCCCCCTATTGGCGATGACTCCAGTTCTCAAGCACTAGATAGATTTTACTTTTACTAATAATGTGAGTGAAAATGGAAGGATTTATTTCTAGAAATGCTTTATATGCGGCTTTAGAGAAGTTATTTTTCAAAAAATTTCCGTGGGAGGATCCCCGAAGTCATATATTCTATTGCCTCGTAACTGTTATAGAGTTCTCAAAGAGTTCGCCTATCACATAGCCTTCACAGTCGAAGATATGCATAGAGACCTGTAACTCAGTTATAGAAGGCTGCATTATTAGAATTTGCTTCATTTTTTTTTGCAAAACAGTACATTTACAAATATTTACAGTATAATAAGTAGTAAAACTTATTGAAATATTTATTGCTTGAGTTTGCAGAAAGCAGGTCATAAAGTTATTCAGATTTCAATATTATTTTTGTAAAAAAAAGTTTATACTTTATCAAATGACAAATTTTTCAGTGTTTATTTCATTGGTTGGGATTGCTGATGGTGTGGTGGGAAGGTGAGTCTGGCTTGCCGACCCCTCACTGAAAAATGTCTGGCTACGCCTATGATGATAACGCTTATTCTTATTTGACAACTCTATGTGTCAGGCTACTCTACAGCATCGTGCATTTAGAGCAAGCGGATGCATGAATTGGTCAGGCTAGAATTAGCGTCATCGTTAGTTTTTCTCCAACTATCATACTAATTTCTGAGTTGCATAAAATTTCGCTACAATGATGAAGCTCTTAAAATTATTCATCAGTAATACTGATGATGCACAGTGACGTAGCCAAGATTTTGAAATGGGGGGGTCGATTGACCGGGGGGGGGGGGGGGGGGTCTGGGGGTACTTCCCCGGAATTTTTTTGAAAAATAGAGGCCCTAGAACAGTCTTTTTTAGCTCTCGTGGCATTGAAAATTAACATCAACATCAGTGCTTTGTCTTATTTTACGTTTAATTTAATGGAAAATTATATAAAATTTAGGACCGGATCCCCAGGACCCCCCCTGGCTACGTCACTGTGATGCATTAATAATAAAATGAAAGTGATAACCGTGAGCGGTAGCAGGCATCTGTTCAATCAGATAGATAAGCTACGAACACCTGGGACTTCTTTGTAAGGGTGACCGATTGGATTGGCCAGCAAATTTTCTTCAAAATGTTTTCTGCTGTAAATCCACTTCCCGGTGGTTCGGAACCCACCTAAAACTGTAGGTCCAACTCATCAATCACCATCATTCGACTCATTACCCATGCATGGGTATCAGACCTATCCTCAAAAAAAATAGTAATATTAATGATACATTACCAATAATATTATTTAAAAAATGTAGAAAGATGTTTGAAAATAAATTTTCATGCAAGATTTCTCATCAACTTGATTCTGAAGATTCCAATATATCCTAAATTCTATTTTTCAAAATGAATCAATTGCTTTTAGTCTAGCAGCCTACTTAGCCTATGTTTCAGAGTAGAATATTTTATTTGATGTAGTTCCATATGACTTCTTCACTTGATATTAGAACATAAGCAATTGTTGAAAATACTTTGTTGCTAGTGAATTTAACACTCACATATCAGTGTGATGGCCATTTCGTATTGTTGTAATGCTTCTCCAGAAAAGGAGCTGAGTCTTGGAGATGAGTAGGCCTCCAATCGTGTCTGAGGAAGCATTAGAAAAATGGAGCTGAGTTTTGAGTTGCTGGAACTGGAGATGAGTAGGCTTCTGGTCATGTCTGAGCAAGCAATACAAAAATGCGAAATGTCTATCACACGAACAAATAAGTGTATTAAATTCACTAGCAAAATAAAATCAACAATCATTTATGTTTAAATACTTTATTTTTGTTAGATTTTTAATGGTTATAATGTAACTGCATATGAAAACTTTGAATTTAATATGTTCCAGTTTTACAAAAAAACCTATTGTCATTAAAAAATAAATTGTTATGGAGAACTATCCATAGATTCAACTATTTACAACTATTTCATAAACAAATATTCGATCATCAATATTCAAGACATGGATAGTTCATACAAAATCAATGTGCGAACGTTTTGATCGTGTTGGCAGACACTTTTCATAAACTAATAAAAACGATGAAAAGGTCTCTCAACATACAAAAATGCTTCACAATCTAATAAATGTAAATCAACAATTTGAAAAAATTATACGTATGACAATAATATAGCAATGAGTAGGGAAGTGATAGCCGTGAGCCGTAGCAAGTATCATAAAGATAATCCTATTTGTGAGGGTGAACGATTCGATTGGTCTCAACACAGAAAAAAAAATGTTCACTGCTGTAAAACTACTTCCTGGTGGTTCGGAACACACCTAAAACCGTAGATCAAACTCATCAATCTCCATCATCAAACTTATTACCCACTAACAGGTTACAGACTCATTCAAGCTTCATATCACAAAAAAAATTAAAGTAGAAGAAGATGAAGTAGGTGTTGTTGTAGGCGGGATGGTAAGAGTAATATTTTGAAATACTTTTTCGGAAACAATATGAGTGCTGTCTACAACTTATATTTTTTGTATACTTAAATATTAGTCAATTATATTTGTTTTACTACCTCACAATTAATTAATACTGTATTGTTTTCGTGATTTTGTTTGTTGATAGCACATCAATAATAGGAATGGGTCAAAAGCTATTCCTTAACGTACAAAAATGATGGAAATCAAGGTTTGCATTGGATTCATTGCGAACGGCATGGTATTCTTGTAGACAAATCACAGCCGAAATAAGTGTGAAGCAATTGATAAATGCATTGATGAAATGAGGTTGTTCTAAATAAACGATAGCTATTTAGCAGCCCCTTTCACGAGTGACAAGCTAATCTGTAGTAGGGTGAGATCTGGGAAGAGAGCTTTCGAAAAACTAGTTTTTCTCCCTCCTTTAAAAAAACAAGATGGCGATGATGTTGCAGGCGGAAAATGGTCGCAAAATGGATGGCAGAGTTAATCACTTCACAGGAGAAGATCGAGGAAAAGGAGAGGGAAAAGGGAGAAAGAGAAGGAGCGGAAGAGAAGAAAGAGGAGAGTGATAGGTCTACCTTTCCGGTAAATGAAAGGAGGGTTGCAGAGCGGCGTTTGCCCTTGGAGGAATTTGGTTCTGGGACGGACAAATTAATTGGCAAGAGAATCGTCTTCGACTCCCTCCAGTTGGCATCAAAGTAGGAGAAGCGAAAAAAAAGAAGCGGAAAAAGTTAAAGAAGAAATTAACATTTAGAAAAACGTTTTTTACTAGTAAAAGTGCAAGTTGGAAACAGGAACATACTGTTCCTGAAAGGATGTTCTTGAATGGATCAAGTTGATGTTAAAATCAATGACCTTTATTTTGACCTCGCGAATGAGTTTAAATATTTTGTAATGAATCAATGGGCTGACTTCCAACGGTTGTTATTAGAAAGAGTAAAAAATATAATTGTTTCGAAATAGAAATGACACTTCATTGACCTCGCACATCAATTTGAGTAATTCAGTTTTCCAATAAACTTTTAATTAGGTATTTCTAATTGAAGCAATTGAAAGTTACCCAACAGTAAAAGTTCAAGCTCTCTAATTAAACCGGGAACATGAAATTCACATCATGGAGAACCAATCTCAATTTCATAGTAACACGTTTTGAATGCTAAGAGCATGGAGTTGATTGAATCGGGAAAATTAATTTCGCCTTCTGATTGCAGTGCTTAATTTCTAAAATTTTAGGTTTGGGAACGCTCACTTATTCTTATAAACCAACCTCTCTATTTTCTAATAAGGTCTAGTTCAACATTCCCTCATCCCCTCGCCAAACCCCGTTAACATCTCGGTGCCCACTCTAAATTTACTATAAACCTGTTTCGATTTGCACCAACCATTTTGAACGAAGCTTACATTAACCAAAATACTTTTTTAATGAATGGCGAAATAAAAACAAATGAAGCCTTCTTTACATTTTTATTTATATACAGAACACAGATCTCACTTCGCCCTACGTTACAGTAGTTTATTATTATTCGCAATATTTAGCATGATTGTCTGAATAAATAGCGAGATGAGACACCTTCGAAATCAGATTGGCACAAACTGTGCGTTCCCTTGCGTTCCGGCACTCTTGGAAGGTAAGGGAACGCCGTTCCCTTACGTTCCCACTGAAATTAACCCTGCTTATGAGGAGTGGAAGGCATGGAGTAAAAGTTGAGTCAGTTCAATAACATAATACCCTGTTAAAGCTGAAATAGCTGCGAATGGTAACTAATTGGAGTATTTAATAGTAGATTATTGGAGTAGATTCAATCTTGAAATACGTGTATATTGAAAATATACACAGGTTAAAGAAAAATTACTACTCCCAACTAACCAATTTTGTTATGTTTAAGGGCTGAAACAGTGGATTTTTGTGGTCTATTGTTCAATAAAAAGCGACATGACATGCCAAGACGGAAGATACCTTTGGGATTTCAAACTGAAACTGTTGAGTCCGTTTGTGAAGTGCCGGTCGAAAGAAAAGACAGGTTGGCATGCATCAGTGTTTCAAACTTTCGACGAAAGTTATCATCACTTTGGAAAAAGGTTCTCACGTGAGCACCTTCAGTGATACTTTCAGTAGAGTGAACGATCTGTCATTCAAAAAGAGCTTCTGTGTTCGAAACTATTTGGAAGCCGCTTTCTTTTGGTCAGTTCTCATAACTGTCACTTTTGAAGCAAGTAGAGACTTCGGGAGTCACCCTCAAAACTTCGAATAAACAGTATTTAATGCTGTCCTTTATTGATTATAATTTTAAATTTTGAATTTTGAATGGACAACATAAAATAAATTACCCAAACAGGAAAAATCACAAAGTAATTTTTACTATTTGCTGGACTAACCAAACACTCCAATCAACAAGAAACGGAATAGACAATTAAACACAGCTTCAGTAATGAACTTCCAGATTTATTACTCTTTTACAACACATTATCACAGAAATTTATCTCAACTAAATAATATCAATCAAAAAATATTTAAAATTAAAAAGTCACAATTTGATACTAATCATATTCTTCCTGAGGCAAACATCTCTTTTATACGTTAAACTTTCAACTACTAAACCCTTTTCTGATGTACTTTTAACTATTAAACTTTCCCCCAAAATTTGTCCTTAAGTCAGTCCATATAATCGATCGCACTATCGTCGAGTGGGCCCACTATTTCTAGAAAATATTGTAAGGTTACCTCGCTTTGGTCCACAGAACACTCATCCTACTGTTACCAGTCCATATTCATGTCACTGCCCTCCATGATCAGCCTTAAGGATTCATCTGGTAATCCCAAATCAGGTTGAAATTTCTAACTGCTAATTTATTGATGCCAAATTGATCCTCAACTCGTACCTCCAACTGGCACCACCATAGTTTGGTGGTGATATTTAGTTCAATGACATTTACAAAGAATAACGAAACTCAACCCCTTGAAACGATAAATAAAAGACTGGAAGGTCAAACTGTAATTTATACTACATTTCAAACTAAAAAAATTAACAACTTTTCACATCTTTCTCAATAAAAAAAAATTTACTCTTTATTGCTAGTCTTCCCTTTTCAAGCACAAGCCATTAAAAAGTACAAAGTCAAGCCAAGCCTCAGAAAGATGCTAACCGTATAGATGTGAAGTTTCAACCAAACCTTTTTTCTTTGATTCAAAAACTATTCTCATTTCACTAGAATTATTTTCATTTACTAAATAATTTTCAACTATTTCCATGGCCAGTTCTAAAACTAATACTGCGTATAACTTCATAGAAACTTGATCTTATAAAATGTGTTGTTCCTTTTTATTTAAAATAGGTGAAACTTCCTAGAAGCATTTCTAATAAACCTAAGATAATAATCAGTTGATGATGAAGCCATTAGTCGAGAATTGAGTTAGGATCAAACAGTAAGATATACGTTTGATTTTTATATTCCATGGCAGTTCCAAATCATATCAACAAAAAAATTCTTTTTAATTCATAATAAATCGATTGAAGCATCATCTATCAACTCTCGCACCTTTTTGCAAAGGGTAAGAGTTTCCAGGCTGATAATCTTTCATTGTAGTGGCGAAGGTGTTATTGTGGAAGTTATCTATAATGAATAATGAGATTCCTGGATTTGACTGCAAGTCGTTGAATTCACTTGAAAAGTGAATAATGAGACTTGAAGTTGTCACAATCACATTTATTAAAAACAGTGAGGTACTAGTTTTGGTTATTACAACATTATCCATCTCAACCCGCACGTTTGAAATTTATAATGGTATAAAAACCGAAACTAGATGTCTCACGGTTTTTAATAAATGTGGTTTTGATAATTTCAAGTCTTATCATTCATTAAGATCATAAAATAATAATAATAATAATAATAATAATAAGCGTATGGTTTTTAATGGTGGGGAGACCCTTACGGGTAGTTCCACCTCGCCGTTTGTGCCATGTTACGGGGAACATGGTGGACCTACTAATTTAGGTGGGTTCCGAACCACCGGGTAAATGATAATAAAGCTTGTAACATCAAGTCATTGAAGCACGGTCACCCATCATTAAGATCATAATCGATCGTTTTTAAGATATTTGAAAAAAACACGACCTAATTGACAAACTCAATCATAAAATAAGAAACAAAAAACAGAACACCAACACCACTGACAAAAAATACATCACAATGACATACATTAATCCACAATCACACAGACTAGCAAAAATCTTCAAAAAAGCCGGCCACACCATCTCATTCAGAACAAAAAACAAAATAAAAAATGCACTTACACTCAAAACCACACTGAACACAAACAAATACGATCTCCCAGGGATCTACAAACTAAACTGCTCTGATTGTAACAAATTCTACATAGGACAAACAGGCCGCACATTCAAACAACGTTACAAGGAACATTTTCAAGCCCTGACATCCAAAGCTGAATCGAATTTTGCCGACCATATCATTCAAACTGGACACACTTTTACTGACATCAGTACCAACCTACACATTCTACACATAAAATCTAAAGGACACGAACTCAACACCTTGGAACAATTTGAAATATACAAACACACCACACACAATAAACAAAACATTCTCAATGAACAACTAAATTTTAAATCTCACAAACTTTTTGATCACATTTTACAAAAACCACAACACTTCTAACCAAAAAACTGACATGATGATCTAGGAACCCACGCCTCTGAAGATGGATCTCATAGATTCGAAAGTACTCGGCCAGATTAAGTGAGTTATTATACTTATTCTTAACAAATATTTGACTGCAAGTCGTTAAATTTCACATGAAAAGTTAATATTAACAACGCAGTTCATCATGGAACAAGAAATCCAGGAAAAAAAATTGTATTAGAGGAGATATAACAAGGATGAGAGCACTAACTTTTTTTCCATTTATTCTGGGAGTTTAAAACATTATTAAAGATAACAGTAAAGAAAGTCATGTATCTTATATTATTGGAGCAACATGTTTTAGACCTCTTCAAATGGATTAAATATGAAGAAGTACAGAATTGTATCTTGAATTGTATGCTAATTATAATAATAGAGTGTTACAATAGGAAAAATATTAGGCCATTATAATATTATAAGACTGTTCTACAAGCATTACAATCTTCAAGCCCCTCAGGTTGTCGTAGTCAACTGCTGCCGCTGCCGAATTAAATTTGTATCAATGATAATGTTTCAAGTCACCTCAGCCTAGTCCCAGTGTCTCAAGTCACAAGTTTATTCTTGGGAAATATCAGTCAATTTTCCAAATCAATTATTATCAAAGCACTCTTTGATTTTCATGTCCTTGATTACAAAATCAAGAAGATGCTTCAAGAAATACAAGAGTTACAAGATAGGACAACGTAAATAAAATGAATAAAACAAATTGAAATGCTGAAATAAGATGTCAAGGTTGACAATTATAAGTTTTTTCTTTCATAGATTTCACTTTACATCAAAAGTGAATACGAGTTCTATGAAAATAACTCTTCAACAAGTAAACATGTGTTTGAATTGACTTCATTTATACATTTTCGACTCTAAAATCTCAAACAAAATCCAAAATTATATTCACTTTCTTTGGACTATTGGACAGCTTTAATACTTCGTTTTCAAAGTGAACATGTGAATTAATATTCATGCTTTGGAAAGAATCAGGAATTTTTCTTCAAAGTGAAATTTCTAGTTGAACTTGGTAGTAACCTAAAATTTGGGTGGTTTTTTAATTGAACATTTGTAAAGAAAGCAGTAGTGGGCTGTGCCTGTTGTATCTTTTACTTGATTGTGTTTTGTAATAAATAGATAAATAAATAAATAAACTTATAACTGTACTGATGTTATCGTCTATTCTGTTTGACTCATACGTGGCCTCTCCTCAGTTCTGTTCTAGTCTAGATTAGACCTACAGCTAAGAACAGTCTTGTAGGCGAGAAAACTTTCATTCTAGACCATCATAATGAGTTATTGTTCTGCCATTGTTATCTTCGGATCTACAAAAGTCCAATATCCACGATCCTACGCGCTTTTGAATATTCGTGTCTCAGTTTCAGTGCCAGCCTTGAAGGCTTGATGAAAGAGAGAAAGAGCGAGAGAGCGAACGAGAGGGAGAAAGATTTGCAGTGTTTGGAAAGAACCGTTGCTTTTGAAACAAAAGAACTGTTCCATTATCTGCCATATGCAGAAAACGCTGGAGGTTGTGAAAAAAGAAAGTAGACTGAAAGGGTTGAAGGCAGGCGTGACAATGCGAAAGAATATTGGCTTTCATCGTCCGAAACGCGGAGATTTTGATAGAAAGAGTCAGCTGACAAGTGAAGAAAAGGTGTTCGATAAGCCTCAAAGTGAAGTTGGCAACCACAGTGAAAGAGACCCTGGGAGAGCCAGCTCCCCGGGGACTGAAGCTGGAAGATAACTTTTCTCAAATAAAAGGTGTTTCGCCAGGAGAGGAGTAGTGTACCTTTCTACTTCTCATACACCCTACAACATACTTTCTTTCTGTTCATATTTCCTGCCTTGTAGTCTACATTTGCATTTACTTACACTTTGCACTCTTAACATCATGCAGGAAAAGAACATACTCCATTCGTTTTGAAACACCGTACTGCTCTGACTGTATCACCCCTTGTGTCATTACTTGTTATTATTTCTAGTTTTAATGAAACATTCCAAGACTCCGATTTATGTGTTCCAGCTGGATGAAAGCATCATCACAGCTATGTTATCGTTTCATAATAGGTATTATTATTGTTACGGGTTCTAAAACTAAAAAAAATGCTGGCAACACTTGAAAGTAACACTCAAACAGAACTAAATTCTCACAATTAACTAATAAGTTAGTGATTGTCACACAAAAATAAATAGAAGAAACCAACAGAATACTAACTTTCAACCAACACTTATAATTTCTGTAACAAAATTAATTACTGTCCAATACTAGTTAATAGGCCGATCAATTATTCAATAAGAAGTGTCCAGTAAACTGTTCAATAGTAAATTTAACACTTCTAAACACACTTATTGTCACAGTTGTTTTCACACAAAAACGCTGAATCACAATTGTACTGTGATATAGCATTGCATTGTACTGCCATGGAAAAAAGAATGCTGCTCTGTCACAAGATGAACTTGATTCTTGGATTTCTTGTTCCATAACGATCTGCGTTGTTAAGAATTAACTTTTTATTGCAAATTCAATAACAACTTGCAGTCAATTTCAATGGTGAATAAATAATATTTCTATACACTTTTGGCCAAACGTGAGTAGAAATATTATTTATTCATAATTAAAATTGACTACAAGTCGAGTGGTGACAATGAAAAGATAATATGAATTTGATATCAGGCTATCTAAATAAACAAGAGAACTGACCAATGCTGACAAACCCTTTATATAGGTTTGTATTGTTCCAGAGAGTTCTATTCCAAATATTTCTATTGACACAATATTTTCAAAATAGATAAGCTGTCATCTAAGATACTATCAAAAATAATAGAGGCGAATTTGAAGAATAAAGAGTAGTCGAGAGTGTTGTGACAAAGAGAGAAACAATGAACTTCAATTTGTCCATTTTTCAGGGAACACAACACAGAGATGAATGTTTCAACCATTCAAAAGTCATATCTTTGACTTTGGTCAAGCGAGATGGTACGGACAATAAATAATTGATAATGCTATTAAAATGTAGCCTACTGCAGAAATTGTTGTCGAAATAGGTAATGAAAAATGAAAACATCTACCTGAGTGGTAACTTACACAACTAGACGAAGTTAGGGACGTGAAGTCCCTAGTACCACTTGACCTTGCGAGTACAAGAGAAGAATTGGATATGTGAATATCGACTTCAAAAAACAGAGGACCAATGCAATGAGTCTATGACTTTTCATTTTATTATTACATTTCTATAGTAGTTGTACATAGGTAAAGATAATGATTCAAGAGCCACTTTCAAGTACACCTACAGAAGTGCGTTTCAGATATAATGATTAACAAGGCAACATTTTACTTACTCAATGCTTCAACATAGTTCAGTAGTAAATAATCTCTCGAAAAATACCAATTCCTGCTGTAAGGAAGAACTGGAAAAGAAGAACAGCTATTAGTAGAAAATCAATCTTCAATAAAACACGTGAATTTAAAACAACAAAAAGCATCAGTCTACTTTCTACTTTCTTGTATCTATCATAATTGGGCCAACTCCAATACTTGCACATCTTAAACTGCATTATTGAGAGAACGATTCGTTTATGGATAAAATCTTTCATGGGGACCCGTCAATCATGCACTTTTCACAACCACGAGATTTTTTCGATCATAACTTTAATCTCCATCGCATGTTGACACTAAAAATACTTATTTGCACTTTTTCTGATAATATTAGGCTATTTATACTTACTCTTTCCAATATTGATTGGTTCACACATTTAAACAAGTGGGCAAGATCCTGTCTAGCTAGTAAATACATTTTAACTAAATTCTCTTGATATTTGAAATTCCTCTGATTTGCAGGGCTGAAAGTGGTTGATGAGGCTCTCATTCTTCAACCTCGCCCCTACTCTAAGAAAATATTGATGGGGAAAAATATGGTTGCAAAAAAGTACTCATCTCCCATGAAAGACACAAATATAGCTTTAATAGTATTATTTGAAAATTTGGAGAGAGATACATCCCCTTCATCCCCCCTCGGTTCGCGCCTAACTTCTCCCTCAGCCCTTATGTATAGTAGAGAGCAATAATAAAACAATCTATCTGTATTTTGGCAATTTTTAATGCAGCACAGCAAGACAAACAAGATACCCCATAAAAGCATGTATTATACATGCATCCATTTTCACTGCCAATAACGAGATGCTCCGATACTCTTTTTGATAATGCTTGATACGCCACATCAGATCAAGTTAACAAAACACCTCCATCAAGCTTCTGAATACATTTACCTCTCTCGCTAACGAGATTTGCTCGATATTTCGGCCTCAAATCGGTAATTTTCGATTCGCCGCATTAAAAATGCGCAGCGAACAAAACGGGCATGGAATTTAGGTTCCGTTTTTTATTCGGTGCCACGATTAGGTAATTAAAGCAAATGCGTGACAGGTGGATCGCCGTGCCTGTGAGTAGTGAGTAGCTAGGGCGAGGATTTCCTTTCTTTTGTGGCGTTTTTTCGGACGCCGGGTTGACAGATGGATGAAATATGGATTTGTCGGTACTCTTTTCCCACCTCTCACTCCGTTAACTTCCTCGCGGTCACTCTTTCTCTCTTACCTTCTACCTCTATCTTCTCTTAGCACCGAGAATAGCCTAGAAAATAGAGTAACGATCCCACCTGGTGCAGCCCTTAACCAAGGCCTCACTATAATATACACTACGAACAAAGTAAGGCCTTCCCTGTTCCCTCAACTAAGCAACGAACGTCATCACCGCTAAAAAAAAAGCGGGGGAGGAGTGAAGAAAACAAACTCTCCCCTACTTTTTCAACAGTAAGGTTCCTCTAATTAGAATGGAAGTTCTCCCTCTTTGGGTGGGATTCGTTCAGCCAACAATGGGGGTGTTTCGTGCATTGCATCGCTATTTATAATTCTGGGATGACATCACCTTTGAATTCTAGAGGTTATAATTTTTCCTACCTAACTATAGTTTGAGAAATATTCAACTGATAAATGAATGTGGAATTATCTAAGACATTTGGAACAATTAAAATACACATTTAAACAATTTTGAAACAAATCTGTTTGTTTGTGGTTCGGAACCCACCTATAACTGTAGGTCCAACTCATCAATCATAATTATCAATCAATCATTTTATCCAGAACATACATGAACATGTACATGAATACGTCATCATATTTATAATAAGTACAAACATGTACTAAAAATATGTTTACAAGCATAAACAACTAAAATAAAATTCAATAAAACGTTTCATACACAAATTTTGTCGTCTGCTGCTCCTTCAAACATTGATATTTATGGTAGTGGTATGAAAGTAAAAATTAATTTTTTCTCAATAAATTCGTTCAAGTTGTAGCATGATAATTCTATTAACATTTCCCTGAACTTTTAACTATTGAGTTCATGCCTTATGCAACAATTATTAATATCCAATTCATTAACCACGCACATGTCTCAGACCTATGCGGGCTTCATCCTCCGCAAAAAAATTGGATCCACATACAAATTGAAGTAATGGAATACAATCAAAATTCGGATTTTAATTTCATTGACTACTTCAATCGATCAGTGGAGAACCAGTATTGATTATTTTCTCTTTTTTTGGAGGACAGAGCTCACATAGATCTGAGATGCGGGTGTGAGTAAAGAGTTGGATGATAATAGTATTCATGAGTAGGACCTACTTTTGCAACCGGGAAGTGATCAAGTGACTGACTATACAACAGAGAAGAAAGTAATTTTTGACGGCCAAACCAAAATCGTCACCCTTCCAAGGAAAGTCCGAGCACTTGTCTTATCTGATACCTGATAACGCTATCCACATTATATCCATTATATTATAAACATATTAAATCATAAGTATACAATAATCAATACAATCCAAATTCAGTGAACAACCCAGTATCGATTAATTAGAAACCCTTCGACGGTGTGGTGGTCTAATACTCATGTGTGCAGGCAGTGGCGAGGGAGAAGTCGAGTATCAGCAGATCCAGCATGCAGCATTTCAGGCTCGCATTTTGCCAGCCGACATTCGGGATGACAGGTGGAGTTGGCTGTCAAGCGGCAAACGCCCTAATCCCGCGGGAGAACGCTGTCCACTGCTCATGATCCCAGCTCTCCACACCCTCATACGGGATATTCCACACACTCAGCCGGACATAGTGGCCCTTCAAACCAACTGCTAGCCGCAAGATAAATTGTTGTCGTGTTAATTTTGTTCGTTCGACGCAGCTTCCAACTGCAACTGCTAAGAAAAACGTGTGGACAGACTCACACACGCTGTCTATCAATTCAGATATCACCAGCATTTGATTCATTCATTATGATGGAACAAGGAGTGCGTCCAATCAAATCATAGCTATGAATAAAATATTGGTTCTGTGTATGTTGATTAATTTACTATCAAATACATGTCAATTATTCTATTTTTGGCATTAATTTTCTGTAACAGTCATAGTTCAGTAGATACAAAAACTGAATGAAAAATTTAGTGACAGACTTACAGATCTGAAATCAGATATAACAAGTCATTCATTCATTAAGGGTGTGTCCAATTAAATCATTTGAGTGAATGAAAATGTCTATTAATATAACTCATTTTTTTACAGTATCCACTTCATTTCAGTTACAATGTAATTTTACAGCATATACAAAAGCTGTATAAAATTCTACTAAAAATTACCATTAGTTTGCCTGGAAGAAAATTTTTCTCACCTCGATACGAGAGTGGCACTTGATTGAATTTGATTATGATTATCGCTCGATGCTTCTTTTTGAATTGCACCATGTGTTTGTTATTACAGCAACGTTTTTGACTCTATCATCCATTGTGTACGCAAACTATCTATTTATTATCACTCGACTGTAGAGATAATGTTGTATTATGCTCTATTAGAATTGAACGTACATTCCAGAAATAATAAAAATGAAATATTACAAACCTTATTAAAAAGAATAAGCCCACTTGATGACATTAATTCCAGTATTGATTCCTAAAAAAGAGTGGAAGTGGAATCTTGTATTCAAACGTCAGTGAAAGAGATTGAGTATTCAAAGAAACATATATGGCATGCTCTTATGGTATGAGTAACATATCACTACGTACCCTTGAAAACAGAATTCCAAGTTATGAATCAAATTCGACATATATGACATATGAATATTGTCCTCCACGATGAGCTGAGATGATCGAGCCGACAGCCGATCAGATGCAATGAACCGTTCAATAGTTATAGGGACCAGAATTCAGCAACCCCTTAACATTTTCCATCACATTTTTGGGCAAATACATGGAAATTCTGGTACCCTGGAGTCTTAAAAACAAATTTTCAAAGATGAACACCGATCCCCACTTTTTGGGAGATTTGTTTGAGCACTCGAGGTAAAAAAGGCCCAAAGGCACGTTAAGGGCTTTTGGGGTGCGTGTTAGTTTATAAATAGCAACATATCAAAAACTACTGAAGATAAAAAGGTGACACTGGTTTCAAAATGTAGAAAACTTTATTTCCCCGAGAGGGATTTTGAGCTACACTCGTAGATCTCATCATTAGTGTGATACAGCTAGTTGAATTATTCAAAATAGAATATCTTTATTTGCCCCAAAAATTACCAATGCTTTGAAAAATTGTAGTTGATACCTGATATAGATACTTGTTCGCGCCATTTGAAAATTATAAGTCCGTCAACTGCTGCGCTCTATTGGAGAAGAAAAAAAAAGAATGTCTAGGTTGATCAGATAAAGCCTAGCCGCAGTTGATGAATGGCATTCGATTTGATTAGCCGGGTTTTGTGTGCGGTCGGCGATATTATTTTTGTTTAATGTGGCGATATGTGTGAGAGTTGAGCAATTATTGTTAAATATTATTTGTGATCTGAATATAGTTTTCATAAATTCAATTTGTGCCACCAAAGAATCCATACAAGTGCAGTGTACAGAGTTATTCAATTATTGGAGACGAAGTAGAGGAATAATCTGAAGAGTAAGTGATTTCCACGGTGATTTATCCCTTTTCCTAATCCTTCCTCAAAAACCTAACACCTCATATCACGAAAATCACTGCTACGACAGCAATTCGTCTCCTTTGGGGTAAGTTTCGCCTTTTTTATTTTTGCATGCATTTTGTGCGGATTCTTCCAAATAGTAGTTTGAAGTCAATACAGTCCACTCTCACGTACTAGAACAATACTAGTTTCAAATTATTGAGAATTTTTCTTTCATAAAAAATGTCACAAGTAACGTTTTTTTTGTCTGAAGCATGGTTTTTTACCTCAATTTTGAAAAAACGAAAATTACGTCAGAAAATTTCACAGTTTTTCCAAGATGGCGGCCGAAGTACAGATAGGATTCTGGGGAACGTTTAGTATTTTTTTGACATATAACCCGATTTTATTCATCTATTTATGTTGGAATTTTTCTCCTACTTTTTGCTAATTTGACAGAACATGGGTTGGTGTGACCAATTCAACTTGCAGATATAGTGTGTCCGGTCAGAAAAGGTGAGCTTAAAATGGAGATTATCTCAAAATCCGTTTAGATTTCAAATAAATTACATTTCGAAGTCTCTTAATAAACAGAAGATCTTGTAGAATAATCTTGAATCTTTACCTGTAATTGCGTTTAAAAATGTGAAAGTTCTATTGTGATGGTGAAGCGAAATCGTCTATCGATCTTGAAGTGTCGGCAAACCTTTATTGTATGTGATAGTCACAATATTGGCGAGGAATAAGGTTTTGATAGATGTTCTTAGAATGGGAAGTGGTAATTTCCTCTGGGAATTGACCGGGGAATATCGATTTGGCATCCATCGGCACTGGGCTACCCGAAGAATGATCTCGAACTCTTCAAAACTCTTCTATAAATATGGGAATTCTCAATGCGAGCGTTCAGTATCTCCACTCCTATTATGCTGAAAATACATCGACGCTATTGAATGAAAGCTGCGAGATAAGATGAAAAATGTTGTCTGTCCGCAGAGCAGCTTCCATCGCTTTCAACTTTTCTATTTTTCTTTTTTCTCTGATGTGGAGAAAGTTTAGTTGTCTTGACAGAAGTACTGAAAACTAGTCATCATTTCCGGCAAGTAAATGATAAATTTATAGGGCTAATTTGTAAAATTTGTAGGACTAATTAGATAACAAAAATCTGTTACGCGCTCTACTCCATGGTGCTAATAAACTTTTGCCAACTATACTGTTACATTAGAATCATTATTACTCCAATTATTGCAAAAATTACTCTACGTTCTGCTCGTGAAAACTGATCATAAAACACCTGTTTACTAAGGAGCGATCAGTAAAGTACTTTACGCTCGCTGACGTCATATTATTACTGTTTCGCTCGCGTTTTGCCAACCTTCCATCTATGATACTATGATTGTTGTACCGGACATCCAAAATTGTCATATTTTATCTCATTTTATTATTATTTATGTTTCAATAAAAAATAACTATCTTTTAATTACTGTAATTTAAAAATATTATTTTTGTAATGAGATTTCTTTGAAATTATTGTACAAAAGCACTTGGCCAGATCTTACATGGTGCAAAACACCAAATCACCGTACGAAACTGAAACACTGAAGCTGGCCAGCTGATTACCGCCAAATAAATTTTTCATAACCAAAATGATGGCGCATTGTACAGAAATAATAATTAATTTCATACAATTATTGAATAGAAATATGAAAATGCAGTTTTAGGGGAAATGTTGTACGTATTTTGAACTATTTTAAAGTGTATTTCAAGTGTAAAACATCTTTATCATTCTCGCAAAATCACCACACTATATTTATTGCAAGCAAATAAAAAAAAAGGCAAAAAAACTTGACTTTGCTTATGCAAAATTGTTGAAAAGTATTCTGTTATCTCTGTTTTCTGTGCATTATTGAATTTGTATTTGAATTCATTTTTGAGTCACATTACCTTGTTATCAATAGACTTCTAATACATATATTTTTTGACAGATGGCGCCCACATGAGACTTGTGCGTGTGCAATGAGGTGGATGATGACAAAAATATCCAAGCCTGAACGATATTGGAACTCGAGGCCATAACAGTATCCAGCCAGTACATAGGAACAGTATCCAGGCAGAGTCTTATCTAATCATAAACTAGCGCTCCAACTGACTAAGCAAACACGACCGACAAAATTATTATTATCATTATCATTATTATTAGTTATTATCGTAATTAAATATTCAAGAAATTAGTTTCCTTTTTTAAATATTGTAAAAATGAAGTATTATAATAAATTGTTACGTTGCACTCGTTCTCCGTATAATCTTAATAATTTTTTTCGAATATAATAATATTTTTTTAAGGATTGATAAAATCGAATAGAATGCAAATAGAATGGAATCCAAGAAAAATTCCCAGAATTTTAAATTAATAAAAATTGTCGAATATCTTGTTCAGCTTTCTATCTCACTTTACCCAATCCAACTATAATTTCTTCTCAAGTTGACAGTTCTCTGGATGAGATACGGAAATATATTCCATGGAATTTCAAAAAACATAAATAATTGCATTCACTGTTACTACGAAAAAGTATAATTTGACAAATAGCTCATCGCTACAGTGAATTCTACAGTTGGACCACCCAGGTGATCATTCTTTGATAGCAATGACATTGCCCATCTTGATATAGACTACACTCCACGCTTTCTCTATCTGTTCTCCATCACCTTTCTTTTTCTATCCTCATGTTGCTAACCTGTAACGAGCTGTTAGCGTCTCCATTCATATTCAATTGGCTTGTTAGTCAATCGTCACTATCAGTGCTCCATCTCCTGTTAGTTAGTTACAATAAATGCAGTGTGAGAATGATAAACTGCTCAGGCAATTCAAATTCCAATATACAGTGAAGTAGCTTATATTACTGCATTGAAGCTGCAGGGTTTGGATGTATCAATATTTTTTTCTGTTTTTTTTTCTTTTTTGTAGATTACGTCTTGGAGACTCCAGTTAAGGAGTATAAGACAAGTCAGATATACAAGTCAATTATACACTAGATACCATAATTACTATATCAATTAGTTGAGATGAGGTTTAATTTTGATGTGAAAGGAACTCTTGTACACTATAAAAAGCTTTATCAACTTCTTATCATTTAGTATTTATATAATGTAGAGTACGAAAAAATCTGTGGAACATGAGGCTAGAAAGTTCATAGAAATTCTCTTTGGTGGGTCAGTGGGATCAACAGGCTGTGCTCCATAGCGACTGATGAACGATAAACTATGTTAATGAAACTGCTTCAAATATGATGTTGAAGATCCTTCTTGTTTCAACTAATACGTAATATAAACTTAAAAACACTTTTTAATGGAATTTAACTCCTCCTCTTTGGAGATAATTGTTTATGCCAGTGAAATGGTGACATAATAACATGAATCAGAATAGAAAGTAGAACTACTACTTGAAGCATAAATTAAAAAAAACACTTTTAAATGGAAATTAGCTCACGTTATGGCGTGACGGCCGTTTCACTCTGTTGTCAAGAGCATTAAGGCCGTAACACCATAACGTGAGTTAATTTCCACTCAAAAGTATTTTTTAAGTTTATGCTTCAAATAGTTCTACTTTCTAGTCTGATTCATGTTATTATGTCACCATTGCACTGGTATAAACAATTATTTCCAAAGAGGAGTCCCACCTTGCTAGCATATCTAGTAGGACGTACCTAGAGCAGTGTTTTCGGGGCTGATTACGGCCTAGTCTATCGGCCAGTCAGTTTCCAGTGGTAGTACTTGCTGTACTACATTTGCTCATATTCGAATATAATTTTATATTTGTGATGTACTGTTATATTATTCTATGATTTCTTTTATCTTATGGAGGATCATGATCTAATAGCCCAGTCAATAAAGGATTTTATTTGCAACAAATTAGGGGAAAGCTGGATTTTTTCCTGATGATAGACTATGATAAGAGGTACATTTTCCCAAAAGTCCCCACTTCTCCCCTTGTGCTTACCAACCTAAAACCAACCTAGTTCAAACTATCAAGCTGATTACATTACATGCCGCTCATGTAGTCTATTGCATGATCCACTCCTATTCAATATTTTCCACTATCAGCACGTTCTTGGTATATTTCCGGACATGAGGCACAGTAATAGTGATGCCCCCCTTCTGCCCTGCAAACCCCCGACCCAAAACAAGTCTGAGGACGGAGAATTTCTTGAAAAGGGCTGCCACTAACCCCAGCTGCCTTGGTACAGTCTCCTCGGCACCCTAAGACAGGTTCCTGATTAATGATCCTACGCCAGGGATTCAGACTCTGTTACTAGCTTGTGCTTACTCTGAGACTTCGCCCCCTACCAACCCCCCCACCCACTCATTGCTTACGTCATCACACCCTGCTTTCTCTTAGCTCTTCCTTCCTCTTCCATACATTTTTTCCTGTATATTTTCTTCTTCTATTCATCTCTTCTTTCATCCCCTTCATGTCTGTAATACCCTTCCTTTTTCTTCAATACCTCAATATATTTCGTTCACAATAACGCGAGATTTTCTCTTCATAAGGTTTTTTCGTTTTTCTTCCAATTCGGATAAATTCTGATCCCGCTTTCAAACTGGCAGCAGCTAGAGAGATGAGCTGTGACAAATGGAGTTCGCCTTTCAAATATTGTGTGTTTATAATATATATTTTTCAATTCAAATAAATCCTGCTTGTTGCTGGCTACTGCTAAGAGAAACGTAACTACTGTATGAGAGAAAATAGGAGAGCAGGGTTGGTGACCTGACGCAGGGTGACTTATGTGAAACGTGGAAATGAATTTGACTTTACACACGCAAGCAGACACTTGTGATCCATCGAGAGCAACCAACTGAATTTATATTATGCTGCGAAGGATATTCTCATTTCAATCCCAATCCCGATTCATTATTTCCCTTATAAATCTCCAATATTGGATAGGTTTTCAAGATCTTTAGTTTTTTTGCATAAAAATTATATTTCATGAATTTGTAAAACATTTTGATGTAAGCCCAGTTATACTACTTTTTTTGGAGGATGAAGCCCACATAGGTCTGAGACTTGTGCGTGGGTAATGAGTTGGATGATGGTGATTGATGAGTTGGACCTACAGTTTGAGGTGGGTTCCGAACCACTGGGAAGTGATTTTACAGCAGAGAACAGTGTCTTTTTGCTGGCCAATCTAATCGGTCACCGTTACGAACAGGACCTACGAGAACGCAGCTTATCTCTATCTGATTGAGCATATACCTGCTGAGGTACTGAGCGCCCATATCAAGATTTTGAAGGGAGGGGTTAGGCATAGAGAAAGGCCTATTGCATAGCCTAATACACTTTTTAGTTTACTTTGGAAGACAATATGTTTTCATAAATAAATATTCTGTTTTCTGTTCTTAATTTATATCTTTTAATAGTGAAATATTTAATAATTTTGGACAAAAAAATATATTTATCAACATATGATGCATTCAATTTTGTTCCTTTCCTAAAAGCTTACCCCCGGTATGGTCGTCCATGTCTACTGCAATAATTTTTGTTGCAATAAACTCCAAAGTATCATAATACGATCTATCTATCTTTGATCTTTGTGATCTCTCATAATCTTTTGCTTAAATAATGGCAGCCACAGCTGTGTAATCGGTTGGGGCACTGTCTCTACTGACAAAACTGACAGAGAGCTACTCCTGAAGTCACCTCATTACCCACGTACAATTCACATATTCATGTGGGCATCATCATCAGTAAAAGTATCTATTACTAAGTAGATTACATGTGTAGACAAAAGAATGTTGACTATCGAAGGAAAGGGGAACACTAAATAACACTTTAATAACACTTACATTTGTGTGTTATTAAAGTAAGTGTGTAGGTGTGAGTGGAAGTATAAGAATCTATAAGTGAATGTTGCCACTTTTAGCTGTGTTTGCCAGATGCTAATATAGTAGGAAGCTCATAGTAGAAAATATACAAAAACATAGAGAACACAATACATAGAAGACATTCGTAAATATTATGCTTTGTTTCTCAAAACCATGGTCGGGAACAATAGCACTGCATGTCATTTATGTTCAGTCAAAATAATGTCAGGAGTGAAGTCTCAGATTGACATTCATTCAAAAACAGCATGGATCCGGAACTAAGAACAGCGAGATTCTAACGGTAAACCCCTTTCTGCAAAACATTGTTTTTTTTCTAATTTCAAAGGGATAAATGGACACCACTTGTCAACCAAATGAACAGAATAGACCCATTTGTTCTTTCATTCACATACAAAGCTTTTACAGTTTCTGAAAACATTCTGCTTGAATAAAATCTCGTAAGTCTAGGGCAGCAAAGGGTTCCCTGACAACCAATCGTTGTCTAATGCTTAAAAATTTTAGAAGTAAACAATATCAAATCAAATCGTTTATTGCACAAAAACCAAATACAAATAATATACAATAATATTATTACAATTTCACACACAAAAAGAAATACAAAATTATTATAAATTTGTGCTACACGCCTACAAAAGTAAAAACTTGCTCGCAGACATGGAGTCTTATCAACAGAACTTCTTTACTTGCATATTAGTAGTTAATGAAAAAAAAGATTATCTCTTATAGAAAAATTGAATTGAAAGAATCTCATAGATAAAATTGTAAGCATATATCACAGAAAATATTATTAAAAAAACAACTATTTATTCACTATTATTATCATAGAATATAGGACTAAAAACATAACAAAATTAAACCAGGTGAATTATTCCAATTGAATGGAAAAATTTGTCCCTTATCCACATGTGTAACTCCTTTATTTTAGGCTTTTTACCTATCTAATCCCTAGGTAATTGTATTGAACAATCTGTTTTTTATATAAGATATGCTCCTTCGAGATGAAGTGCTATCCACTCTTTCTATGGGAATGAGGTTTTGGGTCAGTTGTCTGGTAACAACAGAACCTCTATGGATATTTTGTGAATTTTTTATTTTAAACACATGGTTTTCTAGGGCTTTTAAAATGAATAATTGTCTTATAGTCAACATATCAATCAGCATTTAAAAACAATGTGGTACTTGGCTAGTCTCTAGGATACTTCATGAGATTTTTTAAGACTAATTTTTGTAAAATAAATAATGGTTTCAAAGTAGTATCAAAAGTACCTCCCCAAATGCAATTACCATATTGAACTAAAGATTGAAACAAAGGAAAATAGACAGCCTTAAGTAGATTCTGACTTACATACTCATAAGCATGTACATTTTCAAGTTGACAATCCTCAATTTTTTGCACAAATAACTTATATGATCTGACCATCGCAAATGCTTGTCTACAAGAATACTCAGGTATTTACTATTCACACAGTCAATAGTCTCATCACAAGAGTCACATGAATAATTGTCACAATCATTGTTCAAACAAACCCTGTCAGAATCAAGATCTCCTTTTTTTTGTTGGATATAATACAAGTTTCCAAAATAATGAACAATTTCACAATAATTGATTAGAAGAGTTCGAAGGAGCAACTCGCTCAACTGACACAACTGTGTCACAACCAGAGCTAAAATAAGAACAAAAAACAAGAGCAACAAAAGTATAAGAATTCAAATATTTTCAGTATTAATAATAATAATAATAATAATAATAATAAAAAAAAATAATAATAATAATAGTAATAATAATAATAGCCTAAGCGTATGGCTTTTATTGGTGGGAGACCCTCACGGGTAGTGTCACCTCGCCGTTTGAGCTACGCTACTGTGTTCCCCATTGTAAACCTAAAATTCTAGGTGGGTTCCGAGCCATTGGGTAAGTGATAATAATGCTTATAACATCAAGTCATAGAGGCATTTAAGAAATGAGCTTGCTCTCCCATGGCTTGAGGTCAAGGGACTCATGTAAACCAAGTTTCAAAAATGAGAAAATCATGACACTACCCTCTATCTACATATATCAGTTACTAATATTTGTCAAGTCTCACCTACATAAATTTCAGCTCAGTGCAGAGAATCACCAATATAATACCAGGAATAGAAATTTAATAGCCCTTCCCATACACAGACACTCGACATTTGAAAAGACTCCTTTCTATGCCGGAATGCGACTATTTAATAAACTGCCAGAAGCCACTCGTAAAACTGAATGTATAAAATCATTTAAGAAGGAAATCAGATTAATGTTAATTGAAAGATCATGTTATTCCATCGATGAGTTTTAATATTTATTTCTGATAAATGCTTACTGTTTACATTAATTTACAATATTCAGTAGATTAGATGTTTGTTTGTATTTATTGAATTCGCGAGTGTTACACTAATTTTAGTTTTTAACTATATTTTATGAATTGTATTTTTAGCATAGTATGACAAGCCACCTGTCAAATGGGAAATATCCCAATAATTGATGTTATGTGACGATTGTGAATAAATAAATAAATAAATTAAGGATACATCTATTTGCAAACTATTTCTGTTGTTTTTGGAAGGTTCTAAAGAGGTTACATAGTCAGCTGAGTACCTTGGAGATGGAGACGCGACGGTGCTGGCAACAGTAGTGCTGTATTCAGTCTATAATTACAAGACTGGCGTTAATTAATCATTGGCATCGCCTGCCTTGCCACTATTATACGAAAATTAATAACCATTAAGGCAATAGCGAGAGGGTAGCGCGGAAGAGGAAAGCCGGGCAAGATCCCACACTAGTTGACCGCAATGGCGGTCAGAGTGGCGCGTTTGCCCAAGTCGCGCCACATCGCGTTTACAGTCGCGCCACTTGCTTTGTACCCATCTAGATTTGGTTAATGTCATCCTTCCTTCATAAATACAGTAGTGGCAGGCTACATGAATGGCACGGAAGACCTTTAGAAGTTGTCGTTGCTATTCAAACACTCACACAAGTCAACCATCAACTGTTTTCTGAGCTGCCATCACCCCAAACAAAACTGCCATACAGCTCATATCATTTATTAAGACTTATCTTAGCCAGTTGCACCTGTGCCGCCGACTGCTATTCAATATGGAACGGATTAAAATGGTGCTGCCTGTTTTATTATCGTTATTCTCACTGCCAATAAAACATTATCGACCACTACAACTGCATCTTCTTCTTCTTCTTCTTTTTCTGTTCTTCTTCTTCCTCTTTTTCTTTTTCTTCTCCTTTCTTTCTTCTTCACTTATCGTCACCATCAACATTATCATAATCCAGGGGTGCACAACCCGCGGGCCGCATGCGGCCCCCGACCTGGTTTTTTCCGGCCCTTGGCCCGCTCTAAAATTTTATTCGAATTTATTTTTATATTTTTGTTGTTGCAATATGGTACAGACATCATTTGTTAAGGACCGGATGCATAGTTACATCAGAATTTTACTGAAGAGAATATGTACTAATTTGCCAAGAAACTGTTGGTGTTATGAAAGATTATAATTTAAAAAGGCATTACGAATCTAAGCATTCAAAACAATACAACATTGAAAAAGAAATCAACGAATCAACAAAACTTGTTAAAAACGCCAGTGAAAAATTCGGAATCAGTAGTCAAAGCCAGTTTTGAGATTTAAAAAATACTAACGAAACCTTTTGCAGATGGTGTTATTTTATATCCGGGTAAAAAGCGATTAGTCTCACAAATTAGCCTAAGCAGAGCGGGTGGAGTGGAAGATACGTCGACCTATATTGAAAATTCTTCAAAACAGAAAATTTCCAAATTTAAGTGGTTTTGAGATCAGATTTCAAGGCATTAATAAATTTGAAAAGTTATTTGAAATCTACGCATCACCATTCAGTGTTGATTGTTTGAATGCACCAGAAAATATTCAAATGGAACTGATTGATCTTTAGCACATGATCCAGCTAAAGTCGAAATTTGGCGAAGTCCCATTATTAGAGTTCTACAAAAATTACTTACCTCGAGAAATGGTAATTCTGCGAGAAGTTTATCTAAAACTTTCATGTTTGTTTGGTAGTACATTTATTTGTGAGAAGGCTTTTTCACTAATGTAAACTGTCAAATATAAAGCTCTTACGCGGTTAATAGATGGTCACTTAGAATCAACTTTGGGAATAGGAACAACAAACATTAAAATAGACACTTGAAAAACAATCAACAGAAAAACAGTGTCAAATTTCCCACTAAAGTATAGATTTTTTACAGTTACTCTTTTTATTTATTCAGTTATTTTATTCTTACATATTAAAATTGAAATACATTCTAATCTATTCTACAAGAACAAATGATACAATTCTCGTTTTCTTTTTACTCAGTTAATCATCTGAGTAAAAGCTCAAATGTTTAATAAAAGTGTGTGTCGGAATATATTTCGAATCCATGTGAAGTATAAATTTGACTAACATTGATCAACATTGCAACAACATATATAATGATAATCTTATATGACAGGTATGTAGGCTATGTAAAGTTCTAGTACACCATTCTGCCGTTCATCGTATTATATAATTATTTAATATAGTTTATTCCGGCGGCCCGGCTCCGAAAATCAGTAACTGAAATTGGCCCACTGCAACAAAAAGGTTGTGCACCCCAGTAAATCAACTAGACCAGGAAGAAAGCATTGCATTTCTCGGAGTTTTTTTTTTGCTGATGATGCCCTCGTAAGTCCAAGACTTGTGCGTGGGTAATGAGGTGAATGATAACACACATAGATGCCAGACGGAGGAGCGGAATTCGAACCCACAACCGCTGAAACGACAGCAAGCTGAAGTTGCGATACCCCAACCAACTGCGCTAAGCGGCCCGCTGGATAGACGATTGACTACAGAATATAGACGATTGAACTGACCTGGGACGATTGACCATACATTGAGAAAATATGTTGTAAAATTTCATCTGGGGTATTTGTCCTGCGACAGCTTGCTAGATTAAATGTCAAAAAGCAAATTTTTACAACTTACCATGGGCTCTTACTGCCACATATTAGGTATGTCATCTTAGTATGGGGTAATTCATCATAACAAAACCTTGATAGGGTGTTTAAAGTCAAAAAGAAAGCTGTTACGTATATGAAAAGAGTGAATAGATCAGATTCATGTAGGCCGTTGTTCAATAGACTTGTTCTAACTGTACCCTGCTTATATGTGTATGAAGCTACTTTATATGTGAAAAAGAGTGATATTAACCGTGACCTACACGATTATAATACAAGAGGCCGAGAATATTATCACTTAGTAAGTCATAATAGTAGCTTATTCAAACAAAAACCTAGTTATATTGGTAGGAAACTCTACAACAAGCTATCGCAGTTTTTAAATAGTATTAAAAATATAGAAATAGCTCATTTAAAAAACAATTGAAAAAATATGTAGTTGACAAAGCTTTTTATAGCGTACAAGAGTTCTTTTCACATCAGAATTAAGCCTCACCTCAACTAATTGGTACAGTAATTTTAGTAACTAATGTATAAGATGTATAACTGTTGATATGACTAGTCTCCCTAATTGGTGTCTCCAAGACGCAAACTACAAATAAACCATCGCCATCAGCAACAAAATCATCATCATCATCGTAAACACCATGGAAATAAATAATTATTGTATCAAGACTAGTGTTCATTCACTCTCCAACGTTTTATATGCTCTATTGCTTCTATTTCTCTCCTTCTATTGCTCTATATAGCTACTATTCCTCTTCGCATTGCTCTATAGCCTAAGCTCTATAGCTACCATTCCTTAGCTCCTTAAAGAATAGCTTCTTATAAAAAATCCTCATAAAAGCCTCCCCGACCTTACAGATCAAATAGACGACGAGCACATAGACGCAACCATCGCACACACAAAACGACGTCCTCGCACAAAAGACAAGCGGCTGTCTTAATGTCAGTAAAGCGTTCAATTTTTCTTCTTCCGTCCGCTAAGCGTTCCTTGTCTTTGATGCGGCTCTGGATGGAATTTATGTTATTTGTGAGGACAAAAGTGTCCGGCTTGAAGGCCTCCCAAGCCGTCCGCGTCCTTCCATACGCGATCTTCAATAGAAATGCGACTGAATCGTAATTGATGTGCCGCGCGTTTTATTGTCCAAGTGTAACGCGGTGAGCGATGGCTACTGCTAGTGTCCAGCTCCGGGTATAGTCCGTTCTAAAAAATAACGGTATTTGTGGTTTACCTTTATTAATCACGAGTTGAATTGATTTCATAAAAGAAAGACAAGTCAATCCACTCAGAACTGCAAGTCTGTAGGTGTTATTATTGTTTTTTCAATACCATTGCTTATTCCAAGAGATGATACTGCCCCACTGAAAATGATTATTTTCAAAAATTAATTAATAATAGAGAGAAGATACCTTGCATTATTATTTCAACCCTTTACTTTATGAATGAAGAGATATTCAGAAATCAAATGAATCTCGTCCACTTACATGTCAAGCAACTCTCAGATTCTCCTTGAAAAAGAATTCCACCTCAATTTTTGTTCAAATTTTTAGAGGGAAGTGGCAGCCGTGAGCCGTAGCAAGTTCTGTTCAATCAAATAGAAATAAGTTGCAAACTCCTGGGCCCTCTTTGTAAGGGTGACCGATTAGATTGGCCTGAAAAAAATACTTTTTTTGAGGTAATGTATCTATCACATTAGTATTGCAATGATAAAGGGGTTGATGAGTTAGAACTCAACTGTTAAACATTGAGGTTAAGAAGCTGGTTTCTGTAAAACTTGTATATTTCGATTATATTTGGCAGCTCAATATTTCCATGGAAGGAATTTATTGTTAATAGAAGGTGGTAAAATGAAAAAGAAGGAATGGTGAACTCTAGAATGTAAATGAATGGGCAAGAAGCTTCATGAAGTAGGCCTCTATTCTTGGCTTCTATAGGCCTTCGTATTCTTGCAGTCTCGAGTTCGAATCTCGTTCAACCATTGATGTTTCTCATCATTCACCTCATTCAAAACTTATATGAAAATTATAGATGAAAATCACAACTAACTGTCCATCCATACCATTTCAAATGATCGCTACTATATTTTCTGAGTCTCCAAAGGATATTTTTCGAACTTGATCCAGCTAGATCCGACATCATCCAATCAGAAACCGATGATCATGACGATGACAGGACTGTGAATGGATGTAGGGAAGATGAGCGGGGGAAGGGGCTCTAGATCCGTTTGCCATCCGCCCAAAACCCGAGTCATTAATCAGTATGGTGACGTCTGTTGTAAGGGGGAGAGGGGTGTTGACTGTTGATAGGAAAGGGGGCTAAGGATATGAAGGGAGTTTAAGGGGGTCAAGGGGGGTTAGTGAGGAGGACTCTGAAGCTCTGTGAGAAGGGAGTTGCCGCGGGACTTCGATGAGTGCGGACGTGAGAGGGTAGTGATATGCCGGGTAGAGAACTTAGAAGAATAGGGTCGTATTCCTCGAAGCGTAAGAGACTGGAGCGGAAGAAAGGATAAATAAGACTGAAGATAGAAAGAGAACGAGAAGAAAATAAGGGAGTCTCTCAAGCGGAAGTGGAAATTTGACAATGTCAGATGACAGTTCCTCGCAGATTGTCCAAATTCGATATCACTGGCAACCTACTTAGATAGCTTCCCTCTCGCTCTCGATGTGGGGTGAGGAGACTTTGATGAAAATAAGAGAAAGAGAGAGAGCAAGAGAGAGGATATGATAAAGTTTGCTTTGATAATGATGATGTCTGAAGAAGTATAAGAATAGTTTAATTGAAAAGGCATATGTCTGAAGAAGTATAAGAATAGTTTCATTGAAAAGGTAGGACAATTGAATGGACAAAACAAAGCACAACCCCTAATGATAGTTTGATGAAGCGAAATTTATCCCTCCAGTTTAAGTGATTTAAAAATGATATTCAACTACGAATACAGCGTCAGTTTTAAAATTGAATAGGCTCAATAACACAATTATTATGAAAACATTCATAATTGTTTCCATGATTTTAACATATTACTGTTGTAGAAAACTGGCAAGCTTGTGTGACTTGTTTTGAAAAATCATATGAAGAGTGGTATAGAACTCATAGAGTCGTATTAGAGGTATGGAACTTCAAAATAAATTGAAAAACTAACGAATTGTATTAATGCCATGAAAGCTTCTTCATTTAAAGACTATTTTCTACCATTCCATTACAATATATAATTATTTCTTGTTCCATGACGAACTGCGTTGTTAATATTAACTTTCCAAGTGAATTCAACGACTTGCAGTCAAATTTTCATTAAGAATAAGTATAATTTACTTACTCTGTAGGCCGAACGTTTTCAAATCTCTGAAGATGGATCTCAAAGATTCGAAAACGTTCAGCATACAGAGTAAGTAAATTCTACTTATTCTTAATGAAAATTTGACTGCAAGTCGTTGAATTCACTTGAAAAGTTAATATAATTATTTATAATATCAGACTTCTGGCTGGCACGGCTAGCTTGTACGTAGTGCAAACGGGTGACAAAATGTTTGTAGCATTTTTTTTCGAGGATGAAGCCCACATAGGTCTGAGACCTGTGCGTGGGTAATGAATTGGATGGTAGTGATTGATGAGTTGGACCTATAGTTTTAGGTGGGTTTCAAACCACCGGGAAGTATATTTATAGCAGAGAACAGTCTTTTTTGCTGGCTAATCCAATCGGTCACCCTCACAAAGATTGCCCAGGAGTTTCGTAGCTTATCTCTGATTGAACAGATACCTGCTACGGCACTCGGTTATCACTTCCCATTATGGCCGATAAACACGGTCTGTGGAAAAAATGCGGTAATTTATGTCTTCCAAGTCGTCAATTATCGCTGGCGATAATGTATGTATAAATCAGACCGTACGATACAGACATACAGTATTGCTGATACACGGCCTCAAAATCGGTAAAAGTGCTTAAAAATTGTACTTCCTGTTTGTACTACGTACAAGCTAGCCACGGCAGCCATATGTATGAAAATATATTCAAATGAAACCGCTTATCTTACAAAAGAAGTCAATTCAATCGCATTACTACAATTCGTTGGTTTTAAAGTTCAATAAGCACCTCTAAAAAAACGTTTATAAAGGGCATTTGAGGTAAAATATGATTTTCCAATAATTTCCAGTTTATGCCATGTCTAAAGAAAGTTCACACCATTAGATAGAATTTTTGCATTGAGTCAAACTTTTTAAATTCTCTCTATTATGTATATAATAGAATGGAACTGGAGGATTAAATGCATTTTGTTCGGCGAGTTTCAGTGGTCAATTTTAGATTGTGACCTGCGGGCTGGTTGATGGCTCATGTGATTGTAAATGGGTTGTCAATCAGCCTGTAGATTGGTCTGGACGAAGTTGCACTTGCTCCGGGGTGCCAGGGAGCACGTGCAACATAATATAAGATTTTATAATTGACTAAACCGGTAAAATTTTGTTTATATTGTTATAATAATTGATATGGATGTATTTGACGTGTGGCATGTTGTTTGGGCTCCGCTCAGGTGTGCAACTTAACGCCATAAATAATAATAATAATAATAATAATAATAATAATATATCAGTTTACATACTAATTTAATTATATATTCCATGTTTTCCTACATATTTGTGGTAAAATATTCTTACCTCTCCATTCATCAATACATTTTTCATTCATCAATAGCTTTGCTCAATAGACCCAAAGATCTGTTTAATTTTTATTATAAAAAGAGTCCAAGATTGTCAAAATACTGTAGCCTATTCGATTAACATTATTCGTGCAATCATTGTCTCGTCCATTACTTCAATACAACGTGTATGTGTTTAATGGATAAAGCTTTGCTCAATAGACCGTAAAATCTGTTTTTTTTTTCATAAAAATAGTCTAAGATTGTCAAAATATTGTAGCCTATTTGATTAACATTATTCGTGTATTTATTGTCTGTTCAATTACTTTCAGACAACTTATCTGTGTTTAATGAATAATTCCATTAAGATTGTATTTGTTTATGTTATATTAAACGTCAAAATGTGGGCTCCTCAATGAATTTAATTCATATTATTGATCATGATTGATTGAAATAAAAATCTCTATCATTAAAAATGAAGATTCTTAGGTCTTGAAATGAGCATCACAATTCACAATGCCTATGAGGGTAGGTGGTTAAGAACCATTTATAATGCTTTCAAGCAGAATGCGTTAGCAGTTGAGCGGCAGGAGTGCAAAGTTGAGAAAGAAGGTCATCTGCTGCGATCTTGAAAAATGAGTTGTTTACCGCTCGTTCACAGGATAATAGCTTTCTTGATGGGTTTGCGACCACCCGATAATTCTGACCCCAAATCGACTTCTCTTTCGATTTTCAAAGAAACACCGCCTCAAAAAACAAGCAGTTTTAAGAGAAACATTAGGTGTACATTCCAAGTTCCATTTTAAAGAAAACCCCCCCTCATTTGGCTTCTTGCTTAATTTAATTCGTAACATTTGATTTACTCTAGGTGAAAAATAGGGTGTAGCCACAGAGTCTCTCATTTGGCATTTTTAAACATCTACTTTGTAGAAATCTACGAATCTCAAAAATTAAGCAGCTTTAAGAAAAAAAATGGGATGTACATTTCAAGTTCCATTTTCAAGAAAAAAATTTATATGTGGCGTTTTCTTACATTGTGATAACATTAATTTGATCTTCTCTGGGTGAAAATGGAGTTTAACCTACATTCCAAGTTCAATTTTCAAAAAAATCCCTCTCATTTGGTTTTTACTCCATTTTCTAATTGGTAAGATTGTACCATATCATGTTAATGACAAAATAAATTATTGCAACTAACCCTGAATTTATCTTTAAATTATTTTTTTAATATTGATGAACCTATCTGATTTTCATGCATCACTATATTCACTGATTCTATTTCAATAATTATCGGTAGTTTGGAACCCACCTAAAACTTTAGGTCCAACTCATCAATCACCATCATCCAATTTATCACCCACGCACATGTCTCAGATCTATGTGGGCTTCATCCTCCGGAAAAAAGAGAGAAAAAAATCATATACGATTCGTCTAATTTATCAAGCTATAGAATCGGAAATATTTTTGATTATGTCTCGAAATTCAAGTTGGGTTAAATAGAACACAAGCACCAATAATTAATAACATAAGTGATTAAATTTATCATCATATATTTGATGGTATTTCATGACTACAAACACCTGATTTTATGAAAATACAATACAAATACTAGATCTCATCAAATTCAGCGAACAATTTGGAAAATGGTTACAATTTTGGCTTATAATGATTATTTTTTTGATCCTTATAAAAAAAGGTAGGTATATAGGGTGTAAAAAGGCTACCGAGAAAATTTAAATGAAATATGTTACCATTTTTTTATCAAATATATAATTTTTATTTCCAGTGTGAGCCAAGAGTATTTTCTTTGAAAATATTGGGAATTAGGACTATGGAGTTAGGCTAGTTTGTGTGTTATTTAAAATAGGCATGTTGAATTTAGGGAGACTACATTCTAGGTTGTTTGATTGTTGTCTGACCTATTAATGATATTGATATTTTGATGAAAACAATTATTATATTAACTTGAACATCATGGACGCAAAGGGACTCAAGCATAATGTCATGTTTTTGAAAACACCTATCATAACACAAAACTAAATTCAAATTCCAAAACAAAAAATAATACAATAAGAATTCTACGATGAGCGATCCTCTGCTATCTATCGGCTTCTAAACAAACTTTTACAAAATCCTGTGAACGGAAGGACGAGATTCATCACACTCCTGCTCTCTAGGAGAGTTTGAAAGAACTAGGCTATTCAACAGAACCAAGTCACAATAATAATTAAAATTATTATTCGTTCTTGACCTAACGAAGAGAGGTATTTGTTTCAAGTCGGCTGTTTTTCATTTGTCTGTTTTTTTTGTAACGCATTGACCAAATTCTATGAAACTTTGCATGGACCTTCAAGGAATGCCGAGCGATGTATGTGTAGGATTTTTGTAAAAATAATCCCCTTTGGAGCAGTGAGCTTCACTGGAAAATAGGAGGGGTGGGGAATGAAATTTTAAAATTTCTTGTTAATAGATAATTTTTTGTTTTTGCTTTTATGATTGGAGGTTAATGATTAAAATTTTCTAAATTTGCTTGCATTTAAAATATATTTTAAAGGAAAAATAGGAAAGGCACTCAGACCTTCTACAAGAAGTATAATATGATTTTTTAAATGTGCTTCCCCATCATATGGATATGAAATCAGATTTTAAGATAGCCCTCTAGCCCTCTTATTCATCTGGTTGAGCCTTTTAATGTAAATTATCATCCATAAAAATGACATTTTTGTTTGAAAGAAACACATCATCCACAATATTTCAATTAAGTATAATACCAAGTGATTACTAAGTGAATAAATAATTATTCAAACTTACTGTTCATTTACTTGTCTACTGTTCACAGAATCACTAGATCCTTCTTTTTATGCCTAAATATTATCACTTCTGAGTGCTATAGATTTTCTACACCCTAAAAATTGCAATTTATTTCACTATTGTCAATATAAACATAAAAAATCGACTACTGAGCCATGAACGGCCTAATATTAGGAATAATTTCAAGCTAAGAGCATGCAAAAAATTTGTTTTTCATCTAATAAATATATTTATTACTGAATTATCTATGAAACTTCACTTACTTGGTATTGAATGGTATTGAACGCAATTTTGGATTGCTTTTGAAATAATTCTGAAATGATTCATTTCTTTGAAGACTGATGCTGCTTGATGATCAAACTTAGTTATATTTTAATATAAACTTAACTGAATTGATGTCTCTGACATCCAACTTATATTGAGAGAAATTAATTCTACTTCCGCACTTTGCTCGAAAGTTAAGTTGAGACGTCACATTGAAAACTTGAGATCAAAATGAATATCAGGTGTATTTTCAATAATGAAATTCTCCACAATAAAATTACTATATCTAATATAAAAACTGAACCTGTATTGTTGTTCAAATTATTGATGAACATGGTATAATACCTGACACTCTAGTTCTATTTAAATTATGATTCTACTCACTTAAACTGGAGCAAATGCATTTCACTTCTGAAGAGAAGCTTTATCAGCCTGCGTGTATCAACTTACCTGTTGGAACTTGGCAGGCTGATGAAAATTCTTATTAGAACATTCCTCCAGTTTAAGTGAGTAGAATCATATTTCAAACAGAACTAGAGTGTCACGTTTTATATTAGATTGTTCATCAAGTATCAAGTATTTTCGTCATGGAATGCATCACAAATAATAATATTAACTCAAATTTTCCCTATTCTTATTTTTATCATCTAACAGATTGAAGTCTTTAATATTAAGCTAATCTAGTAATCTAGTAATGCCAATATTCAGCCACAATCTGGTATTTACGAATTTATATTCCACCAACTTTTAATTAATTTAAATTAATTAATTTCCACCAACTTTTTTAGGAATCGTTCTCAGTTTGAGACACAATGACAATATCCCTTGTACAATAGAGCATTGTAAAATTCTCTTCAGGCATATGTATTTTAATAAGATGCAACTTACATGCCAAATAAACATGTAAAAATTCAGCTTGCAATTACTTCCACTAACTTAATATTTTATAATTATTAGCTCTACTCATCTCTTCACTGGCCTTGATTTATTCCATTTATTTTATTTATACAGTATCAGTATAAGTATAAGTTTAGCTAACCATGATAATAAGGCTATATTCTCCTATATGTAGTTATACATAAATATGTGGGCTAACATAATCTTCAACCACTATATTATAAAATGACTCTGTAGCATGTTGAATCCAGTCATTTTTTATATATATATTTTTTGTTCTAGATTATTAAGTACAATAACTACTTACCTGATTTACCTGAATTTCTTGCCAGCTTGAATATTTCATGTATATTTGGAATAATTAAAGTACATGCTTATAGAAGCAAGCTATCTTGTAAGAGATTATTGAAGGTTATATTGCTGTGATATTTACATGGCAATGCATGAGCAAGCTTATTCATCGATTCTGATAGGCCTACTCTTTTCATCATTTGATTCATAGCGTCATTTGATTCAACCTCCATTCATAGCGTACTTCATCCTCATTTTTTGTTTCCGTTTTACAAAGTTTTCAATAAAATAAAAAAAATTCCAACCTCCAAGTACAAATTGAAACGATTCAAAGGAAATGCTTGACTCCACAGCCTTCATTATTTTAAGCTTAAGGGTCGAAGTTTGGGCTCAATGAGCCCTCTCCATGAGTTTGAATTCTTGAACTGATTTATAATCTACAGCTAAACCATAGTTCAAGTCTTGCTTGGTATTTGTCAATGTCATACAAAAACGTGATATGAATAATTGAAAGAATTAATTAAAGAATAATTAAAGAGGTACCGATGAATTATCAAATTAAAAACAAAATCTATTGATTTCCTCCACAGGAGATTGGGAATAATATACTGTACTAAAAAATTACTAAATTGTGCCTTCTATAATATAAACTACATAATAAGAGAGAGAGGTGTGAGAGAGAGAGGGGGTGAGAGAGAGAGGGGGTGAGAGAGAGTGTGTGTGGGTCAGTTTTGCGAATTACGAGTTTCACAAAAATGACCATGTTTAGCAATATTTGGCAATTTGGCATAGAGCTTCCTCTAAAGTCTGAACTAAATTCACTATGAGTATACAATAGAGAACTGCTAAACCCAATTTCTTATTTTTTTCTTGTTACATTTTTCAAAATTAATGTTCGAATTCCACTTATGAACACTATTACTGTTTTCAATGTGTTTAGATACAGGAAACTCATAGAACAGCTGATACATGATACGTCACAATGATACACATCACATATGTAAAGCTCCTAATATGGAACAGTTATTCCATATCAATATTACAGCTCCTAATTTTTTTGGAATTGTATTGACATTGCCGGTTGTAATAGTTATTGTCACATATCACATGTTTAATTTTTTAAATCTACCTTAAATCCCGTTGCAAAGTACGGGGAAACCATTAGTATGGAAAGATTGAAATTAATTACAATGCCCTAATTCACGCTATCTACTCCAATAAACTCTTGGATGTCTTGTTCCTGAACGATCTGCGTTGTTAATATTAACTTTCGAATGTAAATTTAACCTCTTGCAGTCAGTTTTTGATTGAAAAAGTTCGGCCAAATGTGAGTACATTTATTATATATATACAATCTAAAACTGACTGCAAGTCGTTAAATTTACAACAAAAAGTTAACTACAATAAATTAGAGTTCAATTTTGGGTTTCTCACGAAAAAATTACCTTCTCTAATATCTATTCTAAGAGCTGTAGAGTTTGTAAGTATGACAAGTAATTGAAATAAGCATAACTATTAAATAGTAAGTATCCAATAATATAATGAATGATAAATGTAGATAATAATTAAAAAACAAACAAACAATGAAACGTCTGGCCTATTTACTCATCCATCCAAGTATCTAGAGATAAGAAGAAACAGTACAATATCATGTCAAGAAGAAAATAAACAAGCTTCTTAAAGAATTTGAAATTTAAAATTTCAAAGAGAAGATAAGAGAAATCAAGATGTCATTCATTTATAGTGAATATTATCATTGTAAGGTCCTGTGGGATTTCAATCACTTAACATAAAGAAGTTTACAAAGTTTTTAGACAAAATAATGATAGTGACACACATTCACAGCTTTTCAGCAGATCTTACCAATCACGAATATGCTTCAATAGAAAGTGATGTGACAAATTAAAAACGTTAACTTTGCAGTCATTTTTAATTGAAAATAAATAAATAATTTACTTACTTGGCTAAACCGTTTTCGAACCGTGACGGTTCATTATCAACAGCATCCTTGATCGTCAATGTTGGTTTTGGTTAGAAGAAGTAATGTGGTTTTGTAGAATGTGATCGAAAGTGTGTTTGTTTGCTACAAGTCTGTTTGATTGCCACAATCAGACTTCGCTGACCTCATCATTCAAACTGGACACACTTTTAATGACATCACTACCAACCTACACATTCTACATATTAAATCTCAAGTACATGAACTCAATACCTTGGAACAATTTTTTATACAAACACACCGCACACAATAAACAAAACATCCTCAATGAAAAATTAAATTTTTAAATCACACAAACTTTTCGATAACATTCTACAAGATCACAATAATTCTTCTAAAACCGATATTGACGATTAAGGATGCTGTTGAAAATGAATTTTCGCGGTTCGAAAACGTTCCAGCCAAGTGAGTGAAGTACTTATTTATTCATTCTCAATAAAAAAAATGACTGCAAGTCGTTAAATTTACTAAAAAAAGTTAATATTAGCAACGCAGATCGTTATGGACAAAGAAATTCAAGAATTAAAAATTGTTTTTGTTTTCTAGTTACAAAGGGTTTGAAATATCTTCAAAAATCAAATAACTTTGACAATTTGCAATTTTGCAAAGTACTTGAAAATTTATAATTCAAAAGATAAAAATCCTATATTTAAAAATTTCACTATATCTAAAGCCGCGACTCCACCAACCGAACATGCTCAGCGAACAGGGTTCGCTGGAATCAGCTGATGTCGCTGAACATTTTTTGGAGTTGGTTTGGTGTGGACGCCTTCTCGAACATTATGATCGGTGTGGTGGGAGTAGTGACGGAAACCTGTTGTTGGTCGTCAATGTTCGCTCACAGACCGAACATTTCAATTGAACTCACGAACAAGTTTGGTGACCCATATGTTTAAAGTTTGACCATTTTTTGTATTCGCCAACAATGTTCGCCAGACATGTTCGGTTGGTGGAGACGCGGCTTAATAAAATTAAATTTCAACAATTTAAATATATCTATGAATTATTAAGTAGTAATCACTTCAGAGTAGTTGATACAAACTGGGAAGTTGATATTCAGAAATTATCATGATAAACATTATCAAGTAGTATTATCTGATAAACTGATCAACCCACACTGATATACTAATGATTCCAATAATTTCTAGCAAAATCTTTTATTGACATAAATTTTTCACACAAACTATCATAAGAACATTATAAATTGGAACATAAAGAAAGCTGTAGTGATATTAAATAAAATTCCTTCAAAATAAAACATGGAACAGCAGGAACTCAAAAAAGAAGACAAATGATAGTACAGTAACTCACTAACAAAAACGATACTAATCTAACTGTAAGCTGAAAAATCTAAAAGCGGACAGCTGTTATAAATATTTATTTCCATTTCCCAGTTCACCACACAATTGAAAAACAAGATCATTAGTTTAGAATGTGTACACAGCAATAAGAGAAGAGTGATGAGTGACAAAATATTAAGAAAAATGAAATTTATAAATCAACTCAGAGAATAAATTATTAAAGTCAGTTTTCAGAATTTCTACCATACTTGTGTGAAGCCATATTCTGAAAAAACTTGGAGAATTTGTTTAGAGAATTTTTTAAAAAAAATAGTGAATATTATTAGGGAAATGACTTGATCATGAAAAGAAATACTTTGGCCCAAAGGTCTCACATCTTGGTCAGAGCTTATCACTCTGCATTGCGGTCTTAATACAGAGGAAACATTTATTATTCTTCCAGATTTTTCATTGCGCACTCAGATGGAACATTTCAAAATCTTCAGAAAAATATAAATGTATGAGAATGAACACACAGTATTCGGAATGAAATGACTCGATTATAAATTATTCCTACAATAATACAATAGGCTACTCCTCTTTTAGTTTTTGAATAACTCTGTAACAGTTTTAAATTTCTTGTATCAGTGAATATATTGCAGAATCGGTCTTTTTGCCAATATGAGTAAATAATACTGCTAATATTTTCGATCATTGCAATTATTATGAATTTGCTCTTTAATTATGAAGATTCATTGTGAATCAAAAATATTCATAATTTTTATTGAGGCAGATATTTTATGAGAAAGTACATAACAATACAGATAACCTTATTTACAATTCATGGAATTCATAACGAGCAATACATCAAGTAAGTCCATTGTGACCAGATATTATTTACTAATATAATTCATCAGTATCCATAGAAAAAATAATTATAATAACATGTTCATTTTATTTCAATGATTTACTATCATTTCCTTATTTTATTTTATTTCTCTTATTTTATTATATGAAACAATAATTAGTTTTGTGGGAAACTCTCTGGGAAAGTGGCATTTGAATTTGAAAATTGAATAATAATAGAAATTTCCTGATGGTCTATTTGAAGGCTTGGTATAAATGAGCGGTTTGAAATGTACTTGTATGATAACAGAGGACAAGGGAGAACAGACTACAATACCTCATGAATACATGAATTAAATAGTAATTTTAATTTAGTTTTATTTAGAAAAAACTCTAATGACAAATTATTGAAACTTATTACAGGATGAGTTTGGAGATGGAAATATGATACACTGTATCAGTTTTGCAACGAGAACATTACCTGAAAGTAATCCCAAAGAGTTCTCTGACACTGTTTAGAAGAGTAAGTAAAAGTGGAAAGACATAAGTAATAAGAAGTGAATGGAATTTTTGTTCTTTCATTTTTGTAATAATTCAGGTTAATTTTTTCAAATAATAATAGTACTTGAAGAAGTCTGGATTTGTTTTTTAATAATAACTGAATAATTATTATTGTATCAAAGTATTGTATTGTATCAAGTTCAAAACAGAGAAAGCACCAATTATTTTTTTAAAAATATTCTAAACGCAATCAATATTATGATGTTGAAGAACCTGACTGTGGGTCGTCTGACGTTGCAACTGAGTGAAACGGCCGTCACGCCATAGCGTGAGTCACAATTTCAAACGAGAAACTGTCGAGAATACCTCAACAGCGTTGACAACGACATAGACATGGTAATTTACAATTTTTGTTTTGAAAGTGTTTTTAAGTTGTATTATTCAATCAATATATTTTATGTTATTCTGTCTCAGAGCTGATTGTAAGTTATGGGAGAGCCTGGAAGCAAATTTGTGATGCTGAAGAGCTTAAGACTCACAAGCCTGTCCTATGTGAGGAAGGGATTGATGTTATAATAGTTTATTCTACTTAGTAGCCTACTGGAAACAATTCTTCATGTGAGTAGAGAGATAACTCATTGGGATAAATTGGGACATATCAACTAAAACAAACATTTTTTGTTGAAGCAAGGGTGGTATTAGAGTATTGATAGTCCTATCTATTTTTAGCTACCGATGCATCAGCTTATTTCGATTCAATGGAGATTCAAACAAGACTTAAAAAGTTTTCATAACAGCATTGAATTTTAAGTTGAATTATGAATTTTTCGCATAGAAGGAAGTGGATCCACTCAGTGGCGTAGTCTTAGGAGATGAGTTTCCGGGATACAAAATCCCCATGAACCTCAATAAAAGAACTGGTAATATTGGTTTCTGGATGTAAAAAAAGTTTTCCAAGTGAAGAGTGAATAATTATTGTATTGCTAGGTAAAAAAACCGGATAACAGGTGGTTGCAACTTACAAAAATGCGTCTGTTATGATACAATGAAAATAAACAAAATTAGTGGAACAGACATTGTAATCTCAGCCACCCAGGGTGGGGGGGGGGGGGGGCTGAGTCACGCCGGGCCTCAACGTCAATGGGTCACATCATTCAACAAATGTAAGCAACTAAAAAACAAAAAAAAACAGGGGCCCCAAATTGCTTCAGCAACATATCTCTTGGGCCCCTTATTGCCCTAGTTTAGGCTTCTAGAGTCCACTTGGCCTAACCTAACCAAAGAGACTCTAGAGGCTCTCTGGCAACGCGGGCCCTTTGAGCCCGTTTTGTCTGTCACTGAAGTCATGTTGAAAATTCAAGTACGCTGTATTTAGAATATTCCAAATTTGAACGTTTCTACGACAGGGTCTCCTTATTGCCTTGGCTTCAGACCTTGCGGGGTCTCTTATTGTCTCAGTTTGGGGCCTATAGGGGCCACATAGAAGCCTAACACACCCTGGACGCGCTCTGGCGCCGTATATATAGGATAATTCAAATCTGAACGTTATATCACTGGATATGTTATATTCAGTATCAGACGAGGTAAAAACAGGTATATTTTCAGTGCTCCCAAAATTGGGTTTGAAGGGCTTCCAACCAAAATTGTGCCCCGTGCCATAAAAGGTCTAGGAGTGACCCTGATTGTAATAACTAGGCTATTTGAAAATGCTATTACCTGTTAAATTGGCAATAGAAAATTAGCATTTTTTTAAATTTGTTTACAAATAATTAATGAACTAACAATGTACGGTACGAAAAATGGGGTCAAGTTCTTATGAAAGAACGATTTTTGAAAGCATTGATTTATTGAAATTAATTGTTTACATTATCCTATTTATAAACTTCCTTTTAATAAATACTTGTTCTAAATTACTATTTTTTCAACCGCAAATCAAGTTTCCAGCATCAAAATTCCCAAATTGTGGATTAAAATTAATAGAGTCAAGCTTTTCTAGGCATGAGTAAGAATCTCTTAGAATACGGTTCAGAGGAGATTATGTATCAGAATATTGAAGCATTGTAAAAGTATATATTGTGAGAAAAAAATATTGTTAACGTTTTGCCCAAACTCTCTAATACCCAACAAACCTCTTTTTTATTTCACTCTATACGGTACTGATTTTGTTTTATCATTCTCATGTTTTCCTTGTCAAATCAAATGCAAATGAATGAAAAATAAAAAACTTTTGCATTGATTTCTAATGAGTTTTTTACATTATTCAGAATTTAAACAAAAGATCACAAATGTCACTTTTTGGATTGGGTTTAACCTTTTGCAATAATAAAAAAAATGGGTCACACAAATCTGAAGGCAACCACAAATGATTGATTGAATTTTATTGTCAACTTTTCCAGGCTGAAGCCTATTACAACAAAAAAAAAATTAATTGTACATGAAATCAATTTAAAATATAAATTGCACATATTGTGTATTGTGATTGAGAGAGAATAGAAATGTTATGAAAGGATACAGTGTGAGACTTTGGCACATCATATAAAGTATTGTTGTTTGGAACAATTATATAAAGTATTTTCCACCGAGAATTAGGTAGGCCTACAAAGATTCCTATCAACAATCAAAATTCCCTGAGTACTCTTATTGATCTCATTGATCTCATTTTTCACCATTATTTCACTAAAAAATTTCTAATTAATAATATTATAATTTGATAAATCACCACAATACCCTATCAGTCAAGATATTAACTGTATTACTATGAGAGAAAACACTTCAATTTGGAAATAAACATTCAAATGTTCATGTGTGACCACTGATAGAATTTCCAATAATTCAGTGTTTTTACACTTTTTAAATACCGTACCTAATTTTACAAGATATTGAGTTAATAAAAAAAGGATTAATTCAATCTAATCTAATCATCTGTAATTTTTGTACTTTTGTTGAGTGTTTTGTTATTATTTGAATAGAAATAAAATGTTATTTGTGTATATCTACTGTATTTTATCAACAATATTATTCAATTTTGTGTTAGACTATAATTAATTTCAATTCGTTTCACTTGTTGTTGGAGCATTATAAGACACTGTTGACTGTTGGTATCTGACTGTTTAATTTCCACATTCAATTTTGTGTTAGACAGTGTTCTTCTTGATATAATGTATTTGTTGAAAAAAGATGGATACATATCAATTTAAAGTAGATAATTTTTTTCATTTTTCGTCTGATACGCAGAAATATTTCAAGTACCGTAATAAGAAATACAATTATTTTTTTACATAAGGCTTAAAACAGGTTTTTGAGCTGGAACCCATCATCAGGCACTCATATTTTTGTGCCATACGTTGACTGACATGCAGAACAATTTTAATTAATAAGAAATAACATTTCTCTTACATGAGGCATAACATGTTTTCTGACAGGAGCCCATCATCAGGCACTCATATTTTTGTGCCATACAGTACGTGATGATGGGCTCCTGTCAGAAAACATGTTATGCCTTAAGTAAAAGAAATGCTATTTCTTATTACTCAAAATTGTTTTGCATGTCAGTCAAGAGCAAGGTTAATATAAACAAGGTTGTTCCATAAGTCGCTCAAATTGGCAAAATAGACAAGTCATACGTCACTCTGTTCAGAATTACCCGTAACTTGCAAATTTCAGTTTGTGCACTTTTTCAGTACTTTTTGTAAGTTTTTTGCTTATCACAGATCTAAATCTATATCTTGATCAGCTGTCAATGATATGGGTTACCCAATGCCAATGAACTGAAATACGTTATACACCCGCCATTTCTCTAGTAGGTCTATATAGGTCTCTAAAAACGGAACAACTTGTTTTTAATAACCTTGAGTCAAGAGTGAAAAAATTATCTATTCTACTCGCACATCGTCATGGATCTCATCAAACACCTAGTTTAAAAACTTAAAATAATTGAAATATTTTACCCTTATTAGGATATCCTTCTTCTAGTCACAGTTGTTGAACGTTGAACTTGTAAAATGTTTCAGTACCGTAGTTGAAATCCGTAGTTTTCTTCAAAAATCGTTGAAATCTTTAAAAATAAGTCAAACACTCTTGTAGTGGCTGCGTGGTCTTCCATCCGTAAGATACCTGTAGAGACGAGCTTCTGACAATTATCTACATAAGCCCGGATCTACAGGGTAGATCACGAATGTGCCTTTTTGTGTTAGACTTCTTCTTTACGCTGCATAGTCTCTGTAGCTCTGTAAAAACGGAAAATTCAGTTGAAAAATAACTTAGTATTAATTTGATGGTTTAAACTGAAAGCTGGATAATCATTTCTTTCATTAATGACTGATATTCATAACGATATGAATTGAATCGAAATTTCTCCAACAATTTAAATTGAATCGAATTTTCTCTTGGGCACTCTTCGTAAGGGTGACCGATTAGATTGGTAAGCAAAAAAGACACTGTTCTCTTCTGTATAATCACTTCCTGGTGGTTCGGAATCCACCTAAAACTGTAGGTCCAGCTCATCAATCACCATTATCCAACTCAATACCCACGCACAGGTCTCAGACCTATGTGGGCTTCATCCTGCAAGAAAAAGCATTTATGTATCAAAAATTACCTGACAGGGCCTTATTGAAATCGTGCCGTTGTCCGTCCGTCCGCCTGTGCCCTAGCGCTTGAAAGAATGACCCTAGACTCTTGAAAGTTGTTATGTAGCTTCCTCATAGTCCAAGTTATATCTCTATTGATTTTAGAGTTTTGGGGTCGAATATAAAAATAATTGTGATGTGAAACAGATTCCCAATTTAGGCTCTAGGTTAATTTTGGCTAGTGAAAATCAAAACATTGGCATCTGTTGATGTCTACATTTGAAAATCGAAGACATTGGAAATTACGAACTTATTATCAACTTTATTGTTTTTTTACAGTGCAAGCATCGATGTTTTCATTTTGATTGTGATGAAATTTTTCCTTAATCTACTAAACGTCGAGTTGAAAAAACAGAGAGAAAATTAATATTGATGCATGATATAAATTATGAGATCTGTTGAACAAGAAGAAGAAACAAAACTATTTTTCAAGACCTGTCAATGTGCATTTTTTGTGAATTGGGAAGCAAATGATGCTTATAGAAACCGCAGTTGAATGACATGGTTGATGGTTAATTGGTTATTATGCATCTTGGTTGAATGGTGCATATGCATATTAGCACAACATTGATAATAACAATTATTACCTATTTAATTCGTCGGGTCCTTTGATACTCCGTTGTATCGGTTTATTCTCTTATCCATTTACCTTACCTGTATTTGCATGCCAGTCACAGAAAAGTAACTAATAGATAAACATATATTTTAAACAATGTCAAATGTTACAATCGTACAAATGAAGATGTTTCAAAAATGAGTCAATTTCTGGCATAAAATTCCCATTTTTCAAAGCCATATTCATAGTCATCATTCGAACACAAACAGTTCAAGAACAATAATTAGAACGACAAATTAACTTGCTCAGTATTTTACTGTTCAATATCCTGGAGCTAAATTGAAACTCAATTATTATCATACAATAAAGAATAATTACATTAATAAAATAAACTGATACAAGGGAGTGTCCAAGGACCCGACGAGTTTACATAAAATAATAATAATTATTATCATCAGTTGTGCTCATGGGCATATGCACCATTTGATTGCGTTGATTTCTAAAAACATCATGAAATAATGCGCATTCAGATCATTCACAAAAAAATGCACATCAGCAGTTCTGGAAGAAAAATTTGTTCTTCTTCTTGTTCAACAGATCTCATAATATATCGTGCCTCAATATTTTCTCTCTGTTTTTTCAATTCGACGATTTTAAATAATTTAAGAGAAGATTTGAACAGAATCAAAAATAAAAAAGTCAACAGTTGCACTGCGAAAATAAAGTAGATATTTGGACTAAGCATCAGCATTAGTAATATTCTTCAAACTTATCTTGTATTCGAAATCAATCAATCAATTTATTATCCTCAAAATAATACAAATTTACTTTTAACAAAATCACAATTAAAAATTCAATACCATTATTTACATAAAGAAAACAAGAAAAAGTACTACAGAGGAAAATTATAATACCGGTACCTGCAAAGGTTTCCCTGAGCGCAGGTATGAGTCAGGTAAGAATAACAATGATTTAGTCGAATGAAACAAAGATTAATATTAGAATTTTTTTTAAGATTTGAAGAAACAGAATGAAAAGTAAAGAAGAAAATATAGAAGTAACACAGGAGAAGAAGATTTTTTTAATTATATTTTCAGGAATCTACCAAATGATTTATTTTTCTTATTGTGAGTTAAGAAATGAACAGGGATGAGATTCAACACTTTTCCAGTAATATAAGTGAACAGTCTTCTACATACATTTGAAAGAGTTCTTCTCATAGAAAATCTTGAATGAGAAGGTCGTAAATAATTATGAATTAATTTGTGATGTTCAAGAAAATATTTATTTACATTCAAATAATATATCAGGCCTACTTGCTTGACGTACAGCTGTTGCATAGTCAAAACATTCAACTCAGAAAATAGATTTCTGCTACTGTACAGAAAATAGATTTCTGCTATTGGTCTTCCAAGAACGGCTCTTAATAAGTGCTTTTGGATTACAAGAAACTTATTGAAATGAACCAGCTGTCCAATGTGTTGATTTTCACAAGCCAAAACTAACCTAGAGCCTACTGTATAGTGTAAAACTGTTTTACATCGTAATTATTTTCATATTCGTCCTCCAAACTCCAAAATCGATAGTAATCTCACTTTGATTATGAGGAAGCTACATACATTACCAAGTTCCAAAAGCCAAGATGCCTTCCTTTCAAGCGCTAGAGCGCAGACAGACGGATGGACAACGGCACGATCTCAATAAGGCTCTGTCAGGTCATTATTAATAATTATCTTAAATGATAATATATTAGGAAATATACTTTTGAATTGCATTCTTTTATGCTTTGCTTCAGATGATTGGCCTTATTTAGTTTTTCAATGAGCAAGTTATAGTGGATGTGGCTTTTACAATAAAATAAATAATTAATAATTGTATTATCATTAATAATTGTATTAAATCACTTTTTGTTGTTCCCAATTTTTGTCAGAACTAATTACTGCTTAGTTCTTTGTGGATGTTCAGTAGAGTATGAAATATTTTATTTCTCCTTCCAATAATCACAATTTGTATTAAACTTAGACCAAAGGGAATTGACACGGTCTTTATTCCAGAATAATAATAATGTGATATATTAATATTCCTGATTTTATTTCTGCATCATTTTAGGAGAATACGTTGCATCCTTATTCACAATTTTTCATATAATGTTTCGACATTGATTAAACAAATATTTCCTTCCTTTTTATTTTTGATAGAATATTATATGGATTCGGAATTGAGCTTGCAATATAATGAAATAAATTGTTAATATATTATATTATAACAATAATTCTGGTAATTCAGTTTATAAAAATGTGTGTTTATTTCTGATGTCTGGTGTATGAACTTGCTTGAATGTATCACAATGATGGAGAATTGTTAAAGTAAAATTTATCATTCATCATTCAAGATGATCATGATTCCCACTTTTGTTTTCATGCATTAAAATATTAACTTTATTAGATACTTGAGAATTAGTGCTTTTCAAGTCTTCATTAATGACTGGTAATAAATGATTAATTTGAACTACAATTTGCATTCTCTTTTCAACTCAACTTTGAGAGAATACATCTCAATACATGATCCTTGTATATAAAATTGTGAATAATGTATAGGCTATTCGATTTAGTAAACCATTCATAAACCAAACATTTTCTATAGATTGATATACTTATTAATTCATTATGCTTAATTTAATTCATTCCGACAACTGCTTTGAAGGCCATACAATTTTTTTTCTCCGGGGTAGAGATGATGATATTTTCATGTGAACTCCAGGAGTTTCACTTCCACAGTACTTGCCAAACGATGCAATTCCAACTAAAAATTGGATGCATTGATTATCTTTACTTGTAACTTGAACTGGACCACCAGAATCACCCAGGCAAGTAAGTTATCTTGTGAGTCATGATCATATGGGCCAGCGCAAAACTGTAGATCACTGATTCCATTGGGTAAGTATCTGTCAGTTGAGTAGTAAGTTTTTCACTTCTCATCATCCACCATCCTTAGAGATACTTTTAGCAACGTTTGATTGGGTGCAAGTCCATATCCGGTTCCACCCCATCTTGTAGCAACGACCTGTGAGCCTGGTGTGATCAATTCTTCAGGCACTGTGAGGCAAATAGGTCATAATATGTTCGTTCCAATTAAACAAGGGCAATGTCATTGTAAACAGCTGGTGGGTCGTAGTCTGGATACACCGAATTACTCTCTACTCTTCGATGATACTTTGTACTCTGTAGAATTCTGTAGTCTTACTTTTCCTATTACTACTCCGATTGAAAGTAATTTAAGCTTAACTTCAACGACTTGCAATCAATCTTAATTGAGAATAAATAATATTTTTAATCAATATTTATTCTCAATTAAAATTGATTGCAAGTCGCTGAATTTACCATAAAAAGTTAATATAACCAACGCAGATCGTTATGGAACAAAAAATCCAGGAATGTAATTTAAGAATTGCTCAACTTATAAAAGCACAAGCATGGATAGAGTTCTATTTCTCATTTGTTTTATCACAAAGAGCCTTGCTCTTTCCTTTGATATAATCAATAATAAACATAGAAAATTAACCAAGTAAGCTTTATTTTTGTAATCTACTACTTACCTATTAGAATCACCGTCAGTGAATTTCAAGATTTTATCTCTGCCAAGTAAAAGTTTTTACTTTCTAAGTGAAGATTTCTGAGATCATACTTGAACTCAACACGTTAATGAGCATATTTTTCAAATCTATTCAAACCAGATACAGAGAGACCTGGAAAATAAACATATTTCCATAAATATTATAATAATGACGTATTATTTAAGCTTGTTAATTTTGGACTAGATCTTTTGAATAAGTAAAAAAATCAGAATTTGATGTAGACATAGAAGTTATAACGGGTGAGCTTTCTGAATGAGAAAAATGCGAAATATATTGAAAACTCTGTGAGTATTTTTTCCTCACATATTTTCTAGAACTAAGCTTGTTGGTAGTTAGTAGATCCAAGGAGTTGAACCGTCAAGTCGATGGTTGGTTGATTACTTGATGTTTGGTCTATGATAGTATCAACTAGTATACCGAATCGAGGCTGAAATAATTTCAGTTCATGTTTAACAAAGTACTCTTAACGAACCAATTTGGAAAAAAAAATAACTAACTCGTTTTTTGTGGATTAAAATTTAAATAAAGATTTATAAAAATATTTTTTAGAAAATGATTATTTTTTTTATTGATTTCAAAAATCAATGTATTATTTTAGAAATTGAAAGATTTTATTTAAAAAAAAAAAACAATAAAAATTGCTTGAGTTTTGATCATTTTGTTTTCTAAGTTTGGCCAAATTATATTAAATGATTTATTGAATAATATTTGAAAAAATATCATTCTATATAGGTTTATTATGCAAAAGTTAATTATTTTTGATCATGGTTAGCAGATCTAAAAATTATTATGTAATTCCAATCTAATGCTGAGTTTGTGGAATTTAATTTTAAATTGAAAGCAAAACTGCTCTCATTTCATAATATGCTACACTGTCAAATATTAAATTGTGTATATTTCTTACAAAATTTCTTAGACCAATTGGGGAAGAAGTTATTAGTTAAACTAGAGTAATTTGAAAATTAAACTAAAGGGACACAACTTTGAGTCTCCTACTTTTATTTGGTACTATACTTTTATTAGGTAACAAATTTCTAGACCAATTGGGTAAGTTATTAGGTAAACTAGAGTAATTTGAAAATTAAACTGAAGGGACGTAATTTTACCCTTATTTTTTCCTAAAGGATATTTTTAATTATATAATTATTTTAATAATATTTATATTTATTAATTTAAAAACTCCTTTTCTATTTAATGATCCTGAAAATTTTACACCAGCTAACCCCATAAATACAACCCCCCACATTCAACCAGAATGATATTTTTTATTTGTCTACGCAATTTTACTGAGTCTACTATACTTTTATTTCCACTGGCGAAAAAGTGATCTTAAGCCAATGGTTTCATCACATGACATTGAAGTTTTATCTTGTCTTAAAATTGTAATTTTTTATGTGTGTGAAAGAATTGAATTGAACTTGGTAATATGACCTTAGAAGCATAAAAATCCCATATGGGCAATATGGGAGGGCAATTATATCTGGGAAGTATTTAAAAATTTAAATTTCAAAAAATAAAATAAAAATTATAGAACCTTAAATTCTAATGACACCTGAAAAGGTTTTTTTGAAAAACTTAAAAGATACTAACAGCATACTGATATTAAATTGTACAGATTGATGCATCAGTTCTTAAGTTTTATCAGATGTAGACTACATTTCCTCCACAAACTGTACAACACTTTATAGGCAAAAAGTATTGGAGTAACTGAATAATTGAGGATTTAGAGACTTACCCATTTTTATAGTTACCACTTACCATCCATGTGCTCTTAAAGCTCATAATACCTTTTTGAAATTTGAAGAATTTCAGACCTTTCTATCTAGTAAATAGAACTCATTATCAACAATTTCGGTTCCATCTTCCATCCATTAGACTTTATTCAGTTACTTATTCAATCTGAAATGATAAAAAATTATAATGATTAGACGAATACTATCTCATTAATCCAATGAATTGATGATCATATTATGCTACAAGTTCAATATTCAAGTTCATTACATCAATTGCCTTACTGTATTTTCCAATGCATCTTTCATGCCCTGTCCTATAATTTACAGCTCTATTATCTATTACTTATTTCCTAATTTGTTACTTCTTGTTCAAGATTATTGATTTATTTTATTTGATACCTTTATTGGTAAGGAATATGAAAATTGCATCTTTCTGGAATCGGTATTTAGAGACTTACCCATTTCATTTTTATAGTTACCACTTACCATCCATGTGCTCTTATAGCTCATATTATATCGGTATTATCCATGAAGAATCCTTATTTTACAGAGCTAATATAGTTGTGGTCACGCGACACAATAAATTACACCAACCAGGTAAATTTAATTGAAAACTCAGCTGATTGCTTTAAAAATATGCCTCCATTCACTTTAAATTTTTGAGATCAGTCAGCTAATTTAATTTAGCCTAAATTGGCGCGCGCAACCGCAATAAACTGCAATGACTCTGTGGGCCTTACTTTTCCTCAAGTTTTCAACATACGGTAGGACTATCTCATAAATTACTGAATGGTTATATTCGAATTACTTTTCTCAAACATTTGAATCAATTTTCTCAAATATTGAATTACGATTCATCATCGAATATACCTGAAATTTCATTCACAAAATGCAGATACCGGAAAAACATAAGTTCACCTGTGAAATGCATCTACAATAATAATAGTTGCCTTCAATTTCCCCGACAGCCAACCCCAGACGGTATACCTTTACTATACCGTCCTGAGTCAACCCACCATTATAACTTCCAATAAAAATAAAACCTTCTTGTACTTTCTCTGAAACTACTACAAGTACAATACTATTGTACTAATGCTATCCCAGACAAGACTAGAAATCTGACCAAAATACAATGTTTAAGCAGGGAATGCAACATTTTTTGTTGTTTAACCTATTAAACAAATTTGAGGACTTTTTGAGCAAGACAGCCTGTGTTTTTTCATACGGTACTTTTATAGTCATGAAGGTGTTAATTTTAACTTTTCGTTTTAAATTTAACGACTTGCAGTCACATGTTAATGCATTTATTATACAGGGTGGGGGAAATGTTTGGAAACGGCTTAATATTTCATATACAAAGGTGATTTTGCGGTAGGTATGATTGAGGATCCTACTCAAATTGAAAATACTATTTTACTGTGACTTTAAAAATCTGGTCCGCCATCTTGGAACCGCCATTTTGAATGTAACTTTTTTTTTTAAATAGGAAGGGGGTCATGCGATACATGATTTCAATACGGAATTTTAAGACAAAATGAATGCCGAAAACCGCACATCGATATGTCAACCCGTTTCGGAGATATTTACATTATTAATCGATACCATGAAAAGCAGAAATGAAATAAATAAGTACATTAAAATCTTACCTATCAAATTTTTTGTTAATAGTGTTTGCTAATAAACATTAAAACCCAATTATTTTAATAAATGTTCAAACTGTTTTCCTTCAGCTGTTTGACAATGTGCTAATCTTAAATAATAGCCATCAAGCACATTTTGAATCATTTCGCGTGGAATTCTGTTAGCCACTTCAGTTATACATTCTTTCAGTTCATTAATTGTTGCTGGTTTCTTTTTGTACACATTGTCTTTCATGTAGCCCCAAAAGAAATAATCAAGTGGAGAGAGGTCAGGTGACCTAGCGGGCCACTCTATTGCACCTCTACGACCTATCCAGCGTTGGGGAAATGTTTGGTTCAATATATCCCGCACTCCTAATGCATAATGAGGGGGCGCCCCATCTTGTTGAAACCACAAGTTATGTAACTCTTGTCCGTTGATGTTCTGGATGGCTGGAACGATCAAATTTATTAACATGTTCTCGTAAATGGCACCTGTTAAATTATTCTCGATAATAAATGGTCCTACAATGTGACCATTTACCATACCAGCCCATACGTTTAATTTTTCAGGATACTGTGTATGACCCTCCTTCATCCAGTATGGGTTGACATCGGTCCAGAAACGATAGTTTTGCTTATTTACATTGCCGTTAAGCATGAACGTAGCTTCATCCGAAAATACTACATTATTAAAGAAGTTTGGATCATTGTCATACTTGTTCATCATTATGTCACAAAACTCTACCCGGCGGTCGAAATCATCCTCATTCAGTTCTTGTAATACATGAAGCTTAAACGGATGGAAATGAGATTCCTTAAGAACTTTTCTGACAGAACGAGTAGACATACCATGTTCCTTGGCAACGCTTCTAGTTGATGTATGCGGATCTTCAACAAATGATTGCATTACCTCTAAAGATTTTTCATTGTTGGTGGCAGTATTTGTTCTTCCAGTGCGAGCACGATCAGTCACTTTGCCCGTTTCTTGAAACCGCTTTACTGTCTTAAAAACAACACTTTTACTAATTGGATTTCTGTTGGGAAATGTTTCGTTGAATAAATCAGAAACTTCTTGGTAAGACCGTACTCTATCTCCATAGCCGCGCATCATTAACAAAGTTATTCTCTCGGTTTCATTTAAAAATGCCATTGCGAACGACTTTAAACACACTCACTACTTCATGATTGAAAAAGAATTCATTAAATCAGTTGGATTATTACAGATGATTTTAGGTTGATATCATGATTATTGTTGATATTATGATATCCAGAGTCAGATGTTCATCACGCGAAATGATTCAAAATGTGCTTGATGGCTATTATTTAAGATTAGCACATTCTCAAACAGCTGAAGGAAAACAGTTTGAACATTTATTAAAATAATTGGGTTTTAATGTTTATTAGCAAACACTATTAACAAAAAATTTGATAGGTAAGATTTTAATGTACTTATTTATTTCATTTCTGCTTTTCATGGTATCGATTAATAATGTAAATATCTCCGAAACGGGTTGACATATCGATGTGCGGTTTTCGGCATTCATTTTGTCTTAAAATTCCGTATTGAAATCATGTATCGCATGACCCCCTTCCTATTTAAAAAAAAAAGTTACATTCAAAATGGCGGTTCCAAGATGGCGGACCAGATTTTTAAAGTCACAGTAAAATAGTATTTTCAATTTGAGTAGGATCCTCAATCATACCTACCGCAAAATCACCTTTGTATATGAAATATTAAGCCGTTTCCAAACATTTCCCCCACCCTGTATATTCACAATATAAAACTGACTGCAAGTCGTTAAATTTACACCAAAAAAAGTAATATTAACAACGCAGATCGATGGGGTACAATAAATCCAAGTGTTAATATTTTCTGTTTATCATCAACATTGTAAAACATTTAGTGAAAGTAGCATTTACTCTGAACTTTTCTAGGCCAATAAGGAATTATGATAAATCTCTTGCTCTGTGGGAAAAATAAATTTTTGAATTTAACATTGTCTAACATTAGTAATACTTAAAAAACACTTTTAAGTGGAAATTATAACTCACGTTATAGCGTGACGGCCGTTTCACTCTGTTGTCAAGAGCATCGTCAGACGACCCACAGTACACTGATTTAAGGCATGAGTTTGGGAGTTTGCCTTAATTTTGTCTTTTGCTTTGGGACCTTTAGAAAAATGTAATAATCGCAATTTTATTTTTTATAGAATATTATTAAATAGTGAATGTTATTACTGTATAACTTCTTTAAGTTTGAGGGTTATGGATGTTGGAAGGGTGAAGGGGTGGCGGAATGAGTAGGCGGGAGGTTTGAAATTTGGATTATTTTGTCGAAGAGGGTACCCGTATGTGAAAAGAAGTTAAGTTGATAATTTAAAATGTTGTCAGGTGGCAACTCATGCCTTAAATCAGTGGACTGTGTGGGTCGTCTGACGATGCTCTTGACAACAGAGTGAAGCGACCGTCACACCGTCACGTGAGTTATAATTTCCACTTAAAAGTGTTTTTTAAGTTTCTATTATATATTAGTGGAAACAAAATGGATCTTCAACACCATAAAATTAGTATTTTACATTGTTACTATCGATGATGCTTCTCAAAACCTTACAAGCTGCTGCAATCGAGATAATTTTTATAGCGTTGTTGTACTACAAAAATGAATGTACAAACAATTGTTCTCCTTCTAAATATAGAATTCTGGACGTAAAATAACATAAACTTACAGGATTCTTCAATGTGTTCCTCATCCACCCTCAGCTGATGATCTTGAACGACTGACCACAGACTGACAAGGAAAGTTATTTGTAACCTCCGGAGTTGAACTAAGAAAAGTAGAAAGATTGTTATCTTGGCATTTAGTAAACAGAGCATCAAACTCATCTAAAGCTCGTTTGTGTAGCTTGAAACTATTGACACAATAATGTCAATAGTTCGACAACTCCGACAAGTAATCCTGTCTGTCCTATTCCATTTACCGCTTGTAGTATTCATTCTTTTTTAAACGACTGATGAAACTTAATTAGAATTTAACAGGAAATAGACGACCCTAGTCAAAACTGTTGCTGCGAGCTCATTACTAATAAACACTTCCATATTCAACCTGTCTATTATAATATCTTTTTTTAAATATAGGCTAACTGTTTGAAGGTTTGAACATAATTATTATTTCATTGATAATATATTCACGGTCCCGACTGGTCTACTAGTTGAAAAACTAATAGATATAATAGATTCAGGTGATGATCTTCTTAGATCTATCAAAGGCATTTGATTGTGTTAATGATAGAACTTTATTGGAAATACTGCAAAATGTAGGCGTAAATGAGGTTGAGCTGAAATGGTTTAAATCATATCTTATTGGGAAAAAACAATGTGTAGAACTAACTACATTAGTTGAGAGTAGTATAGTAAAGAATGAATCTAATAAATTAGAGTTCCAAGCTGGAGTGACCAATACTAGGTCCACTGCTTTTTTTGTTATATGTCAACCGTTTACCAAAATAATTAATTTGTGGTAGAGCCCTCTTATTTGCAGACAATACATCACTCATTTTCATTCCATTCTAGATAATTTAGAAATAAGTGCCCATATAGGTGTGCAGTCCATTGTCCAATTCTTAAATCAGTTGAAATTAACAATAAATATTAAAAATGCCAATACCTTCAATTCAAAAACAAACATAATTCAAATGAAAATAGGGCTATAAACGTGTTTGTAAACGATAATCAACTAGACCAGGAAGAAAACATTGCAATTCTTATTCTAGGAGTTTTGTTGAATAGTCAATTGATCTGGGTTTCATACATCGAGAAAATATGTTGTAAAATTTCATCTGGGGTACCGGTATTTGTCCTGCGACAGCTCGCTAGATTGAATGAGAAAAAGTTACCTTTTACAGCTTAACTGTCACATGAGGGCTCTTACTGTCACATATTAGGTACGCTATCTTAGTATGGGGTAATTCATCAAAACAAAGCCTCGATAGGGTGTTTAAGATCCAAAAGAAAGCGATTAGGTCTCAGACCTATGTGGGCTTCATCCTTAAAAAATAAATAAATAAAATATTAGCTAACATCTTGACATGCACGATTATAATAAAAGAAGCCGAGGAGATTATCACTTGGTGAGTCACAATAGTAGCTTATTCAAACAAAAACCTAGATATATTGGTAGGAAACTTTTCAACAAGCTACCGCAGTTTTTAAAGAATCAGCTCATTTTTCATTCTACCCGTTCATGTAGTTCTTATGTACTTGACAATTCTTCAAATGCAATAAACTTAATAATTCACTTAATATCATTCTCTAAAATTAATGATCAAGGATCATGATTAAGGATCATTGGAATAGATTTTTCCTATCAATTGAGAGGAATGACATGCATATTGCACCTAGGCACTATAAGATTTAAGATAATTTCATTGTTTTAGTTTTGAACAAGTTTGCTGGTTGTATTTTAATGATATAACATTTACCCTTAAGCTTAGTGATTCAGGTGGAAGGAATTTCATTTTTTCAAATAAAGTCACCGGCAAGCAATGCTTTCCTTGCTTGGGCCTATATAAAGGTAACACGACTGGTCTCACCGTAGCCTATCATGGTATTTGAGAATAATTAGAATTTTTTAAAGAAAAATCATAAAATTTTGTGTAGATACTTATGCCCGTATTTGTGAGACTATTTTTAGGCTTCCGTAACGCAAGGGAAATTTGAAAAACCCTTCCTCTAAATACATGACTTGATAACTTGGAATTCCAAATCAAGCATTTGAAGATATGGCTTCTCAAGTCTATCTTGAGATAAGGAAGCCTCAAGGAAGGTTCATGAATAGGGCCATAATACAAAAAGGTATTAATTGAAGATTTTGCTGGAGGTGCTTTTCAAGTCTCCCTCGAGATAAGGAATCCTTAAGGTGGGTTCATGGATACGGGCCTTTATACAAGTATTAAGTTTTTGCTAGAAGTGCATAGCAATCAAGGAAAGGCTGATACCGTAGCATCAAGTAGTCATTAATCATTGGGAATCGAGTGTTGGTTATTTCAAAGCATTCCTTTAGCAGAAAAAGGCCAAAAGTGGCCTTCTTCATCTCCTGATTAATCGAGTGTCAGAGATCAAGAAAAGAGCGCCTTTTACATTGGACTTATCCTGTCAGAGCCGCCCATTGCCACACTACCTAGGTAAGAAGCATCCTTTTTGAAAATGGCTTGATGGGTGGTCGATTGTGCTGCGTTTTGAGCATTGGGGGGGGGGGGGGGGGGTAACTTACCCGTCCTACTTGGTAAAATTTAGGTGGGGGGGGGGGGGTAAAATTTGGACCTCATTTTATGAGATTGTACTACCCAATAAACTTCCTTGTAGCGAGGGGCGGTTCATTACTTGACTTTTTAAAGGGTATTGACTATGGGAAAACAAAATGTATCCATCATGTGTGTTTTTTTTTATTCAGAGTGTTTGAAGTTCAAGATGCTCATGCCAGACTGCATCTTCTCATGATGATAAAAAAAATTACATAAATGTAGGTCAGGAAACGCTTTGTTTCATAAATAAAGAAGGCGGAAGACTACAACAGCTATTAGCATAATTTAATCAGAAATCTCACGTGTAGAAAGGATTTAATGTAGATGGTGTTAATTCAATTAAATCAATGTAAAATTAGCTGGAACGTGCTACATGATTAACTACCATACATTTTTATGATCCCCACATCATTCTGAGTCGTGGGTAATGAAGTGAACGATAAATGCCAGTCTGGACGCTAATCGAGATTACCTAATCTTTTAATTAATGGTATAATTTACAAAATAATCATAAAGACACGTTTTTTATTGTAGGCCCAATCGATTGATTAAATTCATTGCCAATAAACAAAAAAAATCTTAAAAACTTGTGAATTCATTTTTTGAAATAAAATATGAATAAACTCAATAGTCAAGAGTGCTCCCGAAGTTTATAAAGCCGAGTTTTATTGGATCAAAGCACACTAATTTTACACGAATGCTTTCTACATGTTATTCATGTGTGTTTTTGATCCAATTTAAATTCTGATTTTATGAAGTCTGGATTTGCAATCAATAACCGAGTTCGCACCTTTCAATTTTCAAATCGCCTTCTTTTGGCATCTTTGCTTATTTTATAGAATAACTCAATAATCACGGTAGTCGGTAGATAATGTTTTATGTGATTTTTCAGCTAATTTCAAATCGAATTTATTCAATCCACCACCTAAATGAGAGCTCTAGAAGCTCTTAAGTTTTCTGAATGAGTACTAATTTATTGATAAAGAGAGCTCCTTTATTCTGCTATCTTTATTTTTGTAATGAAGCGTTTATGAAGGAATAAGCTCATGCAATCAGGACCTGAGGGGAAGGCTTAAGCTCCAAAGCCCCCCCCCCCCCTCATGTTAAGTCACTTGTTATGGATATTATTCTACTTGAAACGTGTGTATACATGAAATATACTAACACCAATCAGCCTGGAGCACATACTCCCACTCCCAACAGTCAATTTACTTGAAAACTATCATCAATCTTTTAAGGACCTCGGGTTCTTGGGGTGGGGGGAGGGTTTAAGCCCCCTAAGCCCCCCCCCCCCTGGGTGCGCCATTGTAAATGGATAAACCACTCTAAGAAGACATCACATTTAATCATTTTATTCCATTATCAACAGACCAAATTGTTAAACGGAACTATTGTATAGTACGGCTTAGTGTGTAAATAACTACACCAATGATATGTTATATCTTATAGTGATTAGTCTGTATTGCTAAATGGATTAATTTTTTGAAGGATGAAAGCCACATAGGTCTGATACCTGTGCATGGGCAATGAGTTGGATGATGATAAATCATTGGTTGGACCTACAGTTTTAGGTGGGTTCTGAACCACAAGAAAGTAATTTTATAGTGAGTCTTCTTTGCTGACCAATCCAATCGTTTACCCTTACAAAGAGGGCACAGACGATCATTGCTTATCTAATCTGATTGAACAGACCTGCTACGGCTCACGGCTGTCACTTCCCAAATAGGATTCTCGAAATTGCATGGTGTAAATGGATACACAACTTTTTTAAATATTTTCATTATAAATAGTCTGAATAGTTAAGCTAAAGAATTAATTTTAACTAGCTATTGTGCCCGTCCCTCGTACGGATTATGTTTAGAAATAAGACTAAATATGTTTCGGCTTTTTTGATAGCAACGATCATGAAGTTGTTAGCAGCTTATAGAACGATACAGTTTTTTTGCGGTACGGTTTTTTTACTGTACGGCGTCAACTGTACTGTGATGTACGCACGGTCCGGCTTTGCTGCTTATTGCTGTGCTCTCCTCCTTCTTCCATTGCGCTTCCAGTTCAGTTTTATTTATTCCAGTCCAGGATTTTTTTTATTTGTGTAAGATTTTTTTAAATAAGTTTCTTACTGAAGGTTTCTCTTAAATCTTGATCAAAGTACACAAATTCTGGTTTCAATATTCCACACATTTTTCTCTCTTTATTTTTATATTAATCTTAAGTCTTGTCCCACAAGGCGGGTCTCTCATATATTAGAGAAATTAAATTTTCGCAATTAATATCTTCCACTTCTGGACACTGGAATTCACTAATAAGAAGATCAATGCTGAAGAATATCAATGAAGAAGATCATTGCTGACGATCTGAAGACTGCTTCCAGCATAATAAGCGTATCGTTTGAACATATCCATTACCGGTACAATACATGTGCCACCGGATACGGATAGTTATTTTGCGGTACAGCTGATTTTAGCGATACAGTTTTCGAAGACAAAACCGAATGTAGAAATCGGCTACAACAGCTTTTTTACTGGATCCAGTTGAAACAGTATTGTGTGAACATACAATATGAAATGTACATGCAAACGAAAGCACTGCAAAATAACTGATACAGCAAATTTACTGTACCGCACAAAAACTGTATTGTGTGAACGGGCCCTTAGTAAACAACTTAGAACGTAAACAATTCAGTAACAGGTATCGGAGAGAATATTTTTTGAGAACAGCTGATTGATATATATATATATATATATAGCGAGTTTTTGCAACTTTAGTTTTGTCGCTTCTCGCATCCCAATCGCCATCTCTCCTTATTGATCCAGTCTCCTTCAAAAAGACCTTTACTTTCCATTTGGATGTGGACGTTGGAGATCCATTTCTTTCGCGGTCTTCCACGCCTATTTCTGTTCGCCGGTATCCAATTCCAGACCTTCAAAGGTATTCTCTCTTCATTCATTCTGCGCAGATGTCCATACCATTTTAATTGCTTCTCTCCAATGACATCCATTATTGAGTTTTTTGCGCTCATTCTCTCTCTTATGATTTCATTCCTGATTTGATCCAGTAACGTTAATCCTAAACTCCTCCTCCAGTACATCATTTCCGCTGAAAGAAGTTTTTGAGATGTTGTTTTGTCCACACTCCACACTTCTGACCCATACGTCATGACCGGCTCAATCATTGCCTGGTATATATTTTTTTTTGTTTTTTTAGTTATGTTTTTATTCCATAGAATTGGATGTAGTGCTCTTAGTGATTGATATATCATGATAAATTACGGGATTTTTTCTTACATGGTAATAATAGTGCTACCTGGCGAATTCCCAAGAGCCTGGCACAAACCGCACCTTCCTAAAATGTTAATTTTTGTTTTGATAAATTCAAATTAGAAAATTTTGTTTTTTTTCAACAAAGAAATAATTGATAAAACATAAGATGAGCTTTGATTCACCAGACATATGTTTCCTAAAAGACTGCAATGCTCCGACTACACAAGTCTGCAGACAGCGTAAATAACGCCGCGAAGGGCCCACCATTTATATTTGAGAACAGCTGATTGATATAATTATCATGATAAATTACGTGATTTGTTCTTATTCTTATGTGGTAATAAAACTTGGAAGAAATGTATCCAAAATCACACAATACTTGGTTTTTAAACGTTTATTATTCTGTTGAAAAAAAAGTTAATTTAGTTTTTTATAGCTAAAGACATTGTCAATAATGTTTTCAATACTGTTCAATAACTAAAATCCCGATCGATGCTCTCGTTTTTGAGGAGAAGGCCGCGTAAAATGTATCCAAAACCGCACAGTACTTGGTTTTTAAACGTTTATTACTCTGTTAAAAAAAAAGTTAATTTAGTTTTTTATAGCTAAAGACATTGTCAATAATGTTTTCAATACTGTTCAATAACTAAAATCCCGATCGATGCTCTCGTTTTTGAGGAGAAGGCCGCGAAAAATACCTTTGCGGCCGTGACAGACAGACAGACAGACAGACAGACGGACAGACAGACAGACAGACAGACAGACAGAAAGTGAGATAAGACTATTTTCGGCTTATTTAAAGTATAAAACGTAAAAATAACCAAAAAATATACAATTCTGATAAATGTACAGACAAAACTCTAATTTTATTTATATAGATAGTGTACAACACTATCAACACAAATACATGAATCTCAATAATACATTGGTGCTTGAACAACGTCATCCCCTATAGTTAATTGTACTTTTCTATAACATACTACAATACAAATAAAAAACTGGAAAACCGACAATTCATTCTCATATTCAACTTGTTGAATTGAATTTGCTATTATTCTGAAAGTAAAATAAAATATTATTCTGAATATTTTAAATTAATAGTAATTAATTAGTATTCTGGCTGTTTTATTCAGTCACTTTTGCCTTTTATTTTATTCGTTTTGATTTTTATTGCGTATGAAACTAGCTAGAATATTAACTGTATCATCTATAGGCCTACTCAACAATATTAACTATACTCATCAATCTATAATTAATTTAGTTCGAGGTTACTGACAATTGAACAAACTGACAAATTTACTTAAACAGAATTTATTAATTTCGAATTCCTTTAATTGCTATCAGTTTATACTAAATACTTCCGCAATGGCGGATATTGACAACAGTATTTAATAGCTGATGGAAATCGATGAATGCTACTGTACAAAAATATCAGTCACCACCGAGAATCGAACCACGGACCTCCCAATTGCCGGTCGGGCGCCTTAACCGCTAGACCATGGAGACCCTTCTGCACAGCAGCATTCATTTTTAACTTGGCCATATCGGCTCGTATCTCACAAGTTAGTTCGAAATTTTTCAGTTTGTTCAATTGTCAGTAACTTCGAACTAACTTGTGAGATACGAGCCGATATGGCCAAGTTAAAAATGAATGCTGTTGTGCAGAAGGGTCTCCATGGTCTAGTGGTTAAGGCGCCCGACCGGCAATTGGGAGGTCCGTGGTTCGATTCCCGGTGGTGACTGATATTTTTGTACAGTAGCATTCATCGATTTCCATCAGCTATTAAATACTGTTGTCAATATCTGCCATTGCGGGAGTCTTTAGTATAAACTGATAGCAATTAAAGGAATTCGAAATTAATAAATTCTATAATTAATGGATGGTTATTAAAGGTATTTTTGGGTTGGTCTATAAATCAACCTCAGTATTTTATTTTAAACTTGGTGGTTAGCAGCAAACAAGTAAGTGCTCATGTAGAAATAGGTGACACGGTATTATGCATTTTACTTCATATATTTTAAGTGGAACCATGATATTGTGAAATTATTATTTATTTAAAAAAAAATAGATTTTGTAACTAACTGCTGGCACACAAGTTTTACTTCTGCTGGCACTGTCAGTTATGTTTTTTGCAGGTAGCTTAAGTTGATGCAAGACGGATTTCTACTTTGTTAATTTTTTATAACAAAATTCTTCAATAAGTTGCCTGAAAATTCAGTATATTATTTGATATTGTAATATGTGTGCAATGTTTGTATTTGGCTAATTTTTGTTTTGTTTGTAAAAATACTTTTAGCAAATATTTCCAAGTTTATCTAATCTATATTGAATTTCATCCTTGCAGAATGTTATATACGGTATTTTGAAATTTGGGGTACATGGAATAAAATAATATATTTAATTAGATGTTCATTGATTCTGACTTTCTTTTTTAGGTAGATACGTCATCAACAAGAGTGAGTTAAATAATTGATCCAGTTTTATGACTGTAATTCAATGAATAATACTGTATTTATTATTGATTATACTGCATTTATTACTTCCTTGAAATGGAGCTAGGTCAGGGTTCTAATGAGACAAGGTTATGGACAATAGTCTAATAAACAATTGAAGAATATTCTATACTATATAGTATATATATAGTACAATTGAAGAATAACTATATAGTTTAAATGACAATAATTATACAGAGAATGAGCTGACAGACTACTCATTTTCCTTTCTATCTGATAAGTTAAACTTGGCTTTAGTGAAATAATTATTGCACTTTTATTGTACTTTTATAATAGTTTTACTATCACTTTGCATGTATATTACTATTCATTTATCTTTATTTCTTGCTGATGAAGCACACATAGGCCCAAGTCTAAGACTTGTTATGAATGTTGGCCCTACAGTTTAAGGTGCATTCCGAACCACTGGGTGAGTGGAAATATAACAGATAACGGAATGTCTTTATACTATTCTCATTACTTTAGATTATTTCCATAGGGAAGAGTTGTTGATGATATTGCTTAGAATAGCGATAAAAGATAAAATAGTTGAAAAGATTCAATTCTTTCTACGCATGCGCAAGACTGGAAGAACAAGTGCATGCTATCCTATCAGTACATCCCACTAAAAGATGCAAGATCTCAGAATTTATTACACTATTGATTGCCAGCATCATATGAATCTAGGTTCAATTTCCTAGAAGAAAATTAAAACTTGAGATTTGAATCGATTTCGGAGCTTTTTAATATGAATTTCCACCCCAGTACAGCACCTCTAGTGCTCTACTTTTATATGTGCTTTGATAATTTTTTATTTTTGAAATCCATGAATCTGAAACATTAATTGGTACTATAGTTTATCAAAATCGTACATATTTTTAAAATGTTTCAACATGAAATTACCTGCTGAAGGTATTAATAGTGAGAAACATGTATAAATAATCATTGAAGTTTGCAGAATATCAGTACAATAGTGGGTCTCTCAGATGATCAAATTAAGTACATATAATTATATGCAAAGTGAGCTAATTACACTGAATAAAGAAGTTGTTATTTTTACAGTTAAGCAAATATCAACAGCTGCTCTCTAAGGCGGGCCCGCTGCCGGGGCACTGCCCCGAGGCCGTCGAGAAATGGACCCCCGAAAGTGCTTAAATTTGCAATAGAGGTCGTACACTTGAATAAATTGGCCCCAGAATCTTCTTCCTGCCCTGGGGCCTCCAGACATAAAAAAAGAGGTCATACACTTTAAAAACGGAGTACCCCGAATTCATTTCTTTACTTCTTACTCCGAGCCCCCAGAGACCTATCTATGCTCCCAGGTACGATACTTCACTCTAAAAAAGTGAATTTTAAAATGCATTTTACCTGGGTTTTTTTTTAGTTTCCATTGTTAACTTTTTATATAAAAAATACATTTTTTAAAAACGATTGATATTATCATTACTTTTGAACGAATCACCAATAACTGCATGTTCCATTAAAATTATATATAATAACAAAATCCAGTAAATCAGCTTTTGATTTAGACTACTAAATTCAATACTTGTGCTTAAGGACAGAAGTAAAAAATACTATTAGAAATCAATCCCAATCTCGAGAAATTACAGAGTTTTTAATCTAGAGTTGAAAAATTATCGTATCAATATTCTGCAAGAAATAATTTCTCACTTTTTGGAAAGATGGTTACAGTATTTAGACTACAAGATAACCACATGATTGTCTACCGATGTCAATTAATTGGTAATGACACAATTGACTGCAAATGTATGATTGATCGAGGGCGTAACAGAGCTTGGGTGAGAGGAAAAAATTGAATCACAATGCAATCAGGGCGTGGAACAAGATGGCCGCTCGATAATTCGTCTCACCGTAAAGGGTGGATTATTTCCGGGGGTGGATTATTTCAATTTCATTACTCACTTTCTTTGGAGACGATTGCAGACTGGAAATTGGAGCATCAATGAAGATTTCATATCGAGTGAAGGTGGTTTGGAAGAGATGCTGTGAGGAGTATTAACAGGTTGGTCACAGGGTATGTAAATGTCTGCAGGGTGGGCCAGGCACAAGATACAGCACAGCTACCCTTAACGAAGCCTAGCGACAGAACCGAATAGTCTCGACGGATGCTGCGTAGTGATGGTTACCCCCCTCCCACCAAGCTCGCGGGGGGCTCTTTCCACCAAATAAGGGGTGCAGTCTCTCTCAGCAACCCCATCCTTTTCTAGCCAATACCGCAACCGCGACGCTCTCTCAAGGACACTTTTATCACCAGCCTCTTATCGTGAATTTGCTACTGAAAGAAGTTGATCTTCCACCTGCAATAAAAAGAATGTTCTCGATTGAATTCAGATCCAATTTGTTGAATTAATATATTTATGAACTATGATTACAAAATTAAAATTAATCAAAATAGCCTGATACGGCAGTAATTATTTCTCAATTATTACATAATTTTTGGGATGACATAATTATAAGGGAATGGCCGTTCGCTGAGGGTGGTGTCATGGCGATCGTTATGTTCATTTTCCGTTTGGAAGGGTGACCTATAGCAAAAACATGACGTTATATGTCTTATCATATGAATATTTAGTTGATGAAGCTTTTTATAGTGTACAAGAGTTCCTTTCACACCAAAATTAAGCCTCACCTCAACTAATTGATATAGTATATATGGTATCTAGTGTATAAGCGTGTAAAAATTTTGATCTGACTTGTCTTATACTCCTCAACTGGAGTCTCCAAGACGTAATCTACAAAAAAATCATTCACCTGTTGGTTCGGAATACATTTAAAACTCTAGGACCATCATTTATAACGTCATTATATCATTTTTTTTTTTTTTTTTTAGGATGAAGGCTCTTCATTATTCAAATCATTACCCACGCACCAGTCACAGTCACATATAATTGATCAATAGACTATAAATCAAAATAAATTTTTAAACGGCTATAGGAATTACTATGCGTCTATTTGAAATATGAAAGGCATAATTAATTATTTTTCTAGTCTATTATCTTTGTTCGTAGTTAGAGATTCATATTCATTTAATACTCAAATTTTACCACACGGAAATACAGTGGTCTAAAAAATTTTAAATTAAATATTTGTAAAATGGGACATATAACACGGAATCGCAAAGAGCCTTCATATCGTGGAACTATAAAATAGTCTATACCGTAGTCATAGATCTACTTCATACCTTATGTAGTTAGTTACATAATATGCAGTAATGAATACATTTTAGATTTACTGCTTTCCTGTTCTCAGGTCAGCTCAGTTTAGATTCAACTTCAGGTAACAGAATAAAGATTTTTCGACAATAAGTGAGGAAAAACAAAAATATTTAAAAACGTTGTCACTGATAGGGTGCCAAAATATATCAGTATTGATCAAATTAAAAATGAAATTAATACTTGGAACTAGAAAACAAGAGATGATTAAACAGACAAAGTGGAAAGAAAAAAGTTTGAATTTAGAATGGTATGAAAATATTAGAACAGCAGCTTTGTTCGAGTATTTCTACAACACAGAATGTATGCACCATGGAACACATAATATGATATGACCTTGTAAGCTGTCTCCTCTAGCCAAGCAGTCTATTCTTCCATCTTCTGGCTGAGTTCCAGATTTTCTTCCTCAGACAACTTGTTGCCTTGTTCCGAATTATTTTTCCAATCTCTTTTTGTGGCTCGGAGCCTGAAACATATCAGTAGAATATTTAGGCTACTAAAATTTTCATAGGACTGAATTATGAATAGTTTCATAGTAATTCACATTTTAATTGAAACATATCACGTTTTCAAATTACTTTTGTCACCTAGTACGTTCAAGAATGCCATGTAGACAGATAAATCTTTTTGTTTGAACCTCTTGAACTCAATAACAATTTATTGAAATAACAATACAATAGTATAAAAAACCCCGGTTGCCCAAACATCCTATCATAATAATGGTTCATTATACATTCCACTTTTATATCAAGCTGCTATGTGAAATCATATGATTATACATGCTAGCGTTCGTATGATCTGTATAATTATCTTGAGTGGTGGAGCAGATACCCGGAATAAAACGTATAGAAGTGGTTCCATTATTCACGCGCATGCGCACTATTGCTCCTAATGCTTACAGACCTGAGTTCAAATCTCGGTATGGGCAAATTTTTTTTGTTCATAGAAGTCAACTCTACGAACTAAGTTTTCTATTTTCCTAAGCAATTTGATTAAAATTATTGAAGTACAGAGCTTGAGCTTCAACTGTATCATATCATGTGATAGCTCACTGAAGCGCTTGAAATCCACATAACACATGTTCAACTAAAAAAATATCTTTGATATTTTGAAAATTTTTAATTTAAAAAAAGTGGAAGCGTGCCATAAAAATCAACTTTCCAACGGTACATCCGATGACAAGCTCCAAATCCATTTAACAAACATTCATTTTTAGTTATATCAAGAATAATAATTATTAAATAATTAAACAACAAGCATAATACCAAAAATCCCAGTACAAAGCACTAATAATAGCTCACTTCTATACTGAATGATGTGATGGATAGTAGCCTGGTATAATAGTGGAACGGATAATGAACCATCATTATGATGGGATGCTTGTGCAGCCGGGGGACAGTCTACTATTGAAGTATAATAGTAGACTATGTTCAATTAAAATTTGAAAATAGCTTTGTACATCGAATGTCTTTAAAATTAGCAGCACTTTAAATGTAGGATTTGACTAATAAATTGGTGTACAATGGAAGTTCTATATTCTATTTCTCTTGAAATGTCTGTTTTTTTATTACTGTATTTCCTTAGCCTCTTGTATAGCCAATAATAGAGCTTGTGAAAAACTTGAACAAGAAATGCCAGTTGCGTACAAATATATTAGGAATTTATTAATTTCGAATTCCTTTAATTGCTATTAGTTTATACTGAAGACTTCCGCAATGGCGGATATTGACAACAGTATTTAATAGCTGATGGAAATCGATGAATGCTACTGTACAAAAATATCAGTCACCACCGGGAATCGAACCACGGACCTCCCAATTGCCGGTCGGGCGCCTTAACCACTAGACCATGGAGACCTTTCTGTACAGCAGCATTCATTTTTAACTTGGCCATATCGGCTCGTATCTCACAAGTTAGTTCGAAGTTACTGACAATTGAACAAACTGACAAATTTACTTAAACAGAATTTATTAATTTCGAATTCCTTTAATTGCTATTAGTTTATACTGAAGACTTCCGCAATGGCGGATATGGTGGTTAAGGCGCCCGACCGGCAATTGGGAGGTCCGTGGTTCGATTCCCGGTGGTGACTGATATTTTTTTACAGTAGCATTCATCGATTTCCATCAGTTATTAAATACTGTTGTCAATATCCGCCATTGCGGAAGTCTTCAGTATAAACTAATAGCAATTAAAGGAATTTGAAATTAATAAATTCTGTTTAAGTAAATTTGTCAGTTTGTTCAATTGTCAGTAACTTCGAACTAACTTGTAATATATTAGGCTTCATATAAATGATAATCTGATCAACTCTTTAGGTTTAAAATTGGTTCACAATTAATAATCATCAGAATTAAAAAACATGTCTTGTTGTAAATCAGCCTATGAGCTTATCAGACAATTATTTAGTTGTACATACTCAGGCAAAGGAGATAAAGTTGAAATATTACGTTTTTTTTTTAATAGGGCTAATGATTAAAGCCCTTGATTAGACGAGACTCCTCCTAGCCCTAGCCCATAGATTTTCAGAACGTTCCCATACAAAATGATTACCGGTACAACGATAAACAAACTTCTATCTGAAATGCACAAAAAGAGAGGAATTGAAACCAGAAACAAGTGTTCCATCTTGAAGAGAAAAACCAGAGACATTCACAAATATCGTTCAAGTATTAAATAAGTATCAAATACCGTTCACAGGGAAGTGATAGCAGAGTGCCGTAGCAGGTATCTGTTCAATCAGAGATAAGCTACGAAACTCCTGGGCGCTCTTTGTAAGGGTGACCGATTGAATTGGCCAGCAAAAAAAGACAATTCTCTGCTGTAAAATCACTTCCCAGTGGTTCGGAACTCCCCTAAAACTGTAGGTGCAACTCATCAACCACCATCATCCAATTCATTACCCACGCACAGGTCTCAAACCTTTGTGGGCTTTATCCTCCGGAAAAAAGTGTTCCATCTTCTGTGCTGATAATTATTGTACAACTAACTATACTGGATAGTCTGAACTCTAAATTTTCAATTTTCCATGTTGAAAATATTGGGAAAATGTGAGTGGTTATAAACTTGTATCACTTCGAGGGGGTTGAGGGTAAATGAATAAGGGAAGATGAATATGGAACACAACATTGAAGACAAGAAAAAGGAGATGGGTGAAGAGTGCTGCAGACAGTTTTGACAGAGATAAGAGAATGGGCAATAAAGAAGGATGGATAAAGTAGCACAGTTACAAGAGCCGCCGTTTGAAGTATTTCAGGCGGTGTTGACTGGGTAATGATGATGGGTAAGGGCGAGGTGGAGGGGGGGAGACGGCTCTTGGCATTATTGATCAAATGTTCCCCCTCCACACCAATGTTCCCCCACTTTTGGGTCCCAAACCCTAGAATACAACATCCCTTCAGCGGGAGGGTGAACTCTGCCAGGCCGTATCCATTCCCAACAACCCCTTCTCCCCAGCCCCCCCCCCGCCATCAACATTCTTGACGATCTTAATTATTATTCACCACTGTCGTACCCTGTAGATAGTGTTATAGACACACACACACTCGCAGAAAACCTGTTCACACGCACCCGCATCCTCCAACAACAACAATCGCACAACGAAAATATTCCCCGAACAATTTAGAGCAGGCAGGCATGTTGTTCATTTTATTCCGTCTCTTTATTGTTTCGCTCTTTGTTCGCACGAATGTAAATTGAATGAGGAAAAATTATTGTGGAGTTTTTCCAGATGGTTTTAAATTTTCACTTAAACCAGCATTGTTTCGCTCTGGGAGTAGGCAAAAAATGATATTATCATTCAGAAAACTGCTGCTGTGTGAATTATTATTTTGCATTTTTTAAATAAATTATATAGAGTTTTAGAGTTGTAATAGAAAACTCTTCATCTAATTACGGATTGAGTAAATTAGTCGGAGGGAGCTTTATAATTCCAAATTTTGAATTTTGTTATACCGGAGATAAATTTTGTTTAAGACCTTCTAAAAAACCTACGAGTCACAATATACTTAGTATTTACTTTAAGCTGAGAAAATTTTAAATTTCATACAAGTAATCTTTTGAAGTCGGCGCCAAATATTTTATGAAATTGATAAGAAATTTTAGGCTATCCAATATCAAAGCTATCACTGTATTTCAATTGAATGTATGATTTACACTAACTTTTACTGAAATATTGTGTCACTTTGATATTAGATTGTTCAAGTATTTCGTCATGGAAAACATCACAAAGAAATTCTGTTATGTTTTAGAGTTTTCTAATACAACTCTATATAATTTATTCAAACAATTGCAAATTAATAAATCACACAGACGTTTTCTGATGATAATATCATTCTCAACTAGTGTTCATTGTTGAAATTTATGAAACAATGAAAATGTTACGATAAAGGTAGTGGATTATTTGAGAAGTATGAAAGTGTGCAGTCAAGATAACTGTAAGAAATTATAAAACAACTATTTCCTAAGTCAAAAAAATATTCTTTTGAACAGTCAACAATGAATTGAAACGGCATAGATTATAAATATAGATTTTTATTTACCGATCACTTTTTCCATGTTGATTAGCTCACCATCTACACCATATCTACACTTCCAGATAGACATTGAATTGATAACAATTGGACAATGGGGTTTATGCAACTAAACACATCTTTACTCGTACCAAATTTAGACTCCTTTCTTGAGAACTCAGGAACTGAATGAAGATTATTCTGAATGATTCCGTGTAGACTGTACTGCTTTAGTTTACATAGCTGTTTGTTCCACGCTGGTTCAAACACTTAGCAAGTTCTTGTTTAGATGTACTTCACACCTTAAAAAAATAGTTCCTTCAGTTGAAAATAACGGCGAGAAACAAAAGGAAGAGAAAGAGTGAAAAGGAAAGAAAAGGAAGTACGGAAGTGAGGAGACTAATATGAGGAATCTCTTCCTCATGAAGTCTACTCTTTCAGTCTAGGCTCCTATTTCATTACGTCATTCAATATGGACTAACTAGCAATCACGGAACTGAGCAGTTGAGAAAAAATGACAAAAAAAGGTTCCACGCAACTCTATTGAATTTATTGAGATTTTACTGACTAACTAGACATAAACATAGCTGAAACTGTAGTTAATATGCCCGTTGGCCTTAGACTAAATGGCCGACTAAGGGGCTCAAAAGGATTCAAGCAAACCATCAAATGGCCCACACTTGTGAAAAACGTCATAGACTTGAAAAAAGGGGACAGGAATATTCTAATACTTTCTTTCTATAATGAAATTGAAATTTTTATTGAAAAAAAAACAGAGTACATTACATATCAATGAAAACACAATTTTTGAAACATAATAAAACCTTTGGATAATGTCAATGATATGAAACGTTATAATACAAGAATAGAAAACAAAGAAAAAAGAAAACAAATGTAAGCCCCGAGAAAACCTAATGGATATGTCATTTTATTCTTATACTTTTTTGTCCTTATAAATATTTTATATTGGTTCAACTATACGATACCCGAAGGCAAAAGTAAAACAGAGGCTAGCATTTCAGGACAAAATAAAGAACATTACAAGAACCAGGGAAAAAGTATTGTTTTTACAAATGACGGAAAGTGGCTTTTATTAAAGATAATAACACCTTTATTCCGCTTGCAGCATATGCAAAAAATCAATTGTTGCAACCGCCTCTACAGTTTTTGCAAACGGCACATAGCAGGTTTTTATAACGGCTCAACGATGCCGGAATATAGAAATCGTGGTCTTGAAACTGATTTATATAGAGCTAGGTTAAAAATATTGAACTCTAGAAATCTATTCCAAATTTTTGTTATCGGAGGCTCAAAAATATTTATGATGTAATAAATTCACCAAGTGGCGGTCAAAAGAAAAAAATTTGGAATCATTAAAGCTATAATTTCAAACCCTAAAATATTAATTTTAGACTAGGTGTTTGCCAATCTTGATAAAATATCTATAGAAAATGCACAACAAGCAATTATACTTGATATTATTAAAATTAAATTGATAAAACTGATAAAATTAGTCATTAAAAAATCGATAAATAAACTAAAAAACTTTCAATTTATACTTCCTGCACGGGGTCCCCACAGATCTATCCATGGGCCTGGTTCTAGGGTCTGGTTGGAAACAGCTTCAGTATTAAATAGCCTCTGATAAAATTGTATAGTGAATAGTTTCTGGCATAATTATTAATAAGAAAGTGTGGCTGTTCACAGTAAACAAGTAAGTAACGTTTTGTAGGTTGGTAACCAACTATGCATTTCAACAGATACGGCGAATTGTTTTGGGTTGGCTTTGCGAACAAGATGACAAACACGACTACTACTAATACAAGCGCATCCCACAGAATTGTTTCTATGCTCTATTCAATGCAACACGGACATGGATTCGGAATGTAAGCGCAGTGAGAACAGCAGGCCAATTTACATTCCAGTCCGATTCCGAACAACAGACAATCCAGTTGTGCTTCTGCTGATTCTCCTCCCAATTACAGTTCTCTCTGTTCAATTTACGACTTTTGTTTGTGGATGCATCCCTTAACTCAACGGCCACAAAAGCTTCAGCCTACTATGCATCATTCCTACTAATTTTCGCTAGACCTAGAGCATTCATAAGACTGCCAGTGCTTAATTTTTAAATTTTAGCGTGAGGATAGTCCGAACAGTTTTTCTTATCTAACACGGTTTCCCCATTTAAGCTAATGATTGTGCTCTGCAGAATTAGCGGAAAACTGCAGAAAGTGAGGATAGTGCGAACGCAGCCTTTAAGGCTGAATAAATAGCGAGATGAGACACCTTTGGAATCAGATTGGCGCTAACTGTGCGTTCCCTTGGGCTCCGGCACTCTTGGGAGGTAAGGTAATGCCGTTCCCTTGCGTTCCCACTGAAATTAACCCATGAAGACTGCCTTTAAATATTGAGCAAGTCTTGCTGAGCATGAATCAGCTCCACCAACAGCCTCACATTTGAAAAATTCTAAATAAGTTGAGCAGAATTGTGTGGTTTAACGTGAGAGGATTGCGTGAATATATGAGGTAAACTATTCTCGAAATTAGAGACTCGTTTGTAAAATTGAAAAGTTCATTATCTAATTCATCATAAAGCCTGAAAATCAATCCTTTGTTCAGTTTTGTAGTCTGTGATAGTTCTGTAACACGAATTTACACAAGAGCGTAGGCCAACTTTGCCATATGTTTAGACAGCTTCGCACAAACTGCAAAATATGATTATTTCATGAAGCGCGAAGAAAATCATCTTCAAATGGCTTTCTACAAATCAAATCAAAATTATTCATCTTTCATAACAAAGAAACACATCAAAATCAGAATTGAATACTAATTGATGCAGAAGTTATACAATAGTACTATTCAATGGAAAGAGAAAAAAAATACCCACAAGACACAGAGTCTGAGCGTGGGCATGAGTTGCAAAAATCGTGTGAAAAACAAAAATACTCTACGGATTGATTAGAAAAATGTAAAGTAGTAAAACAGAGAAATTATTAATACTAGGTGATTGGAAATTGAAGTATTATGAACAATGGTAATGGTAAATGACACTTAACTGAACGTTATAGCGAGTGTTGATATCATCTATAGCAAAAATACAACATCCGTAGCAAAAATACAGCAAAAAGTTGAAATAGCATTTACTTAGCCTACAGACAATGGAATACAAGAAATAATTTTTATAATAAATGAATAGAATAGATCAAAATATCAAGATTGCATTGAGATGTAAAATATGGCAATGAGAATTATATAATTATATATAATTTATTGAAATATCCTACAGTTCCAAAGTTTTCACAGTAGAGAAAAAAATCAAGCAACAAGAGACAGAAATTAAATTGAATGTCTTGAAGCGATATTGGTTTACCTAAGAAATTGTCAGAGCTCTTCACTTCTTGTGTGATGACCGTGATAACGGAAAATCCGAACTAAAGAGAAAGGAGGAAGAAAGATTGAGTGGGGGAGAACGAGATATAGAGGGAGTGAAAGTGTGAGAGAATGGGAGAGAGAATGATAGAGAAAAAGTGAGTAAGGGGATTGTGATAAAGAGTGTGAGACTGAGAAAGACAGTCTGGGGAGTGAGAGAGGAGAGAGAGAGAGGGTGATAGAGAGAATGACTAAAAAGAAGAAAGAGAGTGAGAGAGAATGAGCGAGCAAGAGTGAATTTAGGTTTGTGTATGTGTGAGAGAGATAGAGTTGTCTATATAAGGCTTAGGATGTGCTGATATACCAAGTCTTTCTACAACCTGTCTCCGGGCCGGATAGCACACGTGATCGATGGGAATGTAAGCCTCGCGGTTTAGACGGCTCACCCGTCCATACAAAAAATATATTTCTCATGGCTTGAAGTTTCAGACTGAAATCCAAAAATATCAAGTTCCATCTTGTTTCCACTAAAAAAATACTTTTAAGTGGAAATTAACTTACGTTATGGCGTGACGGCCGTTTCACTCTCCACTTACAAGTGTTTTTTAAGATTTTCTTTTGTCGGTTTTTATTTTAAAGTAATAGAGTTGACAAAGTTGATGGCCCTATCGTATCATCATTGACAAACATTTTTATGGATTAAAAAAATATTAGTTTCGTCAGCTTCGTGGAGCTGTTTTAAAAATACTTGTCTATTGTGGCTGTCCAGTTGGAAGGCTCGTCCCTAATAGACTCTGGCTGGCTGCCACTCCTGCGGTCACGAGCTCGATTCTTGTTCAGCCTTGGATATTTTGTCATCATTCACCTCATTACAAGACTCAGACTCATGCGGCAACATCCGTGTAAATGAATGTTTGATGAAAAATATTGAAGAAATATTAAATATTAGGCTATATAAAATATTGAAGGAGTGGCAGCCAGCCAGAGTCTATTAGAGACGAGCTCGATCTGAGCCACCACAGTTCTTTTTTTTCTGAGGATGAAGCCCACATAGGTCTGAGACCTGTGCGTGGGTAATGAGTTGGATGATGGTGATTGATGAGTTGGACCTACAGTTTTAGGTGGGTTCCGAACCACCGGGAAGTGATTTTACGGCAGTGTCTTTTTTGCTGGCCAATCTAATCGGTCACCGTTACAAACAGGACCAACGAGAACGCAGCTTAACTCTATCTGATTAAAGAGAAACTGCTTTAAAGCTGCCCAAAAATAGCTTATTTTTTAATGCAAAAAAAAAATCGTCAATTTCTAGTGAATCATGTGAATTAACGCGAAATGATATTCGGATAAATTCACTTTTTTACGAATTTTCAATTTTATTCTACCTAATTTAAATTTGGTTGTGTCAGTGCTGAAAATGTCAAGGATGCAATTTTACTTATCGATCACTAATTTATTAATAAGTCTATTATTTGTTGAGATGGAATTGCTATACCTCTTGACAACTACGTTTCTTGCCGGCGGAGAGCTCAACTCTGACTCATTTTATTCATACTATAATCATCCGTTTTAATTGTCGGTATCAAGAAGATGAACGTGATGGATCAATAGTGCATTGCATATTATAGTCTATCAGTAAGTATATATAGGAAAGTATTATTATCGGTAGACGTTTATTGGCTATTAAATTAGATATTGGTAGGCTATTATTGTGAATAGTGGGCTCCCTTCGAAACTTTTTTCACAGGTTTTCAAGGTATCAACTAGATAAGAACGCATCAAATAAGCCGAAGGGATAAAATGAATTGATAGTAGCCTAATCGTAACAAACATGTAATCTAATAGTACCAAACAATGAAGTAATCGAAGTGTTAGCCTTTCTTTCAGCGCCATTTGATTTGTTTTGTGTCGGTCTTTATCGATTCGGCAGCTCCGTACCGTTCGGCTTGAATAATGGCGAAATGATTTCAGTCTCCTCACGCAGGGCAGCTGTTTAGGACGAGGGAGCAGCATCTGAATACAATAACATTAAAATTGGGGTTGTTGCTGTCGCTAGGAGAGAGCCTTGGCAACGCGTCTTGCATGAAGGAACACTGGTGAGTTATCTAGTGGTGAAAAGTGTAACTATTTTCAAAAGTTTGTAAAAGATCCGCTAGATGGTGGGTAAAGCATCAACAATCACTAGCAGGCAAAGAAATTTGTTCAGCTTTGTTAGCGTTAGGACTAAATACTTTTTTTTTGTATTTCTGGAAAAGGTTCATTGATATTGCTAACACATTAAAATCACAGACAATTTATGAAAATGTTTGTCACAGATTGTCCACATTCTATACAATAGACTAGTTGAAAAGGATTATCTATTAGAAAGGATGAACAATCAGTCAGCACCGATGAATCAATGGTTGAGTTCATGGAGCCTGACCGTTTACAGGTAAATGGAAATTTGCAGGAAACTAAGGCGTCTGATTGGTCTATTTAAGTTCAAAGAAACTCAAAAATTAGATTTTACCAATCAGACGCTTAGGCTTCCGGTAAAACTCAATTTACCGGGAAACGTTGAGCATAAACGTTGACATAATCCAACCAATGAATTTATATTTTAGAATCGTTATCAAGGCATTGTTGAGTAAACTTTAACTCCTGCAAGTAGCTCACACATTCTATTTCAAAACGGAGGCCTATTATTATAAGCAAAACAGAGGTTTATTATAAGTCCAAGCACAGAAATATCACAAACTTGATGCCGGGCAAGCATTCATTCTTAGAAGTTTCACTACTAGAATAATAAATATATCCAATAGTATATTGTTTGGGGTTCCACACAAAGTCAATCTTAATCTGCAATATAAACTTAAAAAACACTTTTAAGTGGAAATGAACTCACGTTATGGCGTGACGGCCATTTCACTCTGTTGTCAAGAGCATCGTCAGACTGGGTCGTCGATGTTTGTTAAGTGTTTTTTAAGTTTATATTACATATTAGTGGAAACAAGATGGATCTTCAAAGTCAATCTGCGCCTCGTCACCAAGCATGCGTTTCTATATTTGTGCCCGGTCTCATAATATTTCTCTTGTTGGGTATTGAATATAGTTAACTTTAAAATTGACTCACCTCGTATTTTACTTTTTGTAAGACCATAAAAACGATCCTTCAATTGAAGCCTATGCTATTCACTCTCTCCAACAACACACAACTTTCATAAATCTTGAAAAAGTGATTCTTTGGAAACGATTTTCAATTATATTCTTCAAATAATCTACACATTCACAAAACTCACTCTTTTCTACGGTGAAATAATATGTAGTTGATGGAGAGTTTGAACAAAACTAAGATAACGATAACGCTAATAATTCTAATATGACAACTCTATGCCTCCGCTTGCTCTACATGCAAGATACTGTAGAGAAAGCTGAGACAAGAGTTGTCATATTAGAATTAGCGTTATCGTTATCGTAGTTTTGCTCAAGCTTTCAGTATGACGTTTTTCACACTTATCGCAGCAGAAGATAGACCGAATCAGAGTCATTTTTCACTTTTAACATCTATATCTAAAAACATGGCTAAACTTGTTACACAAACAATTTCTGTTGAATTTTTATTCACTGTCTCACTAAATGAGATAATCACCCCTATTGCAGCCGAAGATAGACCATATCAAAATTATTTTTCACTGTTTATCACCTATATCTAAAAAAAATCGTAGGTGAATATAACTTTTTGTAGAAATATTTGATTCAAAATAGTTTTTCACTGTTTATCGATACCTCTAGACTCGTGAGTAAACTTCTTACACAAATACTGTAGATTTCTTTTGATTTTTGATGCACCAACAAGAGTACTATGTCTGAGAACTAGGTGAACACTACGGTGAATGCTGGTGGCTCTTTTCATTTTGTAACAGCTGTTCACTAGTCTTCCTCCAGACTCCAGAGACCCACTGGCACAAATGCAATGACCCCAGAACTTGCCAGGTCGCGCCGAGTCGTTTGTGTAAGTGTCAGTGAGGAATATTTATTGCTTTTGCTTTCCATTGAGAGGGCTCCAGCCCTTCACAGCTGAAAGCTCCCTTCTCAGCGTGGCTGCACCTAGAACGTAGCTTATGAGTAGAACGTGATGATGCATTTGGTAATGCTACACCTCAGCATTCAGGTTCAATTGAAAACTGTGTTAGGTTGTAAAAACATCACAAAAATATGAAAATATTTTTTTAGATTATTATTAATATTAAGCAAGTAAGCATTCTCAGAATGCTATACCTCACAATTCTAATTTAGGGTTGTAGTGTCTATAAGAAATTGTGGTTGAATCTTATTTGTTGAGAAACATTAAAGCAAAGCTTAGAAATTATGTTCTTAGATCAATATTAAGGAAATCAGAATAATTATTTGGAATTCATCCAACGACAAAATTCACTTGGAATGATTATCAGGTTTAATAGAATAATTTTATAACTATTCATTTATTTATCTTGTTCTAGTGAGACTGTTTGTTTATTTCTCTATTCGTATTTCAACGTTTTTATAACATAGAGCACAATACATAAATATAACAATAGAAATTCAAAATATTAATGGAAAGAGTGACACATAACAAAAAAAAAAATACAACAGAACAGCAAAAACTAACAAGGCAAGCAGAAACAAACCACCAGGGCAGGCAACACTGGGAAAGAAACAAACAAAAGACAGGAACAGAAAGCAATCATAACCCCGCCAGCCAGACAGCTCTTTTAAATGCGAGTTTGGAGACACCAACGAAATCAATTTCAGCTGTAGCAGCTATATATTGAGAATAGGTTCTTCTGTTCCCAACACATATTTTTGACTTGAGGCAATTATTTGAAATGCTCATAGTTTTCTATAAAGGACTACCATTCTACCATAGAGATAGAATGCATTGCTCACAATTGTCAATCTATATAAATAAAATTAGAGTTTTGTCTGTACATTTATCAGAATTGTATATTTTTTTGTTATTTTTACGTTTTATATATTAAATAAGCCGAAAATAGTCTTATCTCACTTTCTGTCTATCTGTCTGTCTGTCTGTCTGTCTGTCTGTCTGTCTGTCTGTCACGGCCCCAAAGGCATTTTACGCGGCCTTCTCCTCAAAAACGAGAGCATCGATCGGGATTTTAGTTATTGAACAGTATTGAACAGTTTATTGACAATGTCTTTAGCTATAAAAAACTAAATTAAATTTTTTTTTAACAGAGTAATAAACGTTTAAAAACCAAGTGTTTTGCGATTTTGGATACATTTTACGCGGCCTTCTCCTGAAAAACGAGAGCATCGATCGGGATTTAAGTTATTTATCAGTATTGAAAACCTTTTTGACAATGTCTTTAGCTATAAAAAACTAAATTAACTTTTTTTTCAACAGAATAATAAACGTTTAAAAACCAAGTATTGTGCGATTTTGGATACATTTCTTCCAAGTTTTATTACCACATAAGAATAAGAACAAATCACGTGATTTATCATGATATATCAATCAGCTGTTCTCAAATATAAATGGTGGGCCCTTCGCGGCGTTATTTACGCTGTCTGCAGACTTGTGTAGTCGGAGCATTGCAGTCTTTTAGGAAACATATGTCTGGTGAATCAAAGCTCATCTTATGTTTTATCAATTATTTATTTGTTGAAAACAAACAAAATTTTCTCATTTGAATTTATCAAAACAAAAATTAACATTTTAGGAAGGTGCGGTTTGTGCTAGGCTCTTGGGAATTCACCAGGTAGCACTATTATTACCACATAAGAACAAATCACGTAATTTATCATGATATATTAATCAGCTGTTCTCAAAAAATATTCTCTCCGATACCTGTCACTGAATTGCTGACGTTCTAAGTTGTTCACACGATACAGTTTTTGTGCGGTACAGTAAATTTGCTGTATCAGTTATTTTGCAGTGCTTTCGTTTGCATGTACATTTCATATTGTATGTTCACACAATAGTGTTTCGACTGGATCCAGTAAATAAGCTGTTCTAGCCGATTTCTACATTCGGTTTTGTCTTCGAAAACTGTATCACTAAAATCAGCTGTGCCGCAAAATAACTATCCGTATCCGGTGGCACATGTACCGGTAATGGATATGTTCAAACGATACGCTTATTACGCTGGAAGCAGTCTTCAGATCGTCAGCATTGATCTTCTTCATTGATATTCTTCAGCATTGATCTTCTTATTAGTGAATTCCAGTGTCCAGAAGTGGAAGATATTAATTGTGAAAATTTAATTTCTCTAATATATTAGAGACCCACCTTGTGGGACAAGACATAAGATTAATATAAAAATAATGAGAGAAAAATGTGTAGAATATTGAAACCAGAATTTGCGTAGTTTGATCAAAATTTAAGAGAAACCTTCAGTAAGAGACTTATTTAAAAAAATCTTACACAAATAAAAAAAAAATCCTGGACTGGAATAAATAAAACTGAACTGGAAGCGCAATGGAGGGAGTTGCTGGTCTCCTATCGGGCGCCTCCCCAGGTGGCGGATTGGGGGATGCCTCCTAGATATAGGTGGTACCGGGGAAATGAAATACCCGGGTGGACCAAAACCAGCATAGAAACTGCTGCCTTGCAGATGGTGGTCAATGGAAATCCAAAGGCTAGAGGAAGAAAACCCCAATAGAAAATTGACTGCTGCCTTGTAGTTCAGCATTGGTTTGTTAAAGGCTAAGGAAGGAAACCTGGAAAAATTCCCTGGTCCTCCAGGTTGGGGATTGGATGTGGGGCTAACTCTCCCACTCCATAAAAAAAACATTTGTTATGGAAGCACAAAATGATAGGAACGGACGGCCATCAAGGAATTTAGTAAAGGAACAGACATTTAAACGATCGCTGGATAGGGACCGATGGCGACAATTACTAGTGCAGGCCAAGACCCATCCTGGGTTGTAGGGCCACTGACGAAGAAGAAGAAGGAAGCGCAATGGAAGAAGGAGGAGAGCACAGCAATAAGCAGTAAAGCCGGATCGTGTGAACATCACAGTACAGTTGACGCCGTACAGTAAAAAAACCGTACCGCAAAAAAACTGTATCGTCTGAACGGGGCCTAAGCTGCTAATAACTTCATGATCATTGCTATCAAAAAAGCCGAAACATATTCAGTCTTATTTCTAAACATAATCCGTACGAAGGACGGGCACAATAGCTAGTGTAGTATATAATTATTATGCTACAGTTCTGCGTATCTTATATACGATTTCGAAGAAACAAATATCAAAACTGACACTGTATTTCTATTTAATAAATGATTTTCACTCACTTATACTGAAGATACTAGGGATGCATTTCACTTCAAAAGAGAAGCTTCATGAGCCTCTTTAGATGTGAAATGCATCCCTCCAGTATCTCCAGTATAAGTGAGTGAAAATCATTTATTAAATAGAAATACAGTGTCCGTTTTGATATAAGATTGTTCATCAAGTATTTCGTCATGGAAACATCACAGATTTAGAAGTAAGTGAAGTTTTCAAGTGATTGTATCACAAAGCACAAAAGAATAACAATTTTAATGCATCCGTGCAAAATTAGTGTGTTCGACCAATAAAACCCGGTTTATGAACTTGTGTTGTGTTATTGGCTATTAAATGATTCAACATACTATTTTCAAAATTTTTTCATTGATAAGAATAAATACTTATTTACAGGGTATTCCAATTGAAACTGAAAAATAACTGTTTTACAGTAGCTTTGTGTGTTTTGTAAAATATCGCAATAATCACGCTAGTTACAGACTTGAAACATTTTTATTCGATTTTTCAACACCTGTTTTATAAAATATATATGATACAATTTACTACCTGAATGAAGGCCCAAAAGGTTTTTGATTATTAACGTTTTACAGTAAATTTATTGACTTTTAGTCAATTCTAATTGTTAATACATAACATACTCACTCACGTAGGCTGAAACGTTTTCGAATCGCGATGATTCCATCACGAATCATCACGATTCGGAAACGTTTCAGCCTACGTGAGTAAATATGTTATTTATTTTAATTAAAATTGACTGCAACTCGTTAAATTTGCCATAAGAAGTTAATATTAACAACGCAGATCGTTATGGATCAAGAAATTCAAATTTTTTAATAAATACATTGATAGCGATAAATGCCAACATCAGCCATCTATATTTATGTAACGTAGCATTTCCGGTCCTCTGTTTATATGAGCTTTTTTCTTTATTTTGATGGTTTTGAAAAATTTTGATCAATTGAGGAATAAGTTGAGATAGGGCAATAAAAAAGTTGATGCAGTATGGTAACTCCTCCTGAAATAAATATATTTATATACTCTAAATAACTAAATAAGATCATCCCAATCAGATTATCTGTACTCAGACAACGAACCAGTCACAACAATCGATTTATTGGCATACTTTTATTGAAGGGTAAAACCAATGAAACTGAATTTCACTGCAGTAGGAACTAGTTTCATAGAAAGTGAAGACGCTGTCTTCTATCCTACACTAGTAAACACTTGTCCATCATCTTACTAATGAACGAAGCCATGCCAAGACAGTATATGCTTCACTAGCACAGAAACTATTAACTTCTATCTTTCCTAATTACCAGTTATTCCACTGAGACCGTAAATTAATGGTTATTGGGGAAACACGGGACAGCTGTGAAGAACAGTTAAACTCCCCAATGACCTTTTATGCAATTTGTCACGGGTTTCTTAATATCATCCATTGTATTCGGTACAGCGTAGTCATCCATTAAATTTATTGTTGAAGTGTCGCTAATTCATAGAGAATTCCAAGCAAGAATTTTTGACTCACTCTTTACCAAATGTTAGATGTTGAATTTTATAAGAACTTATATGATAATTATTTGTGGAATATGATTACTTTTACGAATAACGTTTAATTCCTGGATTTCCTGTTCCATGACGAACTGCGTTGTTATTATTAACTTTTTAAGTGAATTCAACGACTTGCAATCAAATTACTCTGTTTTCGAGTTGTTAAAACCCATCTTCAAGGCCTTTTTGACTGACTGTTTCAAGGCCCTTGAAGATGGGTTTTAACAACTCAAAAACGTTCGGCCTACAGAGTAAGTAAAATACTACTTATTCTTAATAAAAATTTGACTGCAAGTCGTTGAATTCGCTTAAAAAGTTAACATTTAATTCTTTAGAGAGTTTTTTCTTCTTTTATGAAAATGACTGTTTCATAGATCTACTTTTATGATCAATCGTTGTAATAGAAATATGTTATCATATACCTATTTCATTTAGGATATAACTCAACAATAGACGGATTCTTCAGGTTGTAGCAGTTGATTCCAACAGTTGTGAAGTACGTATATCTTGCAGCCCTATAATCAACTGATTTCTCTCAAATGTACTTCATTCGTGGCGCTGTTCCCTTTTTGATTTCGCTATATTAATTTATTCATCGTCCATCCACTGCTTGAAAATTTAAAAGAAACAATAGGCATTCAGCCAAAAACTGTTCTTTCCATGAAATTCCAACTGAATAGGTTATCAAAATTTTTGAAGATTGTGTTCCTCACATGTCTTTTCTCTTTTCTATTCTAATGATTTGTACTAGAGAAACTCACAGACCAATACAAATCTAATTATTGATGTGAGGAAATCCAATAGAATATTTTAATTATTAAAATCTCACACTGAAGAAGCCGTTTCAAAAAAGATTAGAAATGGGATGAGCAATGATTTTTTAATATTACTCAATCTTTGTACAAATAATCCAAATCTTTGAACAGCGTCATGCAATTTTTACAGGAAGATATTCAACAGATCGATGAACAAGAATTGCTCAATCTGGTTGATTTATTTGAGTAATTATCGATTTCTGAGCAATAAAAATTGAAACTACAATAATTTTTGAAAACAAAATTTCTTCGAATTCAGTTGTTTAGAGACTACTTTCAGAGACTATAGAGACATATAGAGGCTAAAAACAAACATCACCAAACTAAATGTTGAAATGATTGATGACAAGCTAGAGTCCGCTTATACTATTCAAAAAAGTTTGACTGGGTATGGTTTTGGTCTCTGCGGATTCTTGACTTTTGAATGCAGGTTTGTTACTCCCATGACAGTCTGCTGACATGAATAGCTCTCATCAATGCTTCTTCTATTTTGAGAACTGTTTTGTGGCCCTTGAAAAACTCGGATGTTATCCCTTCAAACTTTGTGCTATGTTTTTGACCACTTAGGCTGAGCCATTACAACATATAACTATTATTATTATTATTATTATTATTATTATTATTGATGTTTTCTTGCGTTTGCAGTTAGGTATTTTGAAGGAAGGGGCATTCACATGCAACATCCTCTTCAAAATAACTATTACAAGTTAGTATGGTTTAGATTTATCTTGTGCATTGCAATATTTGGCGCACCATGCAAGCAGTGTCAAGCAAAACAGATTTCTGCATTTTTTCCACCTCAGAGTCCTCATTGACAGTCCAATGAATTTACAGCTATCGTCTGCTGACTTAAGAACCAAGCCACACACTGTTATTACAATTGGAGCTATCTTAACAGTGTTCAGTTCATACATATTTTTTAGTTTAATTAGCGACCACATATTCTTCAAGGAAAGTAAAAACAATAAAAATGTTGTAAGAGGTGCAATTTTAAAAACCAATATAACAGACCATTATAGTGTTTCGTTGCACTTGAATAACAAAAGTGATAAGGAAAAGGATCAAGGTGAAGTATGGACCAAAGACAAAATAGATTTTGATGGTCTCATGTATGATTTACAGAGTGAAAACTGGAATGATGTATATAGCGCTGATGATATTGATACTATGGTGGATCATTTTGTTGAGAGGTTAACTATCATAACAGATAAAAGAACAAAAACAATTAAATTAAGTAAGAATAAAAGGCCAATTAAAAAATGGATTACACCCAGCATAGTGAAGTCTATTCGTGTTAGAGACAAATTACATAAGAAGCTAACAAAACAGCCGAATAATATTCAACTAAACGACCAGTACAGGACATATAGGAACATTCTAAATAATTTAATAAAACAAACTAAAATTGATTACTTTAATAATAAATTTGATGAATACAAGAATAATTCCAAGAAAACTTGGAAATATATTACCGAACTATTAGATATAAAAAAAATACCTAATCAATCGATCTGGATGCTGCAGTCCTTAATAAATACTTTGCTGATGTAGGGGAGACTTTTGCCGGATAATGGATCAATGACGAAGAACATTTGAGTTATACAAAATATATACAGCTCGTGAGAGGCTTTTAATAAGCCTTTCGAGTCTGTAATACGTATCTTGTTTTGGAAAACCTCTGACTACTTATGTATAGTCGAAGAAACCATTATTTCAAATTCCTACAGAAAATTACAAGTTAGTACTGTCTAAATTTTACATTGGTCATGTCGGCTAGGCTATAGGATAGCCCAAGTTCAACACTCTTTCAATAATAATGGGAGGGAGATTTCACTTTGCAGAAGCTGGGTTTAGCTTTTCAGTGAGCTTTAATCCTTTAACAACCCCTTCTTCAGGATAGAGTCCGTCCTCCTCTCTTTTAAAGCCACCCTCTCACTGGAGTCTCCCCTCTTACTATTGTTCCTAATCCACCCTTCATTTTGAGAGATACACCTTCATGCCTCAATGGTGAGTCAAAATCAGCGAGGCCATTCGATATTTAGCACACACAAAACTATTGAATTATTGTTTTAAAGTGTGTTGCTTAATCAGATAGAACACAGCTATAGAGATCCGTTATGTTGATGACTGAAGTCATAAATATGTTGTACAGAAGTCTGATAATATATTGCTGACTTTTCAAACATCCATTTTTTCTAATTAAATAGCTCAATATAAATAAGAGGAATACGAAGTGAAGCCAAAAGGATTAAGCTGGAAAGAAAAATTATAAAACAGATACAAGTGGTACAAGTAGATTTGCATAATCTCAGTCATCAGTCAAGGACAGATCTCCAGCTTGGTGCACGTCGGCCTATCAATATGGTTCCTTTCTTTCTTGTAAGCAAATACTATTCGGCCATTTATAAAAGTCTGCTCTGTAATTTAGTTTAAATGTGATTGAGATTAAGCGTTCCTGCCGAAATTATAGTATCCCTTGTTTTCATAGCAAATGTGTTTGTGAAAACATCATTTATCATTAATTATTGACGTCTGGCTATCAATATTATGTCATAATATTGTTATGAGTTCTACATCTAAAATAACGCTGGCAACACTTAAATTTATCACTCACACTTTACTGATCAGACATGATCACACATTTAGTCATTTATTTAGTCATTTATTTCATACAAAAATTTAAGAGTGCAACAGGCATAGCCCAAACGCACTCATGAAATAAACTTGATACATCATATAAGTATTACAAAAAATAATTTATGTCTAAAATTACATAAGAAAAACAACATTATGAAAGAAATTACATCAGCTGAAAATAATAATAAGAGAAGAAAACATTAAAAACTTTAAAATACAATACTAGGAAAAGATAACAGTATTCAATTTGAGTTGGAAAAAACACAGGATCAGAGAAAAAGATAAGTTTCAAAAATACTGGGTAACAGTGGAGAGAACAATGGACAGAAACAAGGTCATTACATACTTGTACAATTCAAGAGCATCACATAAATTCAACACTTCAGTTGAAGATTGCAGACATTTTAGTTTTGAAACAATATTTAGACAAAGAAAAGAGATCAATTTGATCATCACAGCAGAGGAAGTCACGAGGAATTCGATTCATTGGTGAACAATAATGACCAACAGTGAAACATCTACTGATTGAAAACTCTTGTCGATTTCGATTATTGAAGGCGGGAACTCTAAAATTTAACCTTGCCAACAAATTGGGACAATACACCAAACCGTTCACAAGACTATACAGAAATAAACAAGACAACACCTTGCGTCTGGATGCCAAAGTTTTAAAGTTGAACATGCACTGATCAGTAATGTTTTACAAAAAATAAGCAATCATAAACAGATAAATCGATATTGTTCAACTAATAAAGAGTTTTCAATATTACTGTACAAAAATCAATCACTAAATGTCAAAAGTCCGATCTAATATTAAATAATAATTTTCCAATAAACTGTCCAATAATACTCCAAAAGAAACGTCTAAAAAGAACAATTAAACTTACGTAGCACAAGTCCGTAATACAATAGTAGCAATGAGTAGAGTTCACTCGTATGAATTTAAAAAGGTAAAATAATTTTCACTAAAAGGCACAATCTACGGTAATTAATTATCACTACAGAACAGACCGGTCACTTGTTGTCTCGACAAATTTCAAACAAGACTGAACTAACTAACAAAAGTCTCTCTCTTATTTATATATTTTTCCGTAACCGAGAAATAACTCCATTTTTCTATTAACTTCTACCGAATTCGATAAGATTCCTAAATAACCAAATAAGAAGTTCTTGCATATTCCACAATATTCGATTTAGTCGATAAATTTCCATAAGGTTCTAATTAAATATTGTACCAAATACTAAGTAAATATCATAAAAGTGTCAATAGAAGAGTAATTAATATTGCTTTAACTAGAAGACTTGTTGACACAAGCGATAACGCTGTAATCCTTCTTTCCGTGCTCACAACATATTACTTGTTTATCAGATAAACGTGATTTTTTTAAATAAACTTGAGGCATTGTCTTATTCTTTTGATATCGTGGTAATGAAGTGATATTTTAACTGCGTGATTTGTAATACCTCCAACTCTTGTATTATACTAATTAACTTTAATGAATAGCAATATGAAGCGGAAAAGACTTGACTTTAGCATATAAAAATCACAATATTTAACAAGAAAATGTTCAATTCAATAAAATGAAATACAAGAACACAAATAATATCACGACAGACCAACACTGGGTGCTGATGGACATGACATTGTAGCGTTATCAGACAACTTGTGTATGTTCTGCAGTTCAGTTTGGCAGTAACTATTGGGGTAGTGATAGGTCCGCCTAGGGTGACATATGCTAATGTATTTGGTAATTGGGTGAGGAACAAGGGTAAGAAACTCCCACCCCCACCCTCGAAGGGGACAAAGGGACCTGAAGTGTGTTCTTAGGTGCTGATAAGGGTGCAGAGAGGATAATACTGAGAGTGACGGAGACGGAAATGATGTTTTGACGTCCGCTACAAGTGGCGTGACACTATTCTCGCTGTGATGTCACGTCTCAGCACTAGAGAACGCGATGAGAGGCTTATCAGTTAGTGATAACTAACTGTTAGCGAACTCAACGGCGCCGCAATGAACGGGTAACGAGGTAGTATCATGATTGCGCGAATGATAAGAGCACGGCTCTCAAAATTCAACAGTGTATTTTTTCTATTTGAATATAATAATAATAATAATCAAAAAAATAATAATAATATCAATATGCCAGCGAGACCCTGTCCCTGAACAGGAAAATGAATATGGAAAATCAAAAAAAGGAAGAAAGAAAAATAGTTAGGAAAATCCTTGGACCAAAGCGTACCGAAAACGGATATAGATTGCAGAGAACGTCTAAAGTTGAAAAATATTCTAATATAGAGACAGATATGAGGAAAAGACGCCTTAAATTTTATGGTCACATCATGAGGCTTCCAGATAATAGACTAAAAAAAAAAATTGTAAACTATGTAGCGTCACTTGTCAATGGAGGATAATGGATACAAAATGTTAAAAAGACCTAGTACTGGCCAAAATAAACAACAAAGAAATTTACAATAGATAAAACTTCAGAATAAAACTTTATAAAAAAAGGAAGTTATATCAGAGCCTCCAAGAGTTGGAACAAAATGGAGTGAAGAGAGAAAAGCTGAATTCACACAAAAATGAATGAACCATCTTTACCCAGCGTCTTCCACTTTGGCAGTTTCACGTCTAATAATAATAATAATAATAAATTAAATTATAAACGTCTAGATGAAGCTCTAGTGTTCCGTATGACAAGAAAATAAACAAGTAGGTTCATTACTGAAATGAGAGTGAGGTGAGTAGGAAGAAGAAGAAAAAGAAGAAGACAAGAAATGTGGGCCTAAAAAAATTTTCAATACACATCCAGTTTGCATTATTATTTTGATATTGGGAACTTGAAAGCAATATTATTCATCAATTTTTATCCATCAATGTTGCACACTGATATTTTGACGATTCTATTTTAGTTTCCTCACGTTGAAAATAGGAAAAAACTAAGAACTGATTCTCCCACCATATCTCTTAGGTTTTTATAATTTTATTTAAAAAAACAATTGGACTTTTTTTTATTGCGGATGATGCCCACAGTCTGGAGACTTATGCGTGCGTAATGAGGTGAATGAGTGAACAGTGAGAATCATCCATGTCTGAATGAGATTCGAACCCAAGGCTGCAGGAAACGAAGCCAGGCAAAGCCTTATCTTATCACAGACGAGCGCTCCAAACAACTTACTGTTCAGAATGAATGAATCAACATCGGAGGTAGTTTCAGGGAGGGGGCCATAACTTGAGAGATTGGTGAGATTTTAAAGAGAATATAGTTTTAAAATAACTATACAGTTATAGTACAGTTAAAGTATCGGGTACCTTGTATTTTAATAACTCTACTCGCATCTCGTTTTTACAAGTTTCGACTAGAACCTAAAAATCGTTTGGAATATCGAAGTGAATGGATAAAAGTGAAAGGGAATGAGAGTTGGTGAAAGGTAGTAAGAAAGGGAACAGCTCGACGAAGCTGTAGGGGTGAGTTGTGCTCTGAGAAGTAGGAGAAGGACTTTGAGGATCAGTAGGATGATGAGGAGGAGTAAGAGTAAGAGGAGGAATGGTAGGAAGGGAGAGGAAGATGACTGGAAGGACGCGTTCCAGTTTGACTGACAACTGGGGTCGAACGCCATATATCATTCAAGATGGCTGTCATGACGTCATGACTACCCCTTATCCACCGATACTTACCCCTTACTCACCCTTACTTACCCAGCACAACTGCTGCATCTATCAGCCCTCCTTTGTAGGATGATGGTTGGGAGAGGTGTACCATCCATGCCCCCTCCAACCCCTTGCCAAGTCTGACTGTCAGTCGGTTGCAATGTTTTAGTGCACGCATTCCCACCATAGCTTACTTTTAATTTCACTTATTTTTCCGTAGCTTCTGAAATGCCAATCATTGTTGGCGAAAAATTCAGTTGAACGTGTTACGCTGTTGACATGTAGGCCTACCAGCTTTCCTCAATTAATGAATAGAATGAATGAGTAATATACACATTTAGAGGAAAATAAATCCTTTTTATTTGTTGATAGAGATGTACTCTGAATCAAAAGGTTTCTATTCTTCAGTATTTACTTTTAGACCTAGATGGTATAAAATAAAATTATTTTTTTCCAATTTTCTAATAAATTTTGATAGTTCTGTAGATAATAGTTATTTGTGTAACTAGTGCGCAACGTAGCACTTTGCTGCACGAGAGGAATGCATTACGCACGAGCTGCAGGCAACTGTGGGAAAGTTTCTCGAGTGCAGCAAAGATAATTTCAGCACTAGTTGAACATTAAATTTTTCCTACATAGATTGTTACACCTGAGTGCGACAAAATCAGCTGGAGTGCGGCGAATTAAAAGAGTGCAAGGATCAGTTGTTTTGCGTATTACGAAGAGTGTTATGTAACTGTAGGAAACAAATAGTTTTGATTTTTCTTTTAGAGAGGACCAGTAAAGTGAACCAATAGAATAACAGACTACTTTGAAATAAAAGATTCATAAAAATAAGCCTACAGATTATGGACTTTAGACCAAAACATAAAGATATAAAAAACAACCAATTTTACCGAGGAGGTGGGATGGAATTACATTAACTCGCAGTTCAGTGTCAATGAAAAAAATATTTTAAGAACGAATTACAGCTGAAAAATTTTTTTTGCAAATAAAAACTCTGAAAAACTGCAATTTAATTTAAAAATGTTATTATTTATTAATATTATACACCCTTTATTTTGTAATATAGTTTCAGATGTGGAAATTTTTGAGAACTGCACAAGACTTTTCTATTACAGAAATAAAGATGATAATCTCTACCAACCTATTAAAAAATCTAAAAGCTAAAAGTATTTTACACCGAAAGGCTAATAATGACGGTTGTCTTTTAACTATTGCAACTATCAGGTCTGAATATTTCAGAATTTTTATATGCATAAATTTCCCATTGTAGTAAATAACTTGATAAAGAGTTCTTTCTCAATTCTATTAAAAATGTTGATGTGAGAACTTCACTTTTTACTCTGTTTAGCTTTGAAGAGTAGAGCGAAAATAGTATTTTGCTCCGCTGCTAGAGAGCACTGCTAACCACATTCTGCTCTTCAAAAAAGACTTGTCTTCATGATTCGTGCCTATTTATTATTTGATAATTTCTCATAAATTCATTTTTGTGAATATATGTTGGAAGACATACAGAGTTGGTCAAGAAGCATTATTGTCGAGGTTTACAGAGGATAAACGAATTTACGTCATGTCAATCTCGGTAAGGTTTATTTGACAATATCATTTGTCCACAATATTCTTTAATCACTATTTATTCGTTCTTTGATCATTTTCCATTTGGCTTAGAACATAGATAAAACAGAGCTCTCTTTGCAATGACTAATAATATTATTATTTATTCTTATGTGGTACGTCACTGTCGAACGTTTGTTATCTGTTGGGAGATCCCACAACTTAACACCAAAAAGATAAGATGTAGATCAATAAATTTAATATTATCAGGATGACCAATATTCATGTCAATAACAAAAGCGCTAATGTTTACATTCGGTTATGGAGATTGATCATATTTCATCAACACAAGTGTGGATTTGAAAGATATTTTAGATAAATTTTTTAAAATCCAAGATTAATAAAATCAATAAAACTTATTCTTGGACTGCTTCTACGCGCGTAAACATACGACCCATATAGTCAGACACTTATCATTTTTCTTTTTTTCCGGAGGATGAAGCCCACATAGGTCTGAGACCTGTGCGTGGGTAATGAATTTGATGATGGTGATTGATGAGTTGGACCTACAGTTTTAGGTGGGTTCCGAACCACCGGGAAGTAATTTTACAGCAGAAAACAGTCTTTTTGCTGGCTAATCTAATTGGTCACCCTTAGAAAGAGAGCCCAGGAGTTCCGTAGCTTATCTCTAATTGAACAGATACCTGCTACGGCACTCGGCCAACACTTCCCTTATCGACTGGCTCGGCACATTTATCTTATTTTATAAGTGCTCTGCTGTAGGCCCTTATTCTTATTGATCTCATTAAGATTCAATTTGACGTTTTTATTACGAAATCAATCATCCAGCAAAGAAGTAAGTTAATAAGAAGTCGTCTCGCCAGGATAGCAAGATGTCAAGGGAAGCTATTAAAAATCTTGAGAAGATTTCTTTATTTGGAAGTTTAGCCGTAATTCTACTAGTAAATCGCTTATTTGATAAATAACATGTATCCAATTTTTTGCCATTCCCACTTTATAGTTACAATGTAAATTACATCGTTTTCTGCAGAATCAATGCTAATTAATATTGGAGAAACTACACACCGACTCTACATTGTTTTCAAATACAGTAAAACTCCTTATATCGGTTTTACCGGTCCTCGGTTTATCAGGCCACTTGTTGGAAGCTGCCATAACGTTGTTATTCAAAAAGTGGAGAAACTATGCCTTCAAAAAGACAATGGACAAGAATGTTCAGCAGAAAACTACGGACTATTTTTAAGCCTTATTGTGAGTAATTTTTACCTCCATCTTTATTTAGCATTAATTTATATTATCTGAATTCATAATATTTTTATGTTAATTTATTACTTATCTACTTTTTCCTATAAATGAATTCTCTATTGGTTTCACAAGAATGTGTATTAAAAAAAAATAATAATCCCAAAAGAGATTTAAACACTACTTTTCACAACTTTATTAATTACACATTATTATTGGGTATAAATATAAATTTTTGTTATGTGATTTCCTTGTTTGTTTTTAGTCAATCTAATGTATTCAATGAGGTTTGTTTTGGTATTTGCTGTAAGCCTCTATTTCTTGTAATTTTTAAGTATGTATAATAAATGAATAAATTATCGTTTTTATAATAGGTGGGTTTATCCGGCCAGGAGCTCGGTCCCGTGGTGGCCGGATTTAAGTAGCTCTAATGTACAATGCAAACATTTTATTTTCTTAAATAAGCGATTCAAGTGTCGATATGCCACAGTCAACTACCGCGTCCAAGCTAGCCATAGAAGGCCTATGTACTTTTTGCGGTTATTCCATTGCTTCCCGTTTTGTGAGTGCTGTAGGGAGATGGCTGCGTTTACAGGGGAGTTGGACCCCCTCAACCTTCCCCAGCACACCCTCACGCCTTGTGTATTATCAGTGAGGTCAGGTTTATCGGCGAAGACGTGGTGGCGGCTGCAGCCGTGAAGCTTCTGGCGTTGCAAGCGCTCCTCATTTCCGCCAGGAAGTCGCTCAGATAGCAGAAGAGAGAAAATTCATTAGAGCCGCCTCCACTCTAGCTAGTGCCGCCTTCAGTTCGCCGCCTCCAGTACTTGCTGCCTCCCGTCATAGCCGCCTTCAGTCATTGCTACTGACTTCGATAGTTGGATGGTTTGTCTCACTTCGACAGCTTACGTATGACACGTACAAATAATCAACCGAATCAAGTTGAAGGTCACAGAATCAATGAAACCATTTTTCTTGAAACCTTTGTCGAGAGTACATTTTATCGACAAGAAATTAACGTGAACAAGAAAAAATTAACAAATTTTTATTTAAAAAATATATTGACAACAGGTTATTTATGTAATTTATTTATTTATTGTGACACTGAATGTGAAGGTGCAACAGACTTAAGTCCAAAACTGCACTCTTCACAAATTTTGAATAAAAATTCATTGAGGTTAATTTTAACTCTGAACAAAATGCTTCTCTGGAAAAATAATAAAATGATTATTTTTACTTGCAGGGAATCAATTTATAAGTTCACTCAAAACGAAACACTGAAACAGTAAATAATTGTCTATAATATCAAATTTTGATAGAAGCTTTCAAGCCAAAAAATACTATCCCATTATTTTGTTATTTAAAGTTGAATCAAGACATTATTTGTTTTATCAGTGTACTTATTCGAGAATTGTCTCTATCATAGACATCGTCATCTACACCACAGTAACCTTAAAAATTGGAGAAGACAAAACACTGAAATATAATTAGGCTATACAATTTTATTTATTTATTTCGCCATAAAAAAAACACAAAACAATCATAAATCGTAAAATAATGAAAGAAATACCATTAACAATTAATACCATTGCTATTCGAAATAGCTATATGACAACAACATTAGGTTTATATAAATAAATGTCTTTAGCAATTTCAAACTGGGGTTAGAGGTTCTTTGGAGTGTGTTTTAGCGTACTAGAACAGAAATAATTAGGAATGATGGAAAATGAGAACTCAGAATGTTTTACTTTTGCGTGACAAAACATTGCGGAAAAGGAGAAACAGAAGAAACAGCTGAAATAGATTTTTTGCTATTGAGCGAACCTAGAGCAAACCAGAAAGAAATTTAGAAATACTAGGATTTGCAATATTATTTGTTCATTCGTAACAATATTGTAATTTTGTTCTTGATAAACCAAGTAATTCTTTCACATGAAACAGGCCTTTCACCTGTACCATTTTTTTAAAGCAGTTTTAAAATAGTTTAGATTTTTTAAATTTTCTTTTAATGTGCTTTTAGATAGAAAGTTATTGGCATTTCGTATAATAATTGTATTTATTACGTCATACTTTTCAATGAGAAAAGTTTTTTCATCTGTATGAACCACTGTTTTATTTATTTTTCAGGAAGGCTCAGTGATCCTACGTGGTTCACTCCGTCAATATTGGGATTACTAGAAATGAATACTGTCTGGCCTAGTGACTTGGAAACGCAGTGTTTATCATCAAACACGGATGACAAACCTATTTTGACCTGGCTCCAAAAGGTTCTACTAGTGTTGGGCATTTCCCTCAACCCGTCTTTTCTTTCAAGAAAGGGTCACTTGGTCAAAAGTTGACCTGCTATTGGCTACAAAATTCAAATGGTATCTCATCCCTCTAATTGCTGGTTTTACCAACCGCAGCTCCTACATGTTTTAACATGAATATTCTTGGTAACCCTTATCAATGATTTCGAGTAGCGTTTGAGAAAAGAAAGGAATATTTACAATGACAGTCTGTTATGACCAGTTCTTCTAGATGAATTGACAGAAGCCTTGCGGCCGCAAAGACAAAGCCTATTCTTTGATGATAATCCGAAAAAGACTATAGAAAGACTCCGGTATTTCCTATATTCTTCCTTGCGGGGTTTCACCGTATTTTTGTGAAATAGAATATAGCTTTCACTCAAAATGCATCATCTTGAAAAATCATCTCAACAACGAAATTCGAGGAATCAAAAACTGCTTGCATATTACAGCAAGAATGACTAATAGCTGATTCTCATTTCATTCATAATTTGCTATTGGCTTCAACAAGAAAAAGCACTCATGCTCGATTTACATCGAAAGGAGTTACAAGTTTAATTAAACTATTAAATTTTAACAAGATAATTAATTAAGAAATTTCTTTTAATGCTTTAAATAAACCCGGAGATTACAAAATGCCGCGTTAGATAGGCTATGCCGCGGAGGTATTCGGAGTTTATAGCGTTGAAAGGATTTTCGAAATTGATTATATTGTTAAAATTAATAGGTCTAATACTTGGGAAATGTAAAACATATATTTTAAAATATTGAAATCAGAGAGAATTTTAATTTCAAATAGCCTATTTGATTCACAATGTGTAAATTAGTCAAGTGTACTGGCTTCACGTGGGGTTAACTAATGACATTTTCAAAGTTAATTGATCATAAGTATTCAAATATATAGCCTAGGCAATAATAATAATAGTTTGGACCAGACTGTATTCTACCTTAAAAACACTGTGAAAAATTATATTTTGTGTTGACTATTCAATTTGTTATATCCACTTTGAATCTTGAAGGCGTATAATTAATGACATTGACGGTCAATAGCCTATTCCATTGTGATAAAACAATCTCCATTGGCAATAAAATTCTGCGAGTATTGTATCGTATCGTAATTTTTCAATAACTTGTAAGCCACGCTACCAATATTGAGCAACAAAATATTTGAAGAAAATCGATTAAGAGGGTAGAATAGGAAAATGTTTGATTCACCCTCTTTCATAAATTAAAATAAATTAATGGATGGGGTCACGCAGTCATACTTACATATAATCTGATTTTATAATAATCAACAGCAGCAGTACTAATGTACTACACAGTGCATTTTCTGTAGTTACTTAAATTAACTATATTATACAGTGTACTACATAATTAGGCTATACAATTTTATTTATTTATTTCGCCATAAAAAAAACACAAAACAATCAAAACAATAATAAAAATGCAGTAATAATTTATTCAATGATCATTATAACTGGTGGGAATTTCATACTGGATATATGGTTTCACCATGTTAGACTGATATATTGTATTTCATTTTAAGTATTGACATAAATTAAGTATTATATTTTCAAGTAACGGTTATAAAAAATATATATTATATTAGTATTGTTTTATTCTGTGATGTTTTCCAAGACGAAATGCTTGATGATCAATCTAATATCAAAACTGACACTGTATTTCAATTTAATATATTGCCTTTACTCACTTATATTGGAGATGTTAGAGGGTATGCATTTCAGTTCTGAAAAGAAGCTTGGTCAGCTTTTTAGAAGTGAAATGCATCCCTCCAGTATCTCAAATATGAGTGAGTAGACAATATATAAAAGTGTAATACAGTGTCAGTTTTGATATTAGATTGATCATCAAGTATTTCGTCTTGGAAAACATCACAGAATAAAACAATACTAATATAATATATATTTTTTATAACCGTTACTTGAAAATATAATACTTAATTTATGTCAATACTTAAAATGAAATACAATATATCAGTCTAACATGGTGAAACCATATATCCAGTATGAAATTGCCACCAGTTATAATGATCATTGAATAAATTATTACTGTATGAGTCTATATCAATAAAAAATAAATTATTATTTTCAATTATATTATTAAATAAAATTCCTCTGTTTTTAATCCAACAAAAAATGCATTTATTAAACACAAAAATAAATTATAATAAATTAAAAATATATGGAACAAACATTCTTAAATCAGCTTGTCCAATAACTAAAGTTTGCCCCTTGACTCAAAAATAGTTTTCTGAATCTCCCCCTGGATAATTTTCTCAACATAAGCCAACGCGACTTGACATTTTTTTTTTTTTTTTTGTAGATTACGTCTTGGAGACTCCAGTTAAGGAGTATAAGACAAGTCAGATCAACAATATTATACACTAGATAACATAATTACTTCAATTAGTTGAGGTGAGGCTTAATTTTGATGTGAAAGGAACTCTTGTACACTATAAAAAGCTTTATCAACTAAATATTTCTTCAAATGTTTTTTAAATATTTCTATATTTTCAAGACTCTTCAAAAACTGCGGTAGCTTGTTGTAGAATTTCCTACCAATATAACTAGGTTTTTGTTTGAATAAGCTACTATTGTGACTCACCAAGTGATAATCTCCTCGGCTTCTTGTATTATAATCATGTACATCAAGATTTTGGTTAATATCATTCGTTTTTACATATAAAGCAGCTTCATACACATATAAGCAGGGTACAGTTAGGAGACCATGGTTGTTGTATCAAGCAATGAATATAACAGGTAGAAGTAGGCCAATAATCTCTCAGGAATCAACAACAAATAATCAAGACACAGTCAATTACAAATTACAACATAACTCAACACCTTATATGTTTATCAGTAGGGTTCATCGGAGGTCAGTGTCTGACTATTTCCGATAGGCGAGTGCATGAATCCTTGGCGGGAGAGGCCACTAATTTTCAATGCCACCGCAGCCATCTAGATATAAATATATAAATAAAGGCTATACGTAGACGGTGTATGTATATTATTCTTATTATAAATGTATAAGTCAAATATATGTTTATATTTCTATTGAAGCGATAGGGAGGTTGTTTGTCGTAGCTGATGACCTTCGCGAAGAAGACAAAGTTTGATGTCTGGCCAGGTTTCACCTGAATTCTAACTTTCACTACTCACTGGTCTAATCTAGCATCCTCCAGACACTCGAATAGCTCGCCGGATAGCTGGTGGCCACTTAGGTACACGTAACAGACACCCCCACCACCCCCACTCTGCAGACAGCTGAATTATCGACGGTGACACTGACCAAATACATCAGATGAAAGAATCGTATTTTGTCTGTGAGTTTATCAGTTTGCCAATGTCGATATTTCATCCTGTTCTTCAGTTTGTGCGCGCCTTAAAAGTGTGGTTAGAAAGATTTTAATAACTGAAAATTAGAGAAAAGTACAGTGGAAAGAATAGAATTTGATATACTGTACAATATTGATAAATAGGGAAAGTTTGCAACTGATAAATTAGCATTTAGGAAAAGTATGGTGTACAAAATAGATATTTTATAATATAGACTACTAAGTCTATAATCAAAGCTGTTCGAAACTCTATAAGGTATAAAAGGTACAACATACTAGAAAGTGTACAATTTGTGTGAGCTTTGTTAGTTTTACAAAAAATAGACCTATTAATAATCAATAGTATACAAAATGATCAGCTAATTAGTTAATGGCAAGGAGACAATTTGAAAATTCTGCGGTCTTTCTCTTTTGAAAAAATGAGTTGAAATAGTTCAGTGGCTTGAGGAGCAGTTTTTATGTGAATAATAAAGGAGAAAGATGAGTGATATTAAAGTGATGAAAGATGATTTGTCATTGAAAGATTACTACAATACTCGGATTCGTGAGTTAGCTATTATGAATTGATGAATGGATGGAGAAGGTCCCACAAAATAATTATTGGAGTTCTGATCATTCAAGAGCTAGCTAACAGTTAGTAGTGACTATTAGTAGTTTTCTAAAATCGTTATAATTTTTAACTGAATTCAACCAGTTTCAACATCGTCGAACATTCAACCGAACATCGAATAACGTAGGTGTGAGTTATAGTCTCCATTTTGTTTAAATTGAAAAGTTATTAATATGGTAAAATTTCATGAAAATGTTACAACGACAGAGCCTCTTTGAAAAAAAGGTAAGCTATAAATTATGAACTAATATGCATCTGTAATAGATTGTTCTATAATATAAATCATTATAATCAACTCTCTTAACCACTTTAATAATTAAAACACGTGATACTATAGTTTTGACTGTCAAAACTATAGTTCCTGTGTTGATAATTGAACTGTGGTGGTGCCAACATCAATATTATCCATTATGAACCACTTCCCGATGGTTCGGAACCCACCTAAAACTGTAGGTCCAATCACCATCATCCAACTTATTACCTCAAGGAGGCTTCATCCTCCAAAAAAAAATTAACAAAATATTACCATCAACATCAATAATAATAATTTTATACTGCTTTATCCAATACCAAATACTGCTATTATTGTAAAAGGGGGCTCTCAAATTAAAAAAAAAAAACACATAGATGAATTACAAATAGAAATGGAGCAAATATAAATTCTAGTTTTCAGCGAATGAGAATTGATGAGTTTCAATGAACTCTCAAGTTCATATTTGGCCGAATAACAGACAGAGTCTTTGATGTTTTTTGCAAATCGGGTATAACAAAGACAAAGAATGCACGGAGATCGCTTCTAGTGGGTAAAACCAAAAATCGGTTGACAACAATAACAATAAGAAAATGTCATTAGAAGTTATTTGTTGTAGGTTGACGGGAACCCTAAAACAAATACAGTAGTTCAAGATTGAGACCAACTGAAAAACAACGTTTGATTCTGGTCGTCTAGGTTATTTTATTATTATTATTTCAAAGTCTTGAACCCATCTTACCCATCCCAGAAGAGTTGTAAACTATGTGTTTTCCCAAAAGGTACACACATCTGGATGAGATCGGTTATTATCATTCAGACCACTGAGAAATGGATCTTTTTTGTGTATAAGCCAGTTCTCCCACGCTACCTGCTAAAGATTCGAGGCATTCAAACTTTAGGCTACCGACAATGTCTGTACGGCTATGAAGCTGACCTTTTTTCATCAAACAAGTTGACTAAAACTCGGAAATCCCAGAAAAGATTTTTAATGTAGACGGCTTTTGAAATGTCTCAATCAGAAACCAGCCTTCTTAAGTTATTACCGTATTTTATAGTCTAAAAGACTTAATTTTGTAGTGAGATTCAAATTAGTTTCGAATGTAATAATCCTAATTTCTTACTCAGTATAGCAATGATTTCGTATTACTTTGAATCCATTGCCAACAGACTAATTCAAACGATTTTAAAAGCTTTTGCTTTGATAACTAAATAGACTAAGTCCCTCAGAGCCAGATTTATTGGAACTTCAACAAGCCTTGAGGGACAATTTCTAAAAGTTATAGAAGATAAAATTTATTCAGAATTTCTCAAGTTAAATTCATTTTATTTTGAATTGAAAAGGAAAATTTCATAAATCAAAAATGAGAATTTGTAAATGCCTTTTTGACTATTCGCCAATTTTTGAGCCCCATTTCAGGATGAATCTTTTGAAACTACTTTAATTTCACTTTTAATTTTGATGTATTAAAACTCTTGTTTTATTCCGCTCTCTAGACAAAAGGAAATAAAGCTAAATGGAGCAAGTTCACTTAATTTCATGCTGAAGATACAAAGTATCGATCTGAAGGAAGTGTATTGTTATGAAAAATCTTCCTTTTCAAGTGAATTCAACGACTTGCAGTCAAATTTTTATTAAAAATAAGTAGAATTTACTTACTCTGTAGGCCGAACGTTTTCGAATCTTGGAGATCCATTTTCAATTACCTCTGAAAATGGATCTCCAAGATTCGAAAACGTTCGGCCTACAGAATAGGTAAATTCTACTTATTCTTAATAAAAGAATTTGACTGCAAGTCGTTGAATTCACTTAAAAAGTTAATATTAACAACGCAGTTCGTCATGGAACAAGAAATCCAGGAAAAATCTTCCATTATCTCTCAGTATCTAAAAGCATAGTTGTAAAGTTCTTCCACATTCTCTAATGGATGGTCCCTGAATCCCCTGAACAATTTTTACCACTCATCATCAGACATACGTCCCCCCCCACCAACAAATGATAGCTGACGACGCCTATGAATTTAATAGGCTACACTTAAAACACTCACTCATTCAAATCTGACTGCAAGCTGTAAATATTGGTAAGACTTTTTTTTCGAAGGGTGAAGCCCTGACATAGGCCTGATATCTGTGCGTGGGTAATGGATTGGATGATGATGATTGATGAGTTTGACCTACAGTTTTAGGTAGGTTTCGAACCACCGGAAATATTTAAGAATGGTAGCGCAGTTGGTTGGAGCGCTTGTCTGTGATAAGTTAAGGTTCTGGTTGGCTTCATTTCCTGCTGCCAGACCAGTTCGAATCTCATTCAGCAATGGATGTTTCTCACCATTCACCTCATTACCCAAGCACAAGTCTCTAGACTCATGTGGACATCATTCGCAATAAAGAAATATATTTAAAAAATTTCTCAGAATCAGGTTTTGTTGAATAAACTAGTTTTTGATAATGATTGTATTTTTTCACCACCACTATTCAGGTCTCTTTATTACATAACATCAAGATCTTCTATTAAAATCATTCTGTATCTATAACAATAGAATAAATGGACACAGCATAAAGTACTTGAATGGAAGAAGGTGCATCATTTGAGTCTAGTTCAAAAATTAGATAATTCTTCTGTACCCAATTTTATATTGGGATTTTCATTGACTATTTAGAGTGGAATTATATTATTGAACAACACAGGAGGCTTTTAGAGTATCATGGAGCCAATGTTCAATATACTGGTCCATCCTTATAGATTAAAAATTGAAATAAGACACAATACACATTAAATTTAAAATCATAAAGATATTGAAAAATCATAATATAGAAAGAATAATTATGTCTATTATTGAACAATTGATAGAAAAATTCTTCCAATGGAGAATCTAGGAAGTACCCTCAAACCTTCATAGAGGACACAAGATAATAATGAGAATAAAAGTAATAAGTGCGGACTCACCTATATTGTGTGCCCTCATGACAGGAATCAACAGAGAAATTTCACTTTCATTGGTTGTAGACTGAATAGAATCTATTTCTGATATTATTTTGGTAAGGTCCAACAGTGCATAACATAATTTGAATATCACTTTCATTCACATTTCAAACGCTGCTCAAGAACTACAGGAATAGCAACCCAGTAGATCTAAGACGGGACCACTCAAATTAATTGTACATTAGTGTTAATGAATTCGGTTAATGAGAACGGGTATCAAGACGTCACATTCTATATCTTTGGAGAGCCAATGAGTGATTATTCGGTAGTTGATGATGAATGATGAAATGATAAACCGTTACTTGATGAGCTGGTACCATTTTTCGGTTTCCAAATTTGGAAATTTTTCCGTGAATAAAAACGGGAATAGGTATGATCAATTTTTAGGGGGTTCGTATTGATAATGGTTCAAAATGATTATGACTACAAAGCGCAACAAACAATAAGCTAGGAAAAATTTTGTTGTTTATGAAAAATTTTGTTGTTTATGAAAAATTCAGAGTAGATTAAAAGGATTTCATATAACTCAACTTGATCAATTTAGAGTTTAATAGAATAAATTTACTCCTATTTCACTCTAATGGTGATGTTTTTAATTTTCTAATCTAATAAACTCTTAATCTTATTCATGATAGATAATGATAAATTTTCTTATTCATGATACATTTTATTGCATGTGTCTATTAATTTATCAAACAATTATAATATATTTGAAGTATCTGGTAATAAATTATTTCTTGTCGATAGTTTCTTTTCTTTAAAAAACTCTTCGTGGCTTTCTCCCAACTACTGAGCGAAGCTTTAAAATATATGGTGGTGGCCAACGTGACGTTCTTCTCAAGTTCTTCCTCAAGTTTGTCAGATTGACATTGAGTTTAATCTTAATAAAAATTGAAAAATATAAATAATTGTATACAATAGCTGTATGCAATAGCTCTTATCTACAGTCAATTGAGTCTTGTTAAATGCTTTTTAGAAGTTGAAGGGGAGATTTCCAAAAAGTTGACTTTTCTCCTGAATATTCCTTCTCCATAAATAATATCGTGCACGGTTTACTGTAGTCTTTAAACTATTAGTACTAGCTGCCAAATATCATAATATATTCCAATTTCCTCCGGTTTTTATACCTTGCAATACTCTACTAACCTATTACAATACGGACTACAATATGTTGAATCATTTATATGAGAATCAATTTATTACCTCTATTGGAAGTTTTACATTAAAAAATATCACTAGATCAAAAATTGTTCTTCTTTGAAGCTATTGTTGGAAAGAATTATTTATCAAAGAGAAAGCTACGCAACTACTGGACGTATTTCTGTAATTCGCATTTACTCTAGATCTCAGTATGTGAACATAGCCTTCGGTTATCAGTAGGCATCTTTTCGACTTATATTTAGACTAGGATCTTGAAGATACTGGAAAATAAGCAGCATCTTGAATGTCTGACCCATTTCAGAGATGCCTTTCCAATAACTAGTTTAGCGAAGGCTATAGTCGAAGTCAGTTTTAAAGAAGCAATTCTTCTATAATATATGATCGGAAATGGAATAATTTTCTAATCGTAAGTTTCTTCCTATTCGCTAGATGGTTTTCTGTTTTACTCCAACAAATTCCGTAATTATTGGAATGATTTTGAGTTTCAAGATTAGAAGACATTAAATATTTAAAATATTATAACTTATTATAATATTTTTATATTTTACTATTAATATAATATTTTCAAATATTCATAGGAAAAATGGAAAAAATTGTCAACTTGGAGAAAAATGAGAAAATACAGTGGCTGAGGCCATATCGTATTTACTTGCATTTTTCAACGGAATTCCTAGTGCATGATCAAGGAAATACGAAAGTGTTTTAAATAGCTCTTTTAAAGCAAACTGGAGAACCTTCACCATAAATGACGAACGGAATCATTGATAAAAGTAGGAAATGTAAATAATCGAAAGTAATAATTCAGGAAGGACTTTCCACCTCAACATGTGATATTCTACAAACCAAGAGGACACCATACTCCAAAGTTTAATTACAACTTCATTAGTTCATACAGAAATATTCCTTAACAACCAACGCTTCTCTGGAATATGACCAAAAACTTGCGCTCAAGAGAACGATATTGCCTTCATGTATTATTCTTCCATGGCCAAATCTCTTATAATAATCACAATGAAGCTTTTTTAATAACCGATTCAATTGATTGATTTTATTTGTAAAAATGAAACTGAGGCTTCTTGGAAAAAATTGAGTTCATTAAACATTCCAATAATTAATCAGTTTTTTTAATCTGTTTCAAAGAAATAGTGAATGTTTAGTGACATAAAATAAATACCAGTGTTTAAATCAACTCGGGTCTACGCACAGGCCATTGTTGCCTATGTAGACTCTTTACTATATTCAAATAAGACGGAAATCAGACTCTGTAGATTTATATGCATTTATGTATTTTTTGTCTAAATTTTTTTGTTGTAAAAATTTGGTAAACTATGAGAAATAAAATCTTTAATCAATCAATTAAAAGAATTATACGTAGCAACTTGGAATTCATTATATCATAAATTGGTGATTGAACAATCGAAAAGAGATAAAGTTCTAATATTATTTTATATTGATGAAATATAGAGTTATAGGTTGTTCTTGAATATGTGAATCTGCTATGTTGATACCGAAATTCCTCTAGCTTGGAAATTGATAGATCATTATTAATGATTTATTGTTGTTATGATTAGTAATAATTTAGAATTAAACTATCATCTGTTAGCCAGGATATCATGACTACAATTTTTGAAGCTCGTGAAACAGATTGTTTTGTCTGAAAGTTGAAAATAATATTTAATTTATAAAATTGTTAAGAAAAATTGCTCTCAAATTGCTCCAAGTATGTCTAAAAATTAGTAAAAATACATTTCCAAAAATTGGAGAACATACCATGAAAGGGAAAAATAGGGATTTCTGGTGACAGTTTCCTATTCGATGAACAGGAAACGGTCAAATACAGTAGAATCAAAAATCAATTGTTGGGACGGGTAATCCCTGTCTATGTGAGCTGGTATCTGAGTGCAGCGTCGTATCAAAGTCCTACAGCCTACCAAGAGCTACCTGCTCCAAGTTCCAAGTTTATCCATGACCGGAAGTCAGCTTCCTGTTGTCAATCACTCACGAATCGAAATCTTTTTGGTAATCCAGAAAGCTACTGTTCAGAAGACTATCCGTTGCATGATCTTTGTTGAGACGGGTATATGAATTATAAGTAAACATGGAACGGAAATGGGGTGGGTCGAAAGACTGTGAAAATAGGCTGACTGTGAAAATATGATGTTATAGGTTTGATTCAAGGAATAGATCTATAATGAAAACAAGCGGCAAAGTGGCGAGTTTTCTAAAGAATTAAGAATTCTAGAAGTTGTATTGGCTTAATAAATAATCTTTGGACCAAAAGATGCTTTAATTAATTACCGAGCCTTGTGATTGACTACACGATTACAGAGCCTTGCATTGTTTTACTTACTTGTTTTACATCACAGATGAATAATTTTTGTTGAGTACATTCAAAGCATCTTCTTTTGAAAGTTCTGGTTCCTCAGCGAGTATTTCTAGAACAATAATTATTATCGATGTTAAACCTCCATTCAGGTCCAGTGATTTATTCCCCCCCCCCCCCCCCTATTCCATAAGGGAATGATATAATCTACATTCTTAATGATGTATACTAATCTACATACGTCCTGTGTGGGAAGCAATGAAGAGAATTAGGTATTGAAGGATTTAATTCATTCAATACAAATTTAGGCATGTGCCTTAAAAGAGTGTCTCATGCAGCGATCCACATAAGACCATGGTCTTATATGTTATCGCTGGTCTCATGAATTCAACTTCCATTATGCAAAGAATATGAATGTCAACAACACTTCTGAAGCTCTAGGACCTTATTTGAGTGCAAATTGATAACTCATTTTGCAGCCCTATTTCGATTTTATATTTATTATATTTTACTTTTCCAAAGATACCACTTTTGGCGTTTTACTTAAATCCCAGCTGATTTTGCATAAGTTGAATCGTTCACTAGATCATCAATGCAACAACGAAGCTTGATATCTTTTAAAAACTCCATTCCAATAAAAACTAATAAATTATAGAAATGTGATTTTATTATGCTCTATTCAAATTTCATTTATTTTATGTGGAATTTTTGCTTTGAAACTTAATATTTCAGAGAAGAGATGAGATTCTGAGAGTGAATTTTTCTTTGAATTTCAGGTCAGAAAGAACATTTGAAATCAGCTACAACTCTAAAACGGTGATTAACAAATAGCTGCAAAGAACTTTTCTACGTTTAAATTATCTGTGCAAGAAGACCCTTCAAAAGCTAAGAGAAATTGAGACAATAAGTGGCTTCCATAGAAAATCCTAGATCTCTTCAATAAAAATTAAGAAGTGAAATATTACTGAGAAGACACCTATAATGAGCTACCTAGTTTTCTGTCTGAAATTGAACTTTTCTCCAGGAATTTCGTGAATATATCAGTGCGTCATTGAAAACTACACAAATTTTAGCTTCTGATTAGAGAATTCAGTAGAAAATTTTCAAGAAGAAAAACGCGGACTTCCACATTGCGAGAAGTGATTATTCAAAATTGTAACATCAAATTTGATTTGAAAAATTGAAATTGAAATTGAGCTAAAAGCTCGTAGGATTTGTGTAGTTTCACACTTTACAATCTTTTTCAAGTGTTTCTCAGAAAAATAATCTATAAAAATAGATTGTTGAGTCATATCCCTAGTTCACCAACTACTAAGTCTGTTGAATCTCTCTGTCAACATTTTTAGTTCCACTGAATCCTTAGCAGGAGAAAAAATAACGTAATTTTCTTTACGGGAGTTTTCTTTCAGGAGTAAAATAACGTTAATTTCTTTAAGGCTTGCTTGCTTCATCACAATTCCATTTATGAATCTCAGTTTTCATAAATTCAGTGGATGAAACCGAATTCAGTGGATGTGAAATTAATGCTTCAAAACAGATTATTTATCGACCTCTTAATGGATTCCAATATGTCCAATCTTTTTCTCTAATTTTAGATCAATAATTCCAGTGGAATAAGAAAAAAGTTACTCAATAATAAACTATAAGGGCTTAGATAGGAAGATACTCTCTTATTCAATGATCATTTCATCTATCTATAAAATACATCACACATTTTGTAGAGAGAACCTGATTTATCGATAATTTAAATACAATTTTAGGCATCCAATTTTCAATATCATAAAAACTATTGTAGAAATAATCAGTCTATTATCGCTCGAATAGATACAGAAAAGGTAATTAAATTATAAATCAGAGACATTATAGATATAGAAAAGGTGGAACTTTCTCAAATATTATAATTAAATTATAAATCAGAAACATTATAGATATAGAAAAGGTGGAACTTTTTAAAATATTATAATTAAATTGTAAATCAGAAATATCATAGATAGGCTATAGAAAAGGTGGAACTTTGTCAAATATTATAATTAAATTATAAATCAGATATATTATATGATATATAAATTATAAAACATAAATTTAATTACAATTACAATCAAATTTTTATGATAGCCTCCGAGGATATGAGAGGAACAAGTAGCGCGTTTCGTAAAAACTCAGTGGAAAGCTTTCATTTTGTTTCATCCATCGTATTGACACAGTTTGATAAGCTAGATCCAAGGGCGGCTGACTGGCGATCGGGGAAATCCAAATATTGTTACTACTCATATTTCTTCCTTTACAATTCATGAACGAACAAGAGCGTCATGGTGGGGGAAAGAACTATCAGTGTCAACTTGTATCAATGAGAGTGATGATTGGTAAGGGGTGGGGGTGGGGGTTGACCGTTACTGCACGGAAGGGTAACTAGGCGGGGAAGGGATGTCATCCTCATCCGATATAGGAGACCCGGGTGACGTGAGTTCGACAGTAGTCAGTTCTCAACTCGTGTCCATTGGTGAAGGAAGTGCACTAGACGACAGGGAGAGTAAACTACTCTTAGACTTGGATCAGGGGCAACTAATCGATCACGGATCCGAATTCGGAATCCAGAATATGACTCTGAAAAACTACACCGATCAGGATAGCATGTACCACGACATGTCACCCCGCACCTACTACAACTCACTCCAGTTAGATCCAACCAACAACAACAACATGTCGGATAATCCGAAGAAACCATCGCCCTCTCATCCGGATACCCAACAGTGGACCAATTACTTTGTGCCCGAAGATGCTGCTGGAACCAGTGATAGTTCTCCAGCAGTGTTGAATCATCTCCAGCATCCAGAGCCTGTGGCTACAAGCGGTGGTGTCATCAGATTCCAGGTGACCGTTCCAGACTTCGGTCACGAGGCTTGGGCATCTCCCACTGGTGATTCACCCAACCCAGAAGGGACAATTTTGCTACAGCCTGGAGGTCAGGATCATGGTCAACCATCTAAAAAGCAAGGTAGTACAAACTTCAAGTGATTTTCTCGTATTTCTTATTGATTTGATTTCATTGCATGTATCTCAATTTTTTGAAGGCATTTTCATGTCTATAAGAATTGTAGGTATTTGAGAAGCCAGTTAAATAGATTATTCCTTATTGATTCCATTGCATCTAAAAATTTCATAGAGATTTTAAAAACATATTTATAGATCCAAGAGTCCAAATTGGGATATGACGAGCAAATTAATAACAAATTTTAATTGATAATTTTTCATGTCGGTTCAGTGCATGTATCTCACTTAATTTTGTGTAGGGATTCAAAAGTCAGTTTTATCGGTTAGAAAGTATCTGAGTATCGATGATTTGTCATTGTTTCCATTGAATGCATATTAGTTTTTCTTATAAAAAGCTAGGAGGTCCATCAAAGATATAAGATAATAATAAAATATAAGGCGTCCAGAAAAGCTAGTTAATGAAAACTTGAACTAATAATAATAATTATAATTGATTTAGTTGTAGGCTATGCATTTTAAAGTCTCATAGTGATTGATAGTTGCTATTTAGTTGAAAATCTGATTGATTTACTAAGAAACATTATTGTTATAATATTATGCACAGGATCATGAAAAATGCAGGGTTTTCTGAGTTTTGATTAAGAGTTTCCTATTTATTTCTTCATTTAATGCTTGTGAACAAATCACTCCCAATATATTTATCACTGTATATGCAATATGTAAAACTATCTCTTGCGTGATCAGAAAACCACTCTTTCATAAGTGGATAGCACACAAGCTAAATACGTGAATTGAGAGATCTTGAGTGCTCGAGCACGATCATAGAATGACAATGCTAATCAAAGAGCCAGTAAAAATCAATTGTCCTCAGAATTCGTTAATTATTTAATAATTTCATTGTTAAACTTGTCAAGATAAGATCCACTCTATACATTTCACGTTTCTTGCTCTATCAACTGGCCAAGAAAAAATAAAATTTTGAAAAAGCTCATCAAACTCAATAGAATGGGTATAAGAAATTCAAAAATTCGAAAAGAAATTATGTATCTCTGATAATATTAAGCAAATAATAATGTCATTGAATCAGTTTTGATACTATCCAGGTTTCAGCTTCCAATTTAATTCTTTAAAATTATTGAATTTCATCAGTTCTTATATATCATTCCATCATTAAATATTGTGATCTCCAAACTTCTCAGCTTTTATATACCGTACCGTAATGCATCCCTCAATACTTATTATGCTTGTAATTATTTTATTCAGTCATTTACACCCTTCAATAGCTAAGTATGTCACGAACTTTACCCACAATAATTGGAGTCCCTAAGATCAAAGACAACCGTTGATATTCGAATTATGACTCAAATGACAAGTGACAGGAATCTTTTCTCTCAAACAGAAACATTAGTCAACGCTTACATAACAATGACAACGTCCCTGTCGAGCATGCTACGACTGAATAGACGTTCAATTCCCCATTTCGCAATTCCCTGAAATCGAATAGAAGAGGGTCACCTGGTATTTACCATTCCTCATGCCAAACCAAGCGTCATGAAGTCTATGCTATTTGAAATAGTGTTAACAACCGTGTTAGATTCCATCAAATTGTATAGGAACCTTGGCTGTAGTACTGTACAATGCTTTACTCAGATGCAATACAATAGTTTGTCGTTTGAAACACAGTAGTACGTCTTAGTTTGTGTAATTGTAATTCAATTTATTTATTTATTTAAGAAGAGTGAAAACAACAGGCGTACAAGCCAAAAACTGTTTCCTGTACAATTTTCAAGTACAATCATAATCAAAAAGTAAAACTAAAAATCTTAATTACATAATATTTGGTTTAAAAACTAAAATTGGAATTACTCGAAACTAAAATTAAAATTGGAGAAACATTGACAGAAATTACCGCAGTCTTGATTACTAATTCAAACAAACTTGCATTGGAAAAAACAACAAAAAAAAAACAAGAAGAGAAAAAATCTTTGGAACATCACTAGAACCAATGACACATCAATTATTTAGAAAGAAACTAATACCAATAATTCAATAAAAAAAGGAGTTTCAAAAGTTAAATAAAGTTATTTCAAAAATTGATTCATAAGGACTTGCATTATCATAATAATTAATTAATTTTCTAATTGAAACTTGGAAAAAAATTCAATTTCCCCACTTTCAATTCAATTAATTTAAATGATTAGATGAATAATTGGATACTATCAAATCAAATATATCTATACTTATTAAAAATTATTAGACTGATTTTTTTGCAAATATTTGAATTAGTATTTTATCGTTTTTATTATAAATTTATAAAACTTGGCAGGATCAACTTTTCCGAATTTCATCTGAATTTTGTAAAATAAACTCATTTTCAAGACCCTCAGTTCCAGATTCTCAAAATCACTTATTAATTTAATTCAGAAATATAATTTTGGATCAGACTACTATTTGAATTATGATTTTCTAATCTCTAATCAATATTATTTATCATCGTCATCACCCTACTTTTATTCTCATGAAAATTTAGTCTTCTTCTTTTTGACAAGTCCTGTCTTAGATCTCGATTCCTTGGCGAAAATTAGCAAAATTTGAATTTCATAGCTCTCACACTCACAACTGTTGTTTATATTTTAAGAATTTTACAATCATATTTGTTGGATAGCCAAGGTAAGCTAAAACTCTCAGCTCCAATCACTGGCTCACATTGATTAGAATTTCCTGAAACAATGGTAGCCTTTACTGATAACAGTACACACCTTCAGTTAGTGATTGTGTAGCAAGTGATAATATTTCTAGCACCCCAAACACATTGGCCTGATAATGTAAGAATTTCTCAGCTGAGTGCGTGACATTGATTTTGATGTGTGACCTTGAATTGGACGTTTGACAGTTGGCCTTCAACTTTCTCTCTTTTAGGACGTTTCTGTCTGGTAACTCTCTTGTATGTTATTTCCGTGCTTTTTAAAATTTTCCGGCTCTATGCCAATGAAATTCTCTTATTACTTAGACAGCAATACCTGTTATTGAAAACAGAGTTATAACTGATCAATGAAGAATTGGAAAACAAATGGTAAGCCATAAATAGCCGAGTGGGGAAAAACTTCTAATTATTTTGTAATTCACCCCCCCCCCCCCAACCATTTCAAACTTAATTTTATACCAAAATTTCTTTTGAGCTTCTAAAATTTATATTTTTGTTGATAATGTTGGAGTTAAATAAATAATAATAATAAGTTTTATTGAACCAATCAATCAATACATTTGTATATAAAATCACAAAAGAACATAAAATAAAACAATATAAACTCTCTACAATATCATATAAGCCATAAATAACAGCTCGAAATATGAAATGTTTGTTTGTGATTAAAAATTACAATGTCAATGAACAATGGTTCAATGTAAATTACAATGTAATAGTCAGAGTGATTGTTTTATTCAACTTGCTTCTTCATTATCACGTTTCTAAGCTCTATTTTTTGTGTTAAGTCCAATTATGTTGTTGATATTCAGCCCTTACTTAATATTTTGAATACTGGGAATATTCAGATAAAAAGAATTCGAAATTTATAACGGATATTCCTAATATTATCATTATTTAAAATTATAATACCCATTATGATACATATTTCGAATATTGTGAATATTCAAATACAAAGTATTCAAAACTACTGAGGATATTCTTGATATTGTAATACGAGGAAAGAAGGCTCTTGTTTGAAACATCCACTGTATCTCAGGAATTCAATATAACTAAAAAAACAATCATTGGTTGTATTTTTTCGGATAATCTATATAATTATTATTTAAATAAGTGAAATGTTCTCAATAAACCGTGGAGTTTATGTTGAAGTTTTGAAGTTTTATATGGCAGTATCAATTTCTTGAATAGTCTTCCACTAAGAGTTAAAGTACATTAATTATTATTTGTTGCAGTTTAATATCAGTTTTCAAGTACCACATTTTCCAATACTATTACCCAATAATTATAACAGTATGGTACAATCAATCCAGAAACCACTCAGTTATATTCTATTTGTGTACAACAGACATAAAGACATTGAATTATTAAAAATACATAAAATAGACATTCAATTAGTCTGACAAATTGAAAGTATTTAAAACGCATTGCTACAACATTTATAATGCAGTATCAACAGAAAATAATAACTTAATTTTGTTACTCTTTTAATTATTTATGCACCATTTATCCAATTAATCGAAACCAGTTCATGTTGTTCAATATGCTTAGAAACATTACACCTTCAAAAAAGGTTTTGATATTAATTAATTAATAATAATAACAGTAATAATAATAATAAGCGTATGGTTTTTATTCACCGTTTCAGCAATGTTATGGGGAGCATGGTGGACCTACTATTTTAGATGGTTTCCGAACCACCGGGTAAGCGATAATAAATCTTATAACATCAAGTCATTGAAACACGGTCACCCATCCAAGCGCAGTCTTAAGCGCTCGCAATTGAACATCACGATCGCATAAACACAACACTCACTGCCTGACCAACCACGACCCTATGTGATGTGATATTCTTGAATCTAGACTCCATTGCTTTGTTTACATGCTTATTTTGTCGGAAGTTTTGTGATTGCTTGTGCTCTAAAGAGAGTAATAAAAAATAAAAAAAATTCCTAGATTGTACTAAACGGAAATGCGGAGTTACGTGTGAATTTAATTCATTCAATGATACTAACTGAACATCAGTTAGTGAGCATTATTCATTAGTATTTACATACTTCACAATATGTAATAAGTCAGAAGATCTCAATCATATTCATTCCCTTCCATCGAGCTATGTCAAGCCAATAGGATTGACTTCCAGTCTATTTTCCTATTCCTTCACGATTCTCCGATTATATTAAAGGTATAGGAGAGCTTTTGTTTTATTCATAAACTTGCAATGCTTGTACAATTCTCCTCCCACACCAACTTTTCCGTTTGAGTCTTGAATCTTCTTTAAATTTTTTCGCCTCACTCAGGTTAGAGAGTTGAGGAATACCACACATCTCCACCACCAATATAGATCAAATAATGTAGTATATATAGATATAGAGTAGGGTTGAGTGGTTGCTGGAGACACCACATCTCGAACTGTCACCCATAAAATGCCCCTATCATATATCTTCCACATAAATCCACCCCCACCACGTTCGATCAAAAAACCACCCTTATTCATCCCCTATTCTTTATTTCTTCCTTTTTATGTATATTTTGTCAATCGCGTATCAACGGAATATAAAAAAGTATTATACTTTCAAGCACCAACCCGTTTGTTTACATTCCTCAACGGAATGACTTGAAATACGTTATTATTTTTACTTTTATTCGCCGAATCTATGCAGTTACCATCTTCTGACTCCGCTTGTGTGAGGGGAACTTTAGTAAAATTCAATTTTGGAAAGAAATGATAGGGATCATATTATATGAGCTCTAAATCTGTGTGAAAGGGTGCTTGGCATATAACATTCGAAAGCTTTCTTGGTGAGTCAATAAATTATTTCTGAGGTAATGGCTATTTCTGAGTTATCAACAGAGCTGCATTTTATAATCAAAATGAGAATATTATCTATATTTTAATAAAACAACATACTTCACAAAAATACAGTAGTTATACAAATTATAGATTGTTACTGCACATAATAAATTACTTAAACTAATACTCTACACTTTATCACCCCAATATTATACTCATTCATTGAAAAAAGTTTCTTATATGAATCAAGGCCTCTGAGTGAGAAATAATAATAAGTAATTCATAAAATTTGAAATAACATGACACATAATAAAACTCAAGAGCTCAATACCTCATGATCAAAAACATTAATAATAATATTATTATATCAATATAGGTTTTGAAACTCATAGGTTGGCCAATTTTTCTTTGATTTGATTTGTATCACTTAAATAATATTGTGTTTGAAGTAATGATTGTAATTTATATATGCTGCTCTGCTATCCTCTAGGGCTTCAGCTAAATACTGGCTCTCGGCTTGTGCAGGGTACTTGTCTTTGTAAACTGCACAAAAAAATGCCAGGGACCAACAAGAATTGGCTGACGCTTTATATTACCAGATATCGTCACAAACGTTCATCAATAAATTAATCCGGTTACTGTTAGAAGAATCATGAACTTGAAACAGATCATTCACTGCGAATTTCAATTAATCAACGTGTATTGAAAAAAATATTTAACCATATAAATTATAATAAAAACTTTAAATAACACTTTTAAGTGGAAATTGTAACTCACGTTATGACGTGAGATCCGTTTCACTCTGTTGTTTAAGAGCATCGTCAGACGACCCACAGTACACAGTACACCCATGAGTGTACTGTCGGTCGTCTGACGATGCTCTTAACAACAGAATGAAACGGCCGTCATGCCATAACGTGAGTCACAATTTCCACTTTAAAGTGTTTTTTAAAGTTTGTATTATATACTAGTGGAAACAAGATGGATCTTCAACATCATATAAATTATAAAAATACTAGCAGACTGCTCGATTCAAGTAAAGGTGGATTTCTTGGACGGGAAAACCTATTTACAAATTAAATTGAATAATCTCTTATTTTTTATACTCTCCCTTCTGCTTCATCTTCTACTGCTCTCTCTTTTCTTCTTTTTTTGTTCACCAACTCCTCCTCCTCTCTTAGACCTTTTTTCTTCTTAATTTTTCTTCTTCAAGTATTTCTTTTTTCTCCTTTTTTCTTTTCATTGTCCTTCTCCTCCTCCTTACTATCCAGCGCTAGAGTTTCGTCGACATAGATTTAGTTGATTGTGTAATAGTGTAATAGATTTGGTTATTTTTATTTTGCACAGTGATGAAACCAGTAAACACTTTATTCATTATTCTAATTTATTGCAGATAATTGTGGAAAAAGTGTGAAATCTTCTGACTCGAAAAGAACAAGGACAGCTTATACGAATTCGCAGCTGGTCGAGTTGGAAAAAGAATTTCATTTCAACCGTTATCTGTGCAGACCACGGAGGATTGAAATGGCTTCGTTACTGAACTTGACTGAGAGACAAATCAAGATTTGGTTCCAGAATCGAAGAATGAAATTCAAGAAGGATCAGAAAATCAAAGGACTTGTGGGTGAGTAGCAAGACAACTTGACAAAAATAGCTAAATAATAATAGTTATACTTCTAGTCATTCTACTTACTCCTCTATACTTAAGGTAACAAGATTTTTGAAAACCCGAAACGTGACAACTGGACGTAGAGACCCCGAGGGGGGGGGGGGTTGTTTGAAAATTGATCAGAGAATAGGGAAAAACTTTCTTCTCTATAGAATAGTTATTTGTGTAACTAGTGCGCAAAGTGGCGGTTTTCTGCATCGAGAGAAACAGTTTCGCGAGCCGTATGCGGGTGAAAAAAGTTTCTCGAGTGCAGAAACAATACTTTGCGCTTGAATTACACATTACATTTTTCCTAAAGTAATGTATAAAGTAATTTGAAAAGAACAAAGCATGACATATGTACATAACCTACTGGCAATTCCTCACATAACCTATCTTCGAATCAAATCGATTTCAACAACAATTACTGCTGACTATATTTCGTTGCTGAAGCAGAGAAGCCAACCTATTTTGGAATGCAGAATAGGGAACCTGCGTATTACATGCTCACTATTTTGTTTTGTTAGGTTGCAAATCTGGAGTGCGGAAATAGTAATTTATGTATTAAGAGCGTGAAGCGCGACTTTATCGCTCGAGCCAAAACAGTAACTGCGCGACGCTTAGCGGAGCGCAGTAATTTTGCGAGAGCAATAAAGAAGCTTCACGCGCGAATTACATACAATATTTTTCCTGCAACTGCAGTTCTGGATTCCAACACAATAAAAACGTTTAGTTTGTACCATCACAGACCGTGCGCGGATTTGGTTAGCATGCGCCATTGTTGAGGAAATGAGGATTTCACGGATTTCGTGATCCACCAATGAGAAGCCATCAAATACAGCTGGCGAGCGGTAAAGTACTTTTTTCGTTCGTCAGCTGACTTTACCGCTCGCTGAGCAGTAAAGAGGTATTTTACAATCAGTTTTCAGTACGTAAAAAAATACTTTGTGAGCAGTTGTAGGAAAAGTACTTTTCCTACAGTGACCTGAAAAAGTGCCTATTTTTGCACTAACTCTAGCACGCAAAATAGTCTATTCCTGCACCAGTGCGCGAAAGAAAATTCCAGTGCGGGAAAGTACTTTTCCGCACTCCAGATTTGCAACCTAACAACACAAAATAGTGAGCATGTAATACGCAGGTTCCCTATTCTGCATTCAGAAATAGGTTGGCTACTCTGCTTCAGCAACGAAATAGTCGTTGTAGTTGTTGTTGAAATAGATTTGATTCAAAGATAGGTTATGTGAGGAATTGTCAGGTAATGTATGGTCCTGTTTTGTTCTGTTTAAATTACTTTATACGTTACTGTAGGAAAAATTTAATGTGTACTACGAGTGCAAAGTATTGTTTCTGCACTCAAAAAACTGTTTCTCTCGATGCAGAAAAACGCTATTTTGCACTCTAGTTACACAAATAGCTATTCCTGCACTGCAATTTATTCCCCGCACTGGTGCAGGAATAGACTATTTTGCGTGCTAAAGTGCAAAAATAGGCACTTTTTCGGGTAACTGTAGGAAAATATATTTTGTAGTCATTCTCACACATCTTATATTGAAACGAGACCGAAGTTTAAAATTCCATCGATGTTCACCATCCGAAGACGACCGAAAAATAATAAGACCTCTCATAATAACAAGGGATTTTGTAGCCAAGGTTCAATTGTAATTAAAACTTAAGTTTACCTTTTAGATCATTTAGAGCAATAATAATTATAAATAAATGGAAAAAACCTATTCATGAAGTAGAATATTAGTAAATAATACTGCTGCCAAAACGGGACAAATGGGTGTGCCGACTAGGATGGTGGGGACAACGGAACAAGGCTCTTAAAAACGGGACTGTCCGGTTGAAAACGGGACGTCTGGTCACCTTATCTGTTTTCCTCTACTATGCTACTGTACTCTTCTATGCTAATAACTTCTCAAATCACGGATAACTGTAAATTTCCAAGCCTTTTTAAAAAAAAATTTCTTTGAATGTAACTATAAATTACTACCTATTTTTCTCTAAAATGAAATGAGATTGGCTTTTACCTTATTTACTTCCCACAATGTTTCAAGGAAAATGATTGTCTTCTGTTGTTCAAATTTTGAGCTTGAAAGATTAACTTTAAAATTTTGTTTTCTCTTTTAAAAATATTGCTTGGAAAATATGCCAATAATTTCCCTTTCTCTAAAAGAAATGAATTTGCTCCCACCTTTTATCTACTTCCCAGAGTGGCCCGAGGAAAGATGACTGTCATCTCATTTTTGAATTTCGAGACTGTCTGTAAAACAAAAGAGTGAAACACTTCTTCAGTAATCTCTAGTCTAATCCATCAAGCCTTTCAAATATAAACATGACACTCCATGTCAGGTGGCATTGCTTATCGCTTCTCTTTTCATTTTATCTATTCTGTCTGTAAGCCATGGTTTCTTTTGACGTGTAGGGAAGAGAGAGAAATTCACTAAACTATTCAAGAATTGTTTGACTATGAATGCATCCATTATAAATTTATTCTTCTATGGATCCCTTTGTAGATCCATCATATATTGCACTATTATTACTGTATGTATTTCAAATAATATTGTGATTATGGAATACAAGACAGAAGCTTTTTAGTCAATAAATTATAATGTATTTAAAAAATATAGTCACCAATACTGCATGTAACTGAATAAATGAATTTAAGAATTTTAGGAAGTAGGTCTAATCAATTATTTATTGATAGCACAAAGTATTCAAAATACTTCAATCGAAGTAATGCAAGTCATGTTACAGTCCAATAAATTATATTATCTGTCAAAAATATAGTAGAAAAATACTACTTTCAGCTGTCTTTTGTAAGACATTTGAGGGTTATCAACAATAGGTCGTTTGGTTAAGAATGTATAGTAGTATTCATATAACTTGGCAGCGTGTAGCAGATGGGATATGCTACATCTGAACCCAGCATACTGCTGCCAACTTATATGAAAACTACAGTACATGCATTTAGCCTATATTTTGCTTTCACTTAGCAATTAATTCTATATGTTACTAGCAGCTACCCGTCCTTCGTACGGATTATGTTTAGAAATACGACTAAATATGTTTTGGCTTTTTTGATAGCAACGATCATGAAGTTGTTAGCAGCTTAGTTAACAACTTAGGACGTAAACAATTCAGTGACAGTTATCAGAGAGAATATTTGAGAACAGCTGATTGATAAATCATCATAAATTACGTGATTTGTTGTTGTTCTCATGTGGTAATAATAGTGCTACCTGGCGAATTCCCAAGAGCCTAGCACAAACCGCACCTTCCTAAAATGTTAATTTTTGTTTTCATAAATTGAAATTAGAAAATTTTGTTTTTTTTTCAACAGAGAAATAATTGATAAAACATAAGATGAGCTTTAATTCACCAGACATATGTTTCCTAAAAGACTGCAATGCTCCGACTACACAAGTCTGCAGACAGCGTAAATAACGCCGCGAAGGGCTCACCATTTATATTTGAGAACAGCTGATTGATATATCATGATAAATTACGTGATTTGTTCTTATTCTTATGTGGTAATAAAACTTGGGAGAAATGTATCCAAAATCGCACAATACTTGGTTTTTAAACGTTTATTATTCTGTTGAAAAAAAGTTAATTTAGTTTTTTATAGCTAAAGACATTGTCAATAATGTTTTCAATACTGTTCAATAACTAAAATCCCGATTGATGCTCTCGTTTTTGAGGAGAAGGCCGCGTAAAATGTATCCAAAATCGCACAGTACTTGGTTTTTAAACGTTTATTACTCTGTTAAAAAAAAAGTTAATTTAGTTTTTTATAGCTAAAGACATTGTCAATAATGTTTTCAATACTGTTCAATAACTAAAATCCCGATCGATGCTCTCGTTTTTGAGGAGAAGGCTGCGAAAAATACCTTTGCGGCCGTGACAGACAGACAGACAGACAGACAGACAGACAGACGGACAGACAGACAGACAGAAAGTGAGATAAGACTATTTTCGGCTTATTTAATGTATGAAACGTAAAAATAACCAAAAAATATACAATTCTGATAAATGTACAGACAAAACTCTAATTTTATTTATATAGACTAGCTATTGTGCCCGTCCTTCGTACGGATTATGTTTAGAAATAAGACTAAATATGTTTCGGCTTTTTTGATAGCAACGATCATGAAGTTGTTAGCAGCTTAGGCCCTGTTCAGACAATACAGTTTTTTTGCGGTACGGTTTTTTTACTGTACGGCGTCAACTATACTGTGATGTTCACACGGTCCGGCTTTGCTGCTTATTGCTGTGCTCTCCTCCTTCTTCCATTGCGCTTCCTTCTTCTTCTTCTTCTTCAGTGGCCCTACAAACCAGGACGGGTCTTGGCCTGCACTAGTAATTGTCGCCAACGGTCCCTATCCAGCAATCGTTTAAATGTCTGTTCCTTTACTAAATTCCTTGAGGGCCGTCCGTTCCTATCATTTTGTGCTTCCATGACAAATGTTTTTTTTATGGAGTGGGGGAGTTAGCCCCACATCCAACCCCCAACCTGGAGGACCAGGGAATTTTTTCAGGTTTCCTTCCTTAGCCTTTAACAAACCAATGCTGAACTACAAGGCAGCAGTCAATTTTCTATTGGGGTTTTCTTCCCCTAGCCTTTGGATATCCATTGACCTCCATCTGCAAGGCAGCAGTTTCTATGCTGGTTTTGGTCCACCCCGGGTATTTCATTTCCCCGGTACCACCTATATCTAGGAGGCATCCCCCAATCCGCCACCTGGGGAGGCGCCCGATAGGAGACCAGCAACTCCCACCATTGCGCTTCCAGTTCAGTTTTATTTATTCCAGTCCAGGATTTTTTTTATTTGTATAAGATTTTTTTAAATAAGTTTCTTACAGAAGGTTTCTCTTAAATTTTGATCAAAGTACGCAAATTTTGATCAAAGTACGCAAATACGTTTCAATATTCTACGCATTTTTCTCTCATTATTTTTATATTAATCTTAAGTCTTGTCCCACAAGGCGGGTCTCTCATATATTAGAGAAATTAAATTTTCACATTTAATATCTTCCACTTCTGGACACTGGAATTCACTAATAAGAAGATCAATGCTGAAGAATATCAATGAAGAAGATCAATGCTGACGATCTGAAGACTGCTTCCAGCGTAATAAGCATATCGTTTGTACATATCCATTACCGGTACAATACATGTGTCACCGGATACGGATAGTTATTTTGCGGTACAGCTGATTCTAGTGATACAGTTTTCGAAGACAAAACCGAATGTAGAAATCGGCTAGAACAGCTTTTTTACTGGATCCAGTCGAAACAGTATTGTGTGAACATACAATATGAAATGTACATGCAAACGAAAGCACTGCAAAATAACTGATACAGCAAATTTACTGTACCGCACAAAAACTGTATCGTGTGAACGGGCCCTTAGTAAACAACTTAGAACGTAAGCAATTCAGTGACAGGTATCGGAGAGAATATTTTTTGAGAATAGCTGATTGATATATCATGATAAATTACGTGATTTGTTCTTATGTGGTAATAATAGTGCTACCTGGCGAATTCCCAAGAGCCTAGCACAAACCGCACCTTCCTAAAATGTTAATCTTTGTCTTGATAAATTTAAATTAGAAAATTTTGTTTTTTTTTCAACAAAGAAATAATTGATAAAACATAAGATGAGCTTTGATTCACCAGACATATGTTTCCTAAAAGACTGCAATGCTCTGACTACACAAGTCTGCAGACAGCGTAAATAACGACGCGAAGGGCCCACCATTTATATTTGAGAACAGCTGATTGATATATCATGATAAATTACGTGATTTGTTCTTATTCTTATGTGGTAATAAAACTTGGAAGAAATGTATCCAAAATCGCACAATACTTGGTTTTTAAACGTTTATTATTCTGTTAAAAAAAAAGTTAATTTAGTTTTTTATAGCTAAAGACATTGTCAATAATGTTTTCAATACTGTTCAATAACTAAAATCCCGATCGATGCTCTCGTTTTTGAGGAGAAGGCCGCGTAAAATGTATCCAAAATCGCACAGTACTTGGTTTTTAAACGTTTATTACTCTGTTAAAAAAAAAGTTAATTTAGTTTTTTATAGCTAAAGACATTGTCAATAATGTTTTCAATACTGTTCAATAACTAAAATCCCGATCGATGCTCTCGTTTTTGAGGAGAAGGCCGCAAAAAATACCTTTGCGGCCGTGACAGACAGACAGACAGACAGACAGACAGACAGACAGACAGACAGATAGACAGACAGACAGACAGACAGACAGACAGAAAGTGAGATAAGACTATTTTCGGCTTATTTAATGTATAAAACGTAAAAATATCCAAAAAATATACAATTCTGATAAATGTACAGACAAAACTCTTATTTTATTTATATAGATTTCAGTGGAATTTCAGTAATTATATCATATTTAAAAACGTATATGAGTAAAATAATGATGAATTAGCTTTAAATGAATGGAGAGATTTATAATTTAGACTCATTATGAACTTTTAGATTTGACTGGAAGACGTTGCTTTCAATAATTTGTGATTTTACACATAACCATTATTGGAGAAACAGTATTTTGATTCTTTATCATTATTCTAAAGACAAATAATCTGTTGACAACTATTTTGGAAACTATATAATTTAATTTAATTATTTAAAAAAATTAGGCACATTCAATTGATACTCAAGTAGTACATCAAGATAATTCAATTGTAAATTCTGTAACTTCATGAGTAAAGACAATTTATAAAAAATCTGTGACCTTGAATAGATGGCATCTGTTTGGGAGTCTCGAATAGACGATATTATGATGTTAAAACACTATTTGAATAATAATAAAACATGACTTCCTTTCCTGAGTTGATGCTATTTCATTGACAGTTGCTAGGAACATGAATAGAAAAAAATCATGCTTTGGTTTCAATGATTTAGCTGAGTTATTTAATATATTTGTTTTGTACAGGCACTTGAATAATTCCCACAATTTTAAAATTTATGTTTTTGTATGAGCAACAATAGTCGCTCAATTTCCACTTCTTAACATCATCATAATAACATATACCATGTCTTTTCACAGGTCTTCAAGAAATATCCTCATCAGGAATGGGTGAGAAAACGCCAAGCTCAGTAGGAGGACTTAGTCCACCAATGTCATCTTCCACACCATCACCAAGTCAACCAAGCCAGCAAGAAGCAGAACCTTCAGCAATTATTCATCATCAACCATTCCAGAATGAAGCGGCAGGGGATTGCGACTTGAAGGACAAAGTTGACCCAATGCTGGGACAGAAACTTCATTTGGATCATCAGCAGTATGACACAACACAAACCTACCTGAACTGGAGACAAGAACAAAAAATGGCTCATCAACAGCAGTTCCAGCATCAGCAACAACAATTCTACCAGTTTTATCAACATAACTATCAAGGTAATCAGGAATATCTTGGCAGACCATCTCAGAGCTATCCATCTCTTGCTGATCCCATGAATAGAGGGATGAACCCCAGGAATATCCAAGGTATAGATGAATCATTCCATAATCAGTCAATGTCTTCTTTACTGAGGAATCCCAATGTTTGTGATGAGTCCACATCACCCTCAACATTCAGTCATTATGGAAATGAAGGATATGACACTCAGCATGTTTCTTTTACCAACATGACCCATTATCAGCATCTTTCCCAGTCGACACCATCCCTAGAATCAGCAGCAGGATCTTGGAGACCCCACATCCCTCTTAGTGATCCTCAAAGAAGAGCTCCAGTACCAGGCAGGAATGATCCTGACTTTTATGAACAATTACAACCTCACCAGCAGAATCTTCAAGATCAGCAAATTCAGGGTGTGCATCTGAAAAGTGAGTATGTGAAGATGGAACTGGAAAATTTTGAAGAAGTTCAACAAATGCAAGAAAACATTCTCTGGGCAACAGGGACCAATGACTTCGTCAATTATGATCGAGTTTTGGAGGATGAGAATAGTGACAATACCACAAGTTTGACAGAGCTATGACCTCCACAGTTTTTTTATGATTTGTGTTTTTTGAAAGATCTCTGCTAAGGAAAAGAGAACTAATTACTTGCAGTTGTTATGATAGCTGTCCATACTATTCAGCTATGAATAGCTTTTGGATGAAGCATACTTTCCAACATGATAGTTCTATAATGAAATATTAACATTGAAGATGTTAAAATTGCATATTTAAAAACGGATTCACATAGCCTATATACATTATTAGAATTTTATGAATTATCTGTTATTGCAAACAAATCATCATTGATTTTCAACTAATATAAATATTTGTCCAATGAAATACCAATCAGGTTTTTACTGAATATGCAACAGATATGTGCTTTACTCTGCATTATAATAATATACCGTTGACAACAAAAAATGTTGTTTGTTAAAGATGCCTCACATTATGACACAATACTGACAGCCATGAATTCAAAGAAATGATAATTTTAATTGATCTTATCTATGTTTAACATAGATTCACTATCATTATTATATTCGCCTTAGAATTAAAAATTGGAAGACTAAGTGAAACATTCAATTTTAATGCTTCAAGAACTAATTTCCAACATGGGATGCTTTCTTTTCCAATCATAAATGGATCTAAATAAAACGTAAAATAAGAGAAAATATAGCAGAATAAGAAGAAGACATAAGTAAAGGGTTATGAAATGGATTTTCCAATAGAAAGAGAGCAGAGAATCAGCCACAGCAGCCAAATTTATGAAACTAAACAAAGATAGTCTATGCTCACTTAGAATTTCATTATGATATACCGTATCTCAAAGATATTTTTATTTTCTCTTATGAAATTTTATTCACCTCTTCACTATTCTCATTTTGAAGTAATCTTTTTTCTTAGTATTCTATGTGTACCTATGTAAATAGATGAATTAATTTTAGGCTTTAGTTTCTATTTTGTTAAATATCTTTTGATGAAGTCAGCTACTTCACCGGTTAAATATTATTGTTATGATTATTTTGAAAGATTCATATTCAAGTGATAAATTATATGAGTTCTAGATACAGTATATATTATATAAGACCGTCACGATTCTCATGTGAACGGTACTGAAACTTCCCACAATATTTTTGTTGTGGGATAATCATATTTTTATAGCTACTATAAATATTTTTACCCTTACTCAGGGAATTTTCCCAAATTAAAACCTCAGTTTTTAAATACGAAAATGTGTTGCATGTTGCATTCGCAGCTAGTAATACTATTATGTACATATTTTCAATATACAATTATTTTTTAATTAATTTACACTCTATTTGTTGATTATATTGTTAATTTTTTCCATGTACGGTGCTAACCATAATATTTAGGGATATAAGAATAGGAGACTGATCAAAGAAATTGATAATGCATATGAATTTGTTGAATACCTTTTTATGTATTCAACATAATATTATTGTATTTTCACTTTTTTTAGTGGAGTATGATGTTTGTAATGTTTAAATATTCAATAAATGTTGTTAATAGTAAACGGTGTTTCTTTTTCTCACTTTTAGTGTAATGGACTTAAAAGATCTTAAATAAGAGTTGAAAAATAGTTAGGCCTATAGATAAACTCCAAGATTAAGAATTTATTTATAAAATCTATCAATATACCTTGGTTATGATTCATTGTAATCAACTGACATCAACTTTGATAACTATGAAAATCAATATTGCCTTATTTAATTCAATATTATTTTTGAAATATCACTTCAACTACTTCATGCATAAGTTGGTTTATATGTCAATTTTCTCAATTATTTTCATTCTCATCACACAAAATTCACAAATAACTATATTTTAACTAGATTTTTCCATCAATAATTATATTGATTCATTCATAAATTAAATTTGATGCTACCATGATGGAGTTCGAATTATTATTATACAGGAAAAGTATCCAAGATCTCCCATTTTATTAGTTAGAATCATAATATACATGATATAACTTCATATTATGTTTTAAATCTTATGTTTCAATTATCTCTGGAACAATTGGAGAATTATATTAGAATGAAGTAATTGAAGCTCAAAAATTTTCTTCAAACCTCCTTGATTTGTATAACTTTGCAAAATCCTTGCTATGTTATCATGGAAACTGGATAATTTACAATAATTTACTTATTGAATAAGAATTTCCCCAGAATCAAGAATAATAATGCTGCTTTCACTTCTGGTGATTTATCATGAAAAATAAACTCATTCAATAATCATTGTCGTTGATAACTCATAACAATCAATAACTCAATAATCATAGTGATGAAACTCCTTGGAATCAATAATAATAATAATAATAATAATTCCATATTCGATTATTCAGCAATATTATTATTATATAATAATAGTTTCATTAATAATAACCTTTATTTGAAAGTTTGTCGCTTCAGAATGCCATGCCTCCTTTTGAAATGTAATGAGCGAAATTCAATGTGTATGGAAATGCAAAATTTTATATATTATTCAAGAATATAGTGATAGTGTAATCATTCATATAATGGTAGTGTATTCAGAAAATTAATTCATTTATTGTTCAAAATTCAATATAATTATTCCTGTACACTTGGAAAACACTTGACATTACTAAGCGTACAGATAAATTTATCGAATTATAAGTGAGTTCTTATTGATGACAGCATGGACACAACATTTTTGGGAAAATCTTCTTACATAGTTTATTTCTCGACTTGCTTACACAATTTTTTCTCAAATCTAGAAATTTCTATCATGTCTGATTTTCATAGCAATTCAAGCTGGAATTACGTCATTCTATTACACATTGAAGAACATGACTGAAAAGTCAAACCCAACGAACAAGGAACTGACAGAGCTAGTGAATATAAATTTCAATGAATTTTCGATGTCAGATAAAATCAGTAACATGACCGGATTCAATGGACCGTCACTGTTTTCGTTCTCCCAGACAAAATATTTCCAGCCAGACAGAAATAGTTGCAGACAGATTGTTATCGTACAGCTAGAAAAAACATGAGAAAAATTATTATTTGAGTTAGATTTCAACAATAGAAATGATCGTTTTCTCAAGATGATTCCATGATGTGTTATGAAACAGGCTGAAGTATGAAGGTAGTGGAGCTGCGAAATAAATTGTAATAATAATGCTATTATTTATATATTGATGCCAAATGTTTCAATTCAGGAATATTTGCTTGTATAAAATTCAAAAAACTAACAATGATATAAAAATAAGAATTACCAAAATGATTGAGTAATAATATTTATGACTGGTTAATAATAATATAAAATATACTGTGCAGATGGAAAAACACGCAGTGATCATGAATTATTTATTATTAGACTGATTTCAATATGGAATTATTATAAAATCTCCAGAATTTAGAAAATTATAACATATAGACATAGAATTTAGAAAATTAAATTATAAAGACATAATTGAGAAGATTATAAAATCATTAGGCTACTTTAACTCTTTGTGAAGGATTTTAATTGATGATGTTGAAGATCCATCTTGTTTCCACTAATATGTAATCTAAACTTAAAAAAAACACTTTTAAATGGAAATTAACTCACTAGAGCATCGACAGACGACCCACAGTACACAGAGTGTAGAAACGGCCGTCACGCCATAACGTGAGTTTATTTCCATTTAAAAGTGGTTTTTTTAAGTTTAGATTTTAATTGAAACAGATTTTTTCAATTTACTCATCTGAATCTTTGATCTGTTTTTAATGCTAATTTTAACAGTTTTAAAATTTTGAAAATAACTCATTTTGAATTTTCTAATGCTATAAATCACACTACTTAAGATTTTATGCTTATTAAATTGCCTATTTTCTTATTGAAACTTCAAAATAACTAACTGTTTATCAGATATAACGAGATATACTAACAATATCATAACTTCCGTATAATTTTGAATTTTTTTCGGAGGATGAAGCCCACATAGGTCTGAGACCTGTGCTTAGGTAATGAATTGGATGATGGTGATTGATGAGTTGGACCTACAGTTTTAGGTGAGTTCCGAACCACCGGGAAGTGATTTTATAGCAGAGAACAGAGTCTTTTTTGCTGGCCAATCTAATCGGTCACTCTTACGAAGATGACCCAGTATTTTCGTAGCTTATCTCTCATTGAACAGATACCTGCTACGGCACACGGCTATCACTTCCCCAATATAATATTTTACATTCAATTAGAATTGTAAAGTTGTAATTTAATCATGTAATTTTCTAACAATTATTCATAAGTCTGACTAATTTTATTGTTAGATTTTTAGTTGCAACAATTTATTTAGAAGCTTATCTCTGATTGAACAGATACCTGCTAAGATTAACAGATAACCTGACTGAGCATCACGATCGCATGAAGTCACGCTCATAATGTGACAATTACCATCCATACAAAAAAGATAAGCCCTAACGATTCTATTGATAAATGATTATTTGATTATATATTATTTGAAATCGCCGCATGTTTGAAATTGTTTAGAATGATTTTTCTAAATAAATTACAATCATATAAGAATAGAGGCGGTCTAAGTTAAGCCCAACTCTCAGTTTACCGTCTGAAGAAAGCATTGTCGGGGAAAAACAATATCTGAATACATTAGAAAAATTAATTTCAAGCAAAAGTTTCCAACCAGTACATTTTACATTTTATTCACGTATTCCTGGAAGAAAATTTGGGACAAAAAGCAGCTCCAGTAGAATAAAACTGGTCTGAATCTTCGAGAGGGGCTCTTCCACCTGTGGTCGTCCGCTTGCCTGCATTACCATTTTTATATCGTCTCTCTCAGCTGAATAACTAAAAAGAGACTGGTGGGTGGTGAGTAGGAAAAGAAAAAGAAGAAAAGGGTTGGGAATGGCGTAGGAAAAATTAGTACTCTATTCAATGTAAGAGAGAAAGAGGTCGTTCTGGTAGGCGAGGGGGTGAAGGGCGCCCTTCAAAGGGCAAGGGGCCTCACAGGTGGCGTTCTCAAGCACGGAAGGACTTAAAGTGGGGGAACGTGACTTCGCGAAGTTGAAGTTGCTGAACTTCATGCCAGATGCTTTGCCAGCCTCTTGGAAAACACTCCTCTGTTCCTAGATACCGCTTGCATATGTTATTTGCATTCTGGAGCAGCCAGTGGCAGCATCAGGTCCCGCTGCCAACCATGTCTTCAGGCTGGCTTACTTTTCAAAGCCACCCCCCCCCCCCCACCACCCAAACTCTAACCTTCTTACACTATCTCATGCAACAAGCCCACCATCACCCCTCCAAAGTCCTCCACATCCACAAGACAAACTCCAACTTGCCGCCACGACTTAAGAAAGTTGTCGAGACTTCGGCAGGCAACAAACGACAAAGATTCTCGACAGGCAACTTTCACTCCCAGGTCTGCTACCAGAAAAGTCTACAGTGCTACTGACACTTTATTGGAATATCCTGTCAGCATATAAAATATAAATGCATGTGTGGTTAGGAAAAGGAAGGTAGTTGTGGGTTTCTTTTAAGAAAAATAATTAATGTTCGCCAAAATGTCGATGTATTTATAAAATGTTTTCATTGATGTCTTGAACGGCAAATGCATGTGGTTTACATGCATCCTGTCAGAATGTAAAATACAAATTTATGATTTGTTAGGAATAGGTAGTTAGTTGTGAGTTTCTCTCATCAAGGAAAAGTAATTAATATTTGCCAAAATGTTGATGCATTCGCAAAAAGTTTTAATTAATTTATTGAAAAGCAAATGCATGTTTGGTTGGGAAAAATGTAGCTGAGAACTTCTAACCAAAAGAAAATTGTTTACTAAAAATTATGTAGGTACATTCAAAATTTATTCCATTGAAATTTTCAAATGCAGATGCAAGTGTGCTTAGGAATAGGTAATTGAGATTCTATTTCATCAGGGAGAAATGTTCATCAAATTTAGATACATTCAAAATCTTGTTTAATGAGCAGGTATGTCTAGATTTGAGCCTCAGTAGAAAATCAAATAATGGTTTATTGTAAACTTTAATACGTTCATACGTTTCTCAGCTCAAGGTATTAGCTAGCAGATTACTTGAATGGCTAGTGAAATGTAGGTACTTTTTAGCTTGTTGGACCTAGTAGTAGATTATCATAATGCAGATACACACAACATGTATAGCATTATTTCAAGAGGTAAAATGCTCATTTTTTTTCTTCATGAAAAAAGTGTATATAATATGTGATACTTAAAACTTAGTGTTTCTATGTCTAAGTCAAATTTCCAATGAGATTTTCAAAGTTGAAAATTATTGAATTCTTAGTAGCTCTATTCTTTTTTAATGCCTTGTAATAATTCATAAGAATCTTTGAGCAGAAGCTAGCTTAATTGCTCACTAGTTATTTTATGTGTAAAATAACTTCTACTAATACTTTATTTTGTCCACTAGGAGTAGAAGAAAAATTCATTAACTAATATTGCTAGGATAATAAATAAATAATCATTATTCTCATAAAAAGCAGCGAACACTTATGGTTTCGTTGATAAAAAGGAGTGTTACAACAGCCAGCTTCCCAGCTAGTACTCTTATTCTTACTTACTCTTAATGAATTTAGTTCACGATATTTTTCCTTGTGATGTTATGGCATTCTTTAGTCACATAATAAAAAAATACCTAAATTTCTATGAGCTTATAGACCCTGTATGATACTTTTATTGTTACCCAGGTAACTGACACCAATAGTTCATGAAATAAATAATTTTATAGTATTGGAATTGACGATTATCTTTTCAAAATGTTTATCATGGGGTATACCATACACCCTCTCAAAGACACGCCGGAACAGGCTGGACCATTCGCCCTCATAAGTCAATTGTGCAACAACAAAATAGACAAACACATGATAAAAATAATGATATATTTCTTAATAAGATACAAAATGTAATTATGATAATAAATAAATACACAGATAATTTGAACTTTAGCACATAAAGAAACATTTTGTACTAATACAATGCATAAACATTTTATACTTTAAACATAAAAACAACAGAATGTAATAAAATATGCAAGAACGTTCTGCTCATTATACTCCAAAACAACTCTGATAATGTGAAATCGATATCTTATCGGTTTTATAGAATTCGTGATTTTAGTAGATTATGGTATAGCCTAATATGTACTGTTGCATTGTTTTTTCATTATTTCTAGGATGCTTCATCTCTACACTCCACACATGGTTTCTATGGTGATGTGATCATAATCTCCAAGTTGGCTAATATTTATCGATAACACTCTTGTTTACTTGGATTTTCAATGTGATTTTTTTGTTCAAATTAATTAACTCATCGGAGCAATAATTACATTATGATAAGATGAATAATTTTTAAGGATATCATATAAGTTAAAAAAAATTCAACATAGCAAATTTTCCATTTGAAACCAGTAACTAGCAATGCGCTGTAGTTAATATAGCAGTAACAGCGGTAATTCAGACTCAGAGATAGATTCATGTCCTAATCTTGCATTTGCATGGCTAAATCCCAGGGATAACCGCAGCTCATGCATATTAATTGAACTGAACAAGAGCTTCATCTATTCCTTGAGAAGATGCTAATGTAGTATAATCCCTTTCCTCAGAGTTAATAAAATCTTACTAAAAACGATTCCAAACCCTTCTAATTAGGTTCTCACTGTTCGCCTAATAGCCCACGTTTCTCTTATATCTCTTTTTAACAGGATTTGAGACCTCTCTGAAACCCCACCCATAACCAGAAGGAGAAGGAGGATTACATTTCTATTATATCAGCCTACTCTTAAAAGAACGTATCAACAAAACACTAATCAATCTTAATTGGCCTCAATCTCTCTGAATATTTCCCAGGAATTGTACTATTAATGAATAAGCAAAATAAAAGAGTAATCCAATCTTTTTCTGTTCAAATGAAAATGGACTCATATAGAGCACTTTTTGAATAATCTGGGAAAATATAAACAGTTTTAAACGAATATTGAACACAGAAAGATCTTAAAAATCACTTATTACAATGGTACTTAAAGTGAGCCTACCTATTTACTTTCATAATAGCTTGCCTACTTACTTTCATAATAGTTAGATTCAGGGCTTTTTTTCAGCCGGAACGCTCCGGAACGGCGTTCCGGTACCTTTTCGCAAGGCATATATGAATATTTTTTATAAATTAATTACTATTTAGGAACAAAATTTCATTAACATTTATATTTACAAACATCGAAGGACACCATTCTGCTGTAAATACGAAAAGTAAAGCACGCAACAGGAAAGAAGGAAATAGGGACATGTTTATGAATCTATATTTGTAAATTTGAAATGTTAAGTATATAGGTTTGTACCAAAATTGGCTATTCATACATTCAAGTAAAACTTATATATTAGGTCTTAATTAGACTTATATATTAGGCCTACATAGAGAAAATAGTCGACAAATAAGTAGGTCTACCCTATAGAGTGTAGACTAAGCGAAAATTTTAGAGTTCCTGAACCTCATTTTCTAGAAAAAAAGCCCTGGTCAGTCCAATACTTTAAATTATTCACTTTTATACTCACTTAGATTTACTTTGAAAGTGAGAAAAGTTTTTAGATTTTTCAAGATAAGAATAAACGCAGTATGATTAAGAAACATTGAAAATTCCTATAAGTACAAAGTAGGTACTGTAGAGAAAAATTATTATTATTGAAAAATTTTATAAAACTTAATTAAAAAGTTTCACTTAATGTCCTGGTGATTCAAAAGTGGTCATTCAAGCTGATATTTGATTTTGTATTTATTGGTTTTTTTTTATATTTGTTATTATTATGGGAGCATTCTCGAACTTAGTGTTGGAAATAATTATAAATAACAAAAATTATAAGATGCACTAACAAGCAAACAATTCCTGCTTGCATAATCGATTAAAATGTTATTTTTCAGACAAATTTGCAGAGGAAAATCTGTAAGACTCATTCAACCATGGACATTATTTGAAACTATGTTCTCAATTTCATTATTCACATTCTAAAAATTTGAATTCTATTCATTTTCAGCCATTAAGAATTGAGCCATTCTCAGGGGGTCTGGGAATACGGTAGAAGAGGGGGGTTCGGGAGTACTCCCCCGGGAAAATTTTGAGAACCTAAAAATTACTTTTTATACATTCTAGCACTAAAACTGTAGTATTACAGGTGGAACGCTTTTCTTTTTTAAAAATAATAACTTCTCGTAATTTAATATCACTTGGAAATTACAGATAATGGATTAATACAACTTGCTTTGCAGAATAAAACTTTATAAATGGGAAGTTATACAAGAGACAAAACCTCCAAGAGTTTGAACAAAATGGAGTGAAAAGACAAAAGCTGAATTCGCACAATAAATGAAAAGCTGGTGAGCAAACATGAAGAAAAAGTCAAAAAATTAACCATCTTTACTCAGCGTCTTCCACTATGGGAGTTTTAAGTCTAATGATAAAAATTATAATTATAATCTTATTATAGGCAGGTGTGGAAACAAGCTCATAAAAGAGAGGGTTGTCTGGGGCCAGTCCTTGGGGAAAATTTCTAATTTAAATCCTTCAGAATCAATTTGAATTATCTTAGTAATCATTGGGCTCCACACATGTAGCAACTCTTATAGAATATTGGCTATCCAATTAAATAATCCAGATTTATTTCAAAGGGATGCACTAGGCAGAACCGTCACCTGACAATAAATACTATTACTACTGAAGCTGACTATACTGTATAATTATAATACTCAACTTCAGTTCACACAACCTCTCAAATTGAAAAAAAATCAGTTAATAAATAAGTTGATTGATAGTGTTAGTCTTGAAGTATACATACGGTAGCTTGCTTTCTCACGAATTCTTATACACACAAAAGTAACCCACACTTATTCCGACTTGGCATTGAAAGTTATAAGAAAATATCTTAGTATTGAAAAGGAGTCCTGTAACACTTTAGATGGAACTCTTTTATAAAAGGGGGGGTCCAGAGGTCATACTCCGGGGAAAAACTGATAAAATAATCTCCTCAAACCCGAGTTCTAAGTGATTCTAGGCACAAATACATTCATTTTATCCTAAATCATCGATAGAATTAATTCTATTTAGACCCATGTTATACGAGCAGCTTTGACGCGACAGATTTTACGTCGCGTACACGCCAAGCCTACCGGGCAATGGACTTCCCTGTGTGCAAGTTATACGAGCGTTATATCTGTCGCGTCGGACCCTGTAAAGTCAGCTTCAGCGTCGACAACGCGTCCAGACCGGTAAAATGGGCAGCAAAAATGCGGCAGAAATGACGTCGTTGCTATTATACGGGCAGCTTTGACGCGGCAGATCTCCTACCTCAGCAAAACCACCAGTATTGCCACCTCTAGTATAGGCCTAAGTTATTTAATTGAAATTTGCAGTAATTATGGCGACAACACTGCTCACTACACATTCAATATTTATATATATTCAGTAATTATATATTATTATGATCACCCCGACACATATTATTATAGTGGGGTATCATAATTAGGAATAAAATTATATTTCGTAGCAATTTTAAGAGTCGGGATTCTCTTTAATATCTGTGTTTTTTTTTTTTTTTTTTTTTTTAATAAACTCCTCTAGATGTTTCGTAGTATCATCCAGAGAAATTATTATTATAATTATTAAATTATTATTATTCCTCTGGCGTATTCACCTGAGTTCGCATGTTTACGTAGACAGCATAATTTTATTGTTGTGACATTCGTCAAGTTTCGTTTTAGCTCCATCACCACTGAGCGTTTGCGTCGACGACGCGGCGTTTTTTCTGCTCGTAGGCTATAACAGCTCCGTTTTTTATGATCAGCTTCAGCGTTTTATCTGTCGCGTCAAAGCTTCCCGTATAAAATGGGCCTAAGTGTTTGGGTCCAGACTCAGAGAACACGCAAACTATTTGACCATTTATAAGCTCACTGGTAACAGTATTTTAGTCCATATTGGCACAAGAAATCAACAAGTAACATTATTTTTATTGTTTGCTTCGAAATTTGAAATCATATCCATTTTATGCCAAATTGCATGTCTTATTAGATCAGCTTTTTGTCATACCCCTTGGGCTGGGGCGCGAGATGGTCCAACCCCATTCCACGCCGCTGGCAAGTAGTAGGCTAGTACTGTATTAATTTATGATATAATGTTAATTTCGATATTCCTTTTGTTGATTATCTTTTTAAAACTATCATTATTAATTATCAAGATTTTCAATTATTCTATTGATGAATGTAATAATTTTTTAAATTTTCAAATCCGTCCATAAGTCTGTAGTATTTCATAATGAGAGATGTGAAAGAGGAAAAAAGACAAAAGAGCTGCTCCCTTTCTGCAAGAGAACAACCCCATCTGAACTAATCGTCTAGAAATCAGTAAGCGAAAATAAAATGGGCTTCTCTATTGCTGGAATAATCAAAGATAATGCAGTTATTGCACATTGGTGTCCAAGAGCGATGAAATATGAAGTCCCTTTGCACAATTTCACGGAGGAAAAGAATATTTCCTACATACAGCCACGATAACGATTTTCAAGTTGTAAAAAGGTAAAGAGAACAAGACTGTCTTGAAAAAGGGCGACTAAACCATTGCGAATGAAAGATTTTCAGGAGGGTAGAACGTTTGGAAAGCTGCCCGCAAGTTTATCATCCCCAAAAAGGGCAGGGGATGAAAATATAAAACTCTTTTTAGAAATAATAGAGCGAGGGCTCTGTCAGCTGCTGAAGTTATTCTGATTATGATAATGAGATTCCAGCGGCATTTTAGTCTCGGTCTCCGCCATATTTGCGATGGTAACTGTACAGTATAAGGAAATACTTCTATTCTATTCTGTTTATTTTATTTGAGGCTGGTTCTGGAAACGTTCACTGTTGAGGAAGTCAGCAATGTCTAGGCCTATAATCCAATGTTTTGTCTGTAGTCCTACTGGTAGAAATAAAAAAATTTGACAAACAGGCCAGATTTTTTCCGAGTTGTTTTTTTTATTTAGTGATGAGATAAGTTTTTGATGTCTCAAAGATAAATATATGCTTGTTTTTTTATTACTTTTACGACCTCTTAGTACCACTTGAGTTCAAAGTCTTTTGGGAGGCACCGTACTTCTTGAAGCGTCTGCTACGTTCCTCTACTGCTTCCTTCCTTTTTGCCCAGTATCTTCAATAAGCTTGTTTATTATTTTGAAAATGTAATTTTGTAATTTTTCATCATATTATGTGGAAACAATATTAATCTACTATCTTATTTATTGTGCAGCTTTCTTATTTCTGAGCTTTTCAAGATAAGCTTAATAACTAAATAGGAATCTTTGTGTGATAAAACAAAATAAATTGTGATTCTTGGATTTCTTGTTCCATAACGATCTCTGCGTTGTTCATATTAACTTTTGTTGTAAATTTAACGACATGCAGTCAGTTTTAAATTATGAATATATAATAATTTATTGTACCCACACTTGGCCAAGTGTAAGTACAATTATTATATATTCACAATTCAAAACTGACTGCATGTCGTTAAATTTACAACAAAAAGTTACTATAAATTTATTTTGAATTATTCTATCAGAAATTTATCCAAAAACTGCTGTTTCAATGTTTATGATGTCATCTTATTATTCTTATTCTTTCTATTTATTAATTTTACGTGTTATTTATTCTTATTTTCATCTTTATTATTTCTATTACTGCACATTTACATAGAAATCAATGGACAGGAAGTATTAATTCCGTAGGAATTAATTTTTGTTACGGAAAGAGTTACCTAAAATTGTTTGTGTACTGGTACGCTATGGATAACTATATTTTCGAATAAATTGACTTGAATAGCACCTTCAATAAATTCAGCTGAAGTTAATGCAAAGAAAATTAAAACCTACACTTTCGTTAAATAGAACTTCAGAGTGGATGCTGAATTTTTTTTTCCGGGGGATGAAGCCCTCATAGGTTTGAGACCTGTGCGTAGGTAATGAATTGGATGATGGTGATTGATGAGTTGGACCTACAGTTTTAGGTGGGTTCCGAACCACCGGCAAGTGATTTTCAGCAGAGAACAGAGTCTTTTTGCTGGTCAATCCAATCGGTCACCCTTACAAAGAGCGCCCAGAAATTTCGTAGCTTATCTCTGATTGAACAGATACCTGCTATGGCACTCGGCTATTAGTAGACATTTGAAATTTTCGAGTAGTCAAGACTACCCACCACTATTATCTAGTTCATATTCTATTCTGTTTCTGTATTCAATTTAAATAGTAGTTTATGCAACGGTTGTATTATGAGAGCCTTTAAAGCACGAGATAGATGTTAGTTAGGGCACGAGCGAAGCGAGTGCTCTAAATATCTCACGAGTGCTTTAAAGGCCAAATACAACCGTTGCATACACTATTTTATCTATGACCACTGATACATTTTCAGAAAAAGACTCAACATGATTTGCTTCTTTCCAATCAATGAATTGACTGTAGGTTTTTTCATACAAACTTTTCGATTTCTCAGGCAAAAGGCTCTTCAATGCCGAATTTGCCCTTTCAGTTATTTCTTCGGGTGTTGAGATAATTTCATTTTCACTGTCTATTATTCATGTTTAGTTGGATAGGTAGATCTATCATGTACCGGCACCAACAGTCAACATGAGGTCATTACAGTACAAAATTCAAATTCCATTTCGAAAAAGCTACTGTTTCGATTTCAATTATGAAACTGTAAGGATTGCGTTATAACACGGTCGTAGATAAAAATATATATTTGATCTGTTTCCATCCATAATAAAATAACTTTCTTATTATCCAATATGTCGATCAAAATAACATTACTCATTCATTGATAATTATATGCAACTCCTTAATTAAATTTTCAGATCTCGCCCAAAATATTACTTTATTTCTGATATTTCCATTATTCATTCTTTTTTCTCTATCTATCTTTCTCTGAATTTTTTTATAATCAAATAAAGAATTTGTCTGACAGTGAAGGTGCTACTTTCAAATATAACTAAATATAGCAAAACAAAATAAATGATCTTTCATCCATCTCGTAATATCCATTTCCCTTAACAACTTAAGTACCACAGTGTCACATGTATAGAAACTACAACCTGCTCTTACCCTCAAAATATAACTTATTCTCATCTCAACTTATATTATCTGGTCTGTCACAACATACTAACTTTGCAGTTCTGTTCTGCAGAGCTTTGTAGATCTATTTTAGAAAGTATACATATTTGACTAAATTATGTTTTATACAACTAGTTTATAGTTTTTTTTTTTAATGAAATTGGTCCCTGGGTTCCTTGATTGAAATCCCTCGATAATTGGTTTTACAAGTTATCAAATATTTCAAGTAGACGAGTAAACCCTACGCAAAGTTCCCACTGTGGTTCACAAAGTAGCACTCTAGACCTTCTGTCTGCTGTCATCAATAGCGATTTACACAAAAGTCATCAAGATCAAACAATGCAAACAGATGATCCCTTTCACCCCTTAGGTAACTAATGAGCCCATGCCATTTAATTCAATGAATTTGCCGGGATAACTGGACAGATTCACGTTGAACATTTAGCCTGTCAAAATTGCATTTGACCGTCACACCCTTTCAAAGTCTTAATGACTTCATTACCGTGAAACTGTTATGGTATCGTTCGTTTGTCCGATTTGACGGTATAATTGCCGGTCACTGATGACCACCACGAACTCTAGCGGCAACTACTAATAACTACTGACCACTTCGCCAAATGTAATTTGTTTGGAAGCCACTTCGTTCCATTCTATTTGGGATGTAGTTTATTATCTCAACGCCTTATAAGATTGTTGCTGTGTACGTTATGCAACTAGTGAACATTTAGCATTGCTCTTCAACGATAGAACTCCTCTATTTATTTCTAATTTTTCGATATATTCCTCTCTGCACAAGAGAAATGAGAAAAATTATACACAATTTTTACAAGGAGCATAGTTGTTCAATGATAGAACTCTCTAATTTTTTATTTATTAATCAATTTCATATTCTTCTACAATAAGAATTATGGTTCAAAACATATAAATATTGTTCTACATGATGTCCTTTCATGTTGATGAAGTCGTTTCATGAATTAAAATAGGAAAAATAAGGGGAACTTGTAAATGGATTTAAATTTTTTCCTTGAATAACAAGTAGAGAAATCCTATTAGAAATAGATTTATCAATTTTTTTAAATATTATTCCGTTAAATTCTACCGGAATAATTATTCATGTGAAATTCTTTTAACATGAAAGAGGCAGGAATTTTCGATTTATAAATACAGATGAGTTTGTATAAAATGAATGTAATCCTTCCATTAATTATTGTGAAGTCAATGCGATCTATTTTGGAAAATAATCAAGTGATAAATTTGGAAATTCCCTTTCCTACAACAGAATTTGAAATAGGAATGAAGCAATTCTATGAGTAATGTAACCGTGACCCTTGTATTTTTAAAAAATGTATCTCAACATAACGACTCAATGACTAGAGAGTGTTGTAGTGATCGTCTGCTTGAACTATGAACGTGAAAAGTGGAAGAAAAGGGACTTATACTAGTGCAATGAGGGATGAAAAATCAGGAACCGCTCATAATAGTCTTCTTTTGTGGATAGAAACAGTGAGTTCTCCGAGAAGAATAGCTCTGAGATTTGTGTAATGGTGTACATGGTTGGTGTTTGTTCGTGAAACCTTCTGAATCGTCGCACTGGTTGACAGAATACTGTCCCATTTCTCTTTCATACTATGTATCAGATTTAAAAGACGAACAGTTGAAATTTGACTTCTCAGGACGTGCCTTTCTTCTCCTTTTCCCCCTTTATCGGGGGAAATTGCTTGAAACCAGCCGATAAAGACTGCGCTTGAAGCACGATGATGCAATAAATGACTCGAAAATTTCCCCTTCATCAAAACTGTAGGCTAACTCGAAAATTTCCCATTTATCAAAACTGTGGGCTAACAACCAATGTTGTCTCCAAAACTACTAACCAAAGTGTATGGGAAAATTTCGATCTTTTTATTTGAAAAATTGTGGGACATTTAGGATTTACGACTAATGTGGTAGATAGAATACGAACTTCGATATACTTTATCAGAAAGGTTTATTTTGATAACCTATGAATTTTGCTTAAAAAACAGGACGTTTGAATTTTTTATTTCATAAATTGATATGGAATTTTGAATTCACGTTCAACAATGTTTAGCACGAACAAATTATTATCAATTTCTATTACAACCTACTCTGCATTATTAATGTAGGAGTACAAAGCGCAGAAGTAGTTCCAAGGTACACATTTATTCTGAAACCAAATATGCATTACAACAATATACGAGTGCTCAGAAAGAATATTAATAGTTCAGGGATTTGATGTAGACATTGAAATGTTCTTTTATTGCAGATTTATTTATTTGAGAAAAAACTATCTATCTATCTATCTAAATATTCCAGTTGCTTTGATTCCTTATCGATTGGAACCCATGTCCCCTTCGCCCCTTGATTGGGGCTTAATTTCTTTGCTTCTCCTTTCCTTGCTGTTATTTCTTTTTGTATTTTTAATGATAATTATTCTTGCAAACTTGTACTTGACAACAAAACAAAAGTTTTGATAAATGAATAATTATCATTTTTCAAATTGGGGAATTAGCTATTCAACTGTTTTCTACAAAATAAAGACATATTAATGAATAATAAGACGAAATTGTCACAAACACATTTATTAAAAATATAGAGATACTAGTTTCGGATGTTACTCCATTATCAATCTCAGACAAACTAAAACTAAAGTACGGAGTAGCTTAATATTATACTATACACGTAATGATACTATTGGCTAAGGAATAGGCTGACCTTCATTGACGGTTTGTGATTGGCTGAAGGCCATAACAGGTCACGCCCTCTGGTGGGTGGAATAACAAGCAAAAATAAGAATCAAATCAAGAACTAAAAACCGTAAACATGTCGAAAGCAACAAGAAAACAGAAAAAACAAGTAAATTAGGATAGAATTGAATCAATTAACTTAGAAAATTGAAGCTCACTGAAATGCAGTCAAGGTCAACCTAGACAGACACGAAAATACCGTTATTGAAATATAGGTCACAGTTATTATGAAACCAAGTTTAGTTGTATTGAATTGGTTGAAATAAATTTGATCATTTAAATTAGTATTGGACTCTTTTGGACTTTTTACCAAACTGATTGTCTCTCTAAAAGCTCTCTAAAGCTTCTAAAATGTTAAATTGTCAATCAAATGCAGAAATTGCATATAATAATGCATTGATAATGGAGTAACATCCGAAAGTGGTATCTCTATATTTTTTAATAAATATGGATGTGACAATTTCATCTTCTATTCATTATGGATATCTTCCATAATATCACTTTCACCACTACAAAGAAAGTTAAAGACATATTGCTCACGTCATCATAGTTATCTTTTTTTGTAGATTACGTCTTGGAGACTCCAGTTAACTATATACAATTATACGTGTATATAACAATTATATAGAATACAATACATACTATATATACAATTATATAGTTAAGTATATAACAATTATACACTCTTATACACTAGATCCCATATATACTATATAAATTAGTTGAGGTGAGGTGATATACTGTATCTATCCTGTGCAACCAATTTCCAATGGAATAGCTCTAAAGTTTATCATTCCATGTCTCTGATAAGTTGTGGAAACTAACCTGAAGAGAAACAGTAAAACGTCGTAGACTATTCATTGGTTGTAAGGTACCGACCAACTTCCGTGTTACACTGTGAGGTAGTTTCTCTGTCGAGTCGAATGCATGAGGTCGAAAAAAGTGTGTGTTGTAGATAAGAGATGCCTGAAAAGCATACATTACGAGTTGAAGACACGTGTACCATTTAACGAGGAATACATGGGTGAAGTAGTAGTGCACAGGATCCCACCAGACAGAGAGATAAGATACAAGGCTTTTTTCTTTCGTGGTTTTCTTAGAAAGGCCTCGTGAGAAGTTCCAAGAATGTATGTTGAGAGAAGGTGGTGGAGAAGGGACCGATGAAAGTGGGGGAAAAAAGTGTCGAGAAAGCAGGAGGTAAGGAGAAAAGAAAGAAAGAAGTAGAGTAATAATCAAGGCACGGTGGAAAAACTGCAAGAGGCGTAAGTGAAAAAAGCAAATGAGTAATGATGACGCTGATCGGAAAACCTTGCTCCTCCTCATGAGGAGAAAAATATGAAAAAGAAGAAGAAAAAGATGATGAGGAAGACGAGAAAGTGGTGGTGATGGAGGAGAAGGAGGAGGAAGGTTGTCATTTGAAGAGACGAGATTGAGGACAAGACGTGTCTGCAGAAAAGAAAAAGAACAGACAGAGAGATCTTTTGTCGCGGTGACGAGCCAGAAAGAGACAAGTAATCAGAGGGAGCGTCATGTTCTTAACGACTACAGCATCGCTGAATGCTTTTAGGAAAAATAACCTTATCAAGCATCCACGAAGAACATCCGGAGAGGTTGCTGTAGGCCAGGTTATCATCTATGTTAGTATTATCAGGAGGCCACTATCGCAGCGGTAATTTGAATCGATGATAGGTTTAATCGATCAGTTGATGATGAATTCAGAAGATGATGCGTGCACGATATGTGAGGGTTCGAAAAGAAGGTACCAAGAGGACTGAGAGTCTTACTACCTCATGTAAGTGAGAAACGTTGATGGGCTACTGCACTTGACTCGTGTAAAAACACCTTATTATTCAGTTAGCTATCAGCTTATATGCAATGATAAAATATGTCATAAATGGGCATTTAGTTGCAAACTTCTTTTATTGCAGTATCACAACGAACCACTCTCTCACAAGGGCGGATTAAAGGGGGGGCGGAGGGGGCGACCGCCCCCTCCGAGGGCTTGCACATTTAAAAAAATAAAAAGGGTAACACATGCGACATGCACACGGTTAAATTTTTGATTGTCCCGCCACATGTATGACAGACGGAATATAACATGACATCCCACTTATCTTATTTTCTATATTACCTGTACTTTATCTTTAACTGTTGTTATCTATATAGTTAATTATAATTCAATGAAGAATTAACAAATGACAGAGAATGAAGGAAATCTTATATCAAGTGAAATTTAAGATTAAGATTAATCTCTTATAGAATAGGTAGGGGCATAGACATCTCTTTTTGTATTTGACCTAGTACGTATTTATTGTAGTACTGGTATTATGAAGCAAGAAGGAATGTTGAGAGTAATTTAAATATAAATATATATATATATAGGTCTAAAAATCATCACGATCATGAATAAATTGCTTAGACTCTGTTCATTTCTTTGTAAATTTTGATAAAAAGTTAAGCTAGCAAAGCAATTTTTGTCCAAGACATATGCAACCATTTCTATTCATTTCAGATGAATATACAGAAATAAACTACCGTACTCTAGTTAGGGGAAATTTGATAGTTCTTAAAAAGAAAAAATTATATTTCTACTACGGTACATACAAAGTGCTAGAATGGTGTAAAATGCGGTTAAAGGCTACTAAATTTCCAAAATTGTTATTCCAGACACCCCCCCCCCCCCCCCCCCCCCCCAACAACCTCCAGTATTTTTGGAGTATGTCGCCCCTCCCCATAAAAATTAATTAATCCGCCATTGCTCTCTCATTCTAAATCCTATTCACTGTTAAAACATACTTTAGCCTATCTTATCCAATTTGTAATAAATGGGAGTGTTTGCAAACTTATTTTATTTCATCATCTAACAAACCACTCTTATCTAAATCCTATTCACTGGATCAAACTTACTCTAGCCTTCCTAATCCAAAACTGAACTATTACAGTGTTTTTTTTTCTCTGGTTAGTTCTCTTTCTTTGGTCGTATACTTCGATTTTCTTTCTTTTCCAATACCTCTTCATTCTGTCAGATCTTGCCTTTCTTAATTTATTCATCTGAACAAACCTGGTCCCTTTGTTTAATTGTTTTTATTGATGAAAATTTCTTTTTGTCTTTAATTGTTTCCCTGTAAATTATTGTGTGATTTTTGACATCATTAATTAAGTTCTGCTTAATATGTGGAATAGGCTCCTTTGGCTTTTTCAAGACACTCAACGTTGAACAATAATTGTTCTGTAATTTGAACAATAGAAATCAGAACGTTTCCAGGTTTAAAATTCATTTATAACTAGGGTTGATTAGGATCGATGAAATAGTTGTTCCATGGAACATTGACTTTGACACATTGTTGATTCGAATTCCAATTCAATATAGGCCTATTTATATCAGGAGAAAGATGTGCAAACAGTAGTTCTCTGAGAATTACTCTTCCAATATGAAACATGTCCGCTTATAAGGAAAAGTCAATAGAGAGAGAGAGAGAGCACGAACATTACAGTATGTAAAAATGTCCAAAACTACGTGTACAAACTATATACTATTGAAATACAGTATTAGATCAGAAAAAACAAAGTCGCCATCAGGGGTATTCTCTGCGAAGCGCAACCTACTTTTATAAATAATAATGTAACATAAAATGTTATGTAATAACATTTAATTCATAATTTTAATAAATAATTGACATGTAGACCTGCCAACCTGTAAACGTGTAAACCTGCCAACATGTTTCAGAACCAGAACCGACTCCAGTGCCTGGCAATAATTGGTGCTAGAGACGTTTTTCATTGGTATAGTATATTTTAAAATATTATTACAAGAAAAAGGTATTCAAGCCTTCGAAAATGCTATCTAGAAAAAGGGTGTTCAACATTTCTCGAAAGCCGAATTAAAACATAACCAAAACTGTGGGAAATTTGGACATTCCTGAGTAGCAAGTAGCATAAACGGGACATATATAAGACATAAAAAAGTGTAGCTCTGCATTTCTAGCAATAAGTAGTGTGAATTACAATGCAGAATCCTGGCATCTTGTCCATTAGGTGAGATCAATGTCGTAAGACGATTCTGATTCTTCACCGTTCCCCTTTATTTTTCTCGCCGGAGATAAGAAAGCGAAAACATTAAGAAGCACATTTTCCAATCTAAGATCCCCTACAATTGCTATGGAAAAAAGTCGGGATGGCTACAGAAGAGTACAATCAAAGCAGCTCATTTTTCATGCTATTCCCCGGCTTTCTTTTATGGGTCTGACATGTTAAACGATTAATATTGCGCTTGGCCTCTGGCTGAGGGGCGTACCAAGAATCAGTGGAAGACGATGGGCGGGGGGCGGGGAGATTCCAAGGGGGGCAGGGGGCTGAGTACAAAACTTGAGTCTCGTAGACTTTGTCCCGAAGAAATAAATCAGTCTGGATAAATGGATTAGCTTGTTCACGTCCCCCTTATGACGTCTAATATTTTCTTCGAATTAAAATCTTCATTATTCATTGTCATTTCTACTGTACAATCAATTCAATATATGTATTGATGAGAATAAGTCAACATAATAGGAATGGACATAATAAACAAATAAGTTCTCACATACCTGAATCATAAATAAAACACTAACATCTCTTACTTATTATTTTCATGAATGTCATCGAAACTAACACTGAAGATTAATTAAACATTTTCACTGACTTCTCAACTTGAAATGAATAGATAGACAGCCTGAATTGTCTTCATTCATGTCCTTTACAAAACAGGATGCTGTGGGCGAACTTGAGGCATAGACTATTCAAAACTGGTATTGACTCATTAACATAGTAACATAACTCATCAAAACCAACATTAAAAGCGTATTAAATAATGTTCACTAACGTCTCAAACTGGAATAAATACATAGATAACCTAAATTGTCTTCATTCATGTTTTTTACAAAAGAGGATGCTGTGTGTGAAATTAAGACATAGACCAGGGGTGCCCACAGGGGGGGCTATGACGCAGACTGCGTCATTGAAATTCTTGGGGGGGTTCCAAAAAACGTTTTGGAGGGGGGCGAAAAGTTGATTGAAACCGTGTTTAACGTGACAACATTCAAAAATATACTACGAAGTCACCAGATAGAATGTCAATTAATGAAAATTTATTCATAATTATTATTATACAATTGAATATGAATAATTAGCTAAAATAGTTATGTTTAGGATTTGTGCAGGAAGTTATTATTCAAACTTAGCAAGACGCTAAGCGAGTGCTCTGAAAGAGTTTTATACAACTTTACTCTCCTTAACAGTTACTAGTTAATCAGCAGAAAGAGCAATAAGTCGATTTAAAATTATCAAAAACAGACTCAGATCAGCTATGGGATACTCATGGTTGTCCAATTTAATGGTTCTAGCTGCAGAAAAAGATGTACTTGAGTCTATTTCTAACGAAGAAATAATTGAAAGGTTTTCTGTTTCCTTATCCCAAAGACAAAAACGTCTATGTGGGGTTTAGAGAGATAGATTTAACAAGCTTAGAAGGTGCCTAGCTAACTTGTAGATGGTCACAGCCTACAAATTTAAAATGTTTGACTTCAAACTGTTGATGTTTTTCATGTATTTTACGTTAACTGCTATAGCAAAACTTACTAAATACTAAAAATTCAGTAATTTTTCATAATTATGTCTTTATTTTGTTTTTGAAAGACACTTCTTTCGATTGTGTGTTGTAAATAACTATACATGAAATGTATAAAGGAATGTTTAAAGGAACAACTTTGTAGAAATTATTTAACCTTAATGTAATTGGTACACCGAACATAAACTTATAGGTATTTCATTTTTATTGAACATTGTGTATTTGTAATAATATTTTTTTGTTTAAAACCATTTAGGTTCAAATTCTTATTTAGCTATTTTGCAATTAAGTTTATTGAGCAGAAGTTCATATATTCATTTCATTGATATTTCTATTTTACCTTTAAAAAAATGTTACCTATGTAAAGAATCTCAAGAAATATACATACACTTTGTATATTATTGACTGGGTTTGAATTTTTTCAATAGTTATAGAAATCTTCTTTTAGTTTTAGAAAAAATACGGGGGGCTTTTTTCGCATTTTTGGGGGGGGCTAATTTTAGGGGGGGGGGGGTTGGTGCTAAATTTAGGGGGGGGGGGTGCGTCATGAGGCTTAGGGGGGTGGGCACCCCTGCATACACTATAGCCCCCTTTTCCACTCTACCCACTGACATTAATTTATTGACATTAAAGCGACATTGGAGTCGCTTATCAGATAATTTTGGCCTTATCAGATGTAAATTATACCTAATATCATTCCAGTACTAAGGGAACAATAACTCTACATTATCGCTGTAGTGAAAACTACCTGTTTTTACTCGATTAAGGTTCAGAATTCCTCACAAAAATAGATACAGTTAAGAATTGTGAAGGGTGAAAATGGTATAATGTGATTGGGTGCACCACACCTATTACAGTCATTTATTATTTCTGTTATTCTTCACATACTCTTCATATTCTGCGAATGAAGGAAAATGGGATCGCATAAGTAGAGAAAGGGTGAAAGAGAGATTGATTATTCCAAATCCCCGTTTCTCCTTGGAGATTGTTGTCTTCCGGTATCAAAAGCACTGGAGTTTGAGGATAATAACAATTTTCTAGGAACTTGCAAAAAGCAGATGACGAGAATTCACAAATTTTGGGTGGTTTTCGTATTGTGTGGGGTGAAGGGGCGTGGTTGCGAAGCTTACAGAGTTTGAGCAGGTGACAAATGAGTTGAGGATTGCGTGGCCGGTCCTAATTAGAGGCTCGGACAAGATTGATCTCGACTTTGATGAGGAATCGAAATTTAAACACAGTTCTGGTAGGCGGTGGCGGACGTCGTGAAGATTAATTCACCAGATGAAGGAGACTAGGAATAGGGATGTGGCAGACGGAACAAGAGAGAAAGGACATGATGAAGTGTGAGGAAGTGAGGATGGAGGATTTGGGAGACAGGTAAAGCGGACTGCACGCAAGTTGCTTACCTGCATCAGACACACCTACTGGGAATCTCCTATCTATCTGCTCATTTCTCATCTGTCACCAAAACCCTCGTCTGCAAATCCAATTCTCAACAAACCTATGAAAAAACTCGCCAAATTATTCCAAAAAAACAACACCCAAAAATTATCCGTTATTTCCTCTCCAGACCTGCTTTATTGATTGTTCCTAAGTATAATACGCCGGGAAAAAGGAGTCAGAAAAAAATTTCTAACTGTGGGATGTCGAAAGGTGAAAAATTCTCGTCACTGCATGATAGATTTGAGGAAGTGTGGCATATGTGATTAAACTTCATCTTTCAACCGCTCTAGATTTGAGAGGAGTTTTTAGAGAAATGTCTCATAAGACAAGGAGAGCGAGTGCCGTAGCAGGTATCTGTTCAATCAGAGATAAGCTACGAAACTCCTGGGCGCTCTTTGTAAGGGTGACCGACTACATTGGCCAGCAAAAAAAAAGACTGCTCTGGGCTGTATAATCACTTCTCGGTGGTTCAGAACCCACGTAAAACTGTAGGTCCAACTCATCAATCACTATCATCCAATTCATTACCCACGCACAGGTCTCAGTCTTATGTGGACTTCATCCTCCGAAAAAAAATGTGTATTATTATATAGTTTTAAATGCTTGGAGCTTGGAAGGAAGTATAATTCAGCAAAATCGTCAGTCAAAAATAAGATACGTTGTTCATGATTGTCATCCACCAAAAAATAGAATTGGAATTTTCTCCTGCAATTTGACAAATAATATTTTTTCTAATTTCAATAAATACTAGATTTAAAGACCATAACAAGAATGGAAGGAATCATAAAGCCATTAAAAGCTGATTGTTGAACAGGAGCGATTTCTATAGTTTAATGGAATAAAGATATAATAGAGATCTAATAATATTTATATTTTGTTAGAATGAAAACTATAATGAATATAATATCACAAACATATCATGGCTTGATTTCATAATTATTATTTTGGGCCGGAGCTTACCGCTAAATTCAACTACTGCTTCCAACAATACAGTAATATTCTGCATTCTCTAACTCACCGCAATAAATTATTGTTATTCGCGAATAATGGGAATGAATGTCCTTGTGAGCCAAGGACTGTTTAAACAGCAGCTATAAACCGATACTTGGTCAGGTCTCAAACTAACAGTGGAAAATCACTGTCGTACTCTTTAGTACTGCAACATCACGTCAACAAGACTGGAATCGCAATAAAATGACTTAGGAATTGTCCAGTAGTTCCTCCATTTCTAGCAATGGCTAGACTCTTCGAACCATGAAGTAATAAAATCATTTTACGCCCTAGAACGGGTTTCTCAAGCCATTAATTTCAAGGAGACCTAGTTGGGTTTCTTTCAAAGTATGGCTTCATCTGTTTTAAACTCAATAACATCTCATCTAGATGAATTATTATATTGGAAGGTCCTACAAAGATAGACGGTAATATAAATTTTTATCAAGAGATGTTAAAGATTGAAACTTTCCAGGAGAAAGTGTAGAATTTTATATTCATTTTTGAAGCACTTGGAAATTGAATTTTATTTATGTGTGCAGTGCTCAGCATAACTGTTGTTTTGCATATTATACAAGATTATGGTAATTTATTATTTTTTTTCTTTTCATTTATTTAAACAATACACTTGTTGTGATGATACAAAAATGGGATACAACAGGCTATTGCCCACAATTGCTTCCTTGTCAAAATTTCAACTGAAGAATCTAAATCCTGGGTTAGGTCTGAGTTTATAACTGTAAATTTCACCCAGAAGCACAATATCATGAATTCTTTTTAATTGAAGAATATTAATTTTAAAGTTGACTTGAAACGAAGCACTAAAACAGAAAATTGATTTCACTTTGTATTTTGTTTGACATATTAGAGCCGGAAATATAGAAGTTGAATCATATCCATAGATATTTTGAAGCTTATTTTCAATCAAATTTCTCTACTCAAATAAATTTATGTCATGCCATGTGGTAGAATGTTTGGGTTTGCATGACTGATCTTGGGAAGTGAGCTTACATAGTGAGTCATTTTTGATATTATAGTTTGTACTATGTCGCTATTTACTTTGTTTATTGAGGTTTGAGCCTGTTTGGGGTGCAGGTTAGTATGCTCACTTGTTATTTTTGGAATTATGGATCTTACTACCTCATATGTCTTATTCTTCCTGCGCATAAAGACTGTTTCTGTAATATAGGCTAATATCAAACTTTTGAAAGATCAACTATTTAAAAATTTCAAGGTTATTTTTAATTAGTTAATTATTGATTGATTCTATATACTTAGATTTTGAAGGATGTTTTTTGTTATCCCGCTCAATATCTGCATTCCATTGATATTAAATAGTCAATATGGGGTGTATTTTTCACCGTGCATAAGAATAAACATGACATAAACTCAACTCCTCTTTGTTGGAAATTTCAAAACACGACTGGCAATTGATCAAATTAGAACAAAATTTGAAAGGTCAGTCAAGTTTCACATATCGTAAAAGAGGGCGAACGAACGCTGTTGTGAAATCGCGAGCTAAAACACGGGCGCAGACAAACTTCGAAGAAAGTCCAACAAAATGCATGAAAATATGGGTGGAACATGTTGCACGAGACTGGTGAAAAACGCGTTCGGAAAAAGGGAGAGAAAACTAACAGGAAAGGGGCGTATATTTTATTGAATAAAAAACGTAATAAAATTCAGACCCTACGCCCTTGTACTCCTCATCACACCCAGTCGTTGTTTATTTTTATTTTTCATTTTCTTTCAAAAAACTCGGAACTGACACCTTTTTGCATGTGTGTGTGAAGCTATGTATGTGATAGAGAAGGACAGTGATAGAATTCGACGGCTGTATAATATGCAGACCACATAGACCGTTTCAATCTTCGATGTTGGATGAGAAAGAGTGGCGGTTACAAGAGGGGTAAGGTCGCGGAGGCTTAGACCCCGTGCACTGGTCAAAAGAGGGGAGTAGAGATCGTATAAAATATAAGGATATAGACAGTGTTTAAATCGAAATATCATGGGGGAAACAGAATGTGGCCGGAATGTATTAAGTTTTTTTCGGTTATCCAGATATCGTTATACGTTCACATCTCGGCAGCATATTTCCGTCTCGGAGAGGGATGGATGTCATCTCTGCAGTTCTGTCAGGCTTCGTACTCCTCTCTGTCCATTAGGTGGATCTGGAATACAAAGTATGATGACTGTATGATGACCGAATACGCTACAGAACTTTGTGGACAAACAGCAAACCCTTCCTTTCCCCACCCGTTAGGAGCAACCCCCTCACCCAAATGACGAACATCCTCAACCCCCATGACATTTGCTCCTGGCCAACTCTAATTTAATCGTGACATGTGAGTCTCGTTTAATTAAATTTTTATTTGTTCCAGGCTTGTGTCTTTGTCGACAAACCTAACCTACTGAAGATTTTTCTTCAATATTTGAATCTTCAAATTTACAAATGGGTTATTTCTATAGCATTGATAAATGATATGCAGATATTGATCAATTGAGATCTTCATAGTAAGAATCATAAAGAGATGGATTTGAGACAACTGAGTTTCATGTATGCGAAGTTTGTGGCTTTGTCACGATGTAGCCCGTTGAGGATTTTCTTCAAAATTTGAATCCTTAATTGTTCAAAGGTATCATAATAATCATGAAGAGATGAGTAAAAAAGCATGAGAAGCCCGACAGCTTAGGCCAAGATTGCATTGAAGAACTCAAAGTCAAAGTTGTTCTTATTCTAACTCACTAAATTGCCGGTTCACGGTGCCGCCTCCACAGTTGATTCTATTCGACCCAGCAGCTTGCAATAACTGAATGGCGGATCAGCAGTACTATATCTAGCTTTACTCTGTCTAGCTGTACCCTATTCATCTGCACCCTGGCTCCACGGTGTCTTAAACCAGAAATACCCATTTTGTATTGTTTTTTCATGGGGTTTATTGTGATTCAGCTTTCTGCTATTACTTTGAGCATGAACCGAGTAGTAATACTCATCTCTAGCCACATATATAAATAGTAAGGTACTAGATCTGCAAGGTGCAAATGATAGAGAATTCATTAGCTGTAGATAAGACATATTCTCTTAACTATTAAGTCAGCTGTGGTGGGCCTTCAGCGAGAATTTCGCTCTCAAGGGAATGAAGGCGATCTTTTATTCAATAACCAGAAAGGTATCGATTGATTACCAACATTCTCAATTCCCGCGTTATCAAATGGGGATAATAATTGACTGAGCATTGGCGCCCTTTAGACTATCACCCACCTTTAGTTTTAATGAAATGTCTCTAGACCTTTTGCGACCAGGCGAGCCGAGAATGACGATAAAAATAAAAAATATCGCCGTTCATTCGCGGCGTGCTGTCGATAATAATGCAGCATGCTGCTCTAGTTACGCGCGGAAACGGTTTTGGCGGGAAAGGTATTGGTGGGAACGGTCTATGCAGAAAGGGTATTGGCGGGAAAGGCGGCGGACACGTGATTTATTCGCCTCCTATAATAGGCACTTTACACGGCCGCAAATTGTTCTTCTCTAGCGAGTGGTTTTGCTTGTTGAGCCAAGATTTTTAATGTCTTGTTCCCCATTTCTGCATGAGACCGCGAAGCGCGCAGATTAGAACCAATCGAATTGTGTTTTGAAGTGTGTGTCTAAGGGGGGTGGGGAGGAGGGGCACCACAAGGGGGTCTACAGAAAAGCTCCCTTTCTTTTAATACTTTCTGCCGGCATGATTCTTCCGCTACATTACCCAAGCTTTGTATAAGAGGGTGGTTTTTCTCTCTGCCTGCTCCTTCCGCTTCCTGTCGCTTGGCTCTTCCTTTCTCTCATCACCGCCTTCTTATTATTATTCTTATTTTCCCACTTTCTTTTAAACCGAAGAAAAGAAAAAAACGAAGCTCGGAAGAACAAACTAGATGCGAGTATCAACTATGTAGAATGAAGCCATTCACTATCTGAGCGCCAAGATATTAGCGCAGGTTGACCATTCTTTCTTACGGCGAAAATATCCTTCCATGAATAATGAGCCCGATTCAGCTTGCACAGAAATCTGGAAGATAAATAGTTTTCTTAATGAAGTGAGTGGTATTCGAAATATAAATACTCTGCTATGTATTATATTATGCAAAGACGTAGCCAGAATTTTCTCATGGGAGGGGGTCCGTCAGGCAGAACGCAAAACCCCCTCACCTACCATCGATAATACTAGCCCAAATCAATATTACCCATGATCTCATTACCATCCGCACTTCAATACACCCAATCTAACAAGACTCACCTCTGGAATTCTTTCTGAAAAAATATTTGTTATTTAATAAATTATTATTTTCTCACTAAAATAACTTAAACAACAAAAAAATTCAAGGACCCATAAATACTATCACTGTATTAATTTAAGATAAATTGAAGGGAAAAAACTCCTGGATCTTGTAAAGGGCACAGGTATTGGTTTGCCCAACTAACGTACTAGGGACACACAATAAGCTTCGGTTGACGTGTGAGGATCTTTGAATCTTTGGATATTTGAATCCGTCCCTTCATAACATAACATAGCATAACATAAGATAAATTGAACTAATAAACATTGAAAACACATAAATATATTAATATGAGATCAATATATATATGTGAAAACACTGGGATATCAATATTATTATTATTATTATTATTATCATCATCATCATCATCATCATCATCATCATCATCATCATCATCATCATCATCATCATCATCATCATCATCATCATCATCATCATCATCATCATCATCATCATCATCATTATTATTATTATTATTATTATTATTATTATTATTATTATTATTATTATTATTATTATTATTATTATTATTATTATTATTATTATTATTATTATTATTATTATTATTATTATGCTTTTACGGCCACAGGGGACCACTGACATGGCTAATTCTTTTGCTTCTTCCAGATGTTGTGAAGCGGTTATGCAGTTCTTCCTGTGCTTCTCTTTTTTTTGCCAGTAGTCCTTTAAGGCTACAGATCTTCTCAGCCTCTCTGCATCCGATATAACCATGTCTTTTTTATTATGTGTTGGGATATATAGTAGACTATTTGAATTTGTTAGCTGTTAGCTGCTACCACATGATTTTAGCCGGTTCTCACACTCGCGTTATCAGGAATGTTTCACAACCAATCGGAAACGAGTAATAATTAATGTCGTAATCAGCGTAATAATTGCATCGTACCATAAGATTTCAAAAATCGGACACACAACGACACAATTTCAATAAGGCCCTAAAATAATAATATGAAGTCAAGATGACCTTGTGACTCACTTTTTAGCGTATTATAGCAATAATCTCTATGCCTTGCAGGCTTCTACTAATTTTTATACTGTAAATATATTGTGAATGTATTTAATAAAGGGGCGATGAAGCAGAAGCAGATTAAAATTAACACAGTACTATAATTGAAAGGTTGGTCCTGATGAAGGACACTTGATTGCAATTGACAGTTTCGATAGTCTTTATAGTAAGTCTATAGTTTTAAAAAAAGTCTATAGGCTACCTTGAAGAATGAAGGAAGTGTTCTCCAACAACCCGAAACATAAATTATGACGTTTGTACAAGAGAGTGGGTCCTATGGTATCCCCCGGAAAAAAATTGAAAACTCTCTAAAATAGCATTTGAGCATTTCTAGACATAAATCAATTCACTCGTACCCACTCTAATCAAATACACGTTCCTGAACAATAACATATACGTATTGGCCAGCTCCCACCACCATTCCAATTATTGCAATCAATTAATTACGTCTGAACTGAATTTTGTTCACTGGAAAGTAGTAGGTAACTGAAGAGACAATATAGTGTTTGTATTGTAAATATTTCTATAATAACAGCTCCCAGAAAATGTTCATATGACCAGACATTAACCTTTCCAACTCCAAAAAGTCATTCTATATCTAGTGCTTAATCATGGCAGCAGAGGGGGCTTCCGGACCCGGGTACCGCTCCCTTGCTTACGCCCCCGGTAATAATATTCACTAGCCCCGTGAATTCAAATGTGGTGTCCCGGTGATCAGACCAGTTATTGACGTAGATATTGGATGAAGGTCTGCTGAAGTTTTCCTCTTACAACAGATTACATTTTTACAAATAACATTTTTTCCATTAACTTCAGTTTTGCTCAGCAAGTGGCATACAAAAATGGCACAAATCTCACAAGACATTCTGTATGCTTGCTCATTTAAAAAAAGCCGCCATATTGAATTTTATTGTGTGAAAATGAGCCTTTTAGAAAGGAAACGTTGGAATTCAGAACAAGCGCTTACAAATCGATAGAAATCAGTCAATAAAACTACTCAAATTTAGTCCTTCAACTCAAAAACGAATAAATTAATTGGGTAGGTATGCATCGCCATACTTGAAATATCTTTCAATACTGAAATTCAAAATCAGACTCAGGCATTTCTTGCACTATTTCGTATACTATTCTTCTTCAACTGATTCCTAAGTCCAAAAAATCCATCAAGTCATCCATCTAAGTCAAAATCCATCACAAAACCAAAAGCTGAATCCTGTACAGTAATATTTTTTCCAAAAACTGAGAAAATTTTAATTATTTTGGAAGTTATATTGAAAATATCTTGACGCATTGATTTTTTGGACTCAGGATTCAGTTGAAGACGAATAGTATACGAGTATACAGGAAATGCCAAAAAAGTATACAGGAAATGCCTATTTACAAAAAATGAGAGAATTTCCATTAATTTGAACGCAATATTGAGAATATCTTTCAAAGCATTGATTTTTCGCAATAGTTAATATTAGATTCGGACTCAGCGTCTAAAAATCTATTAATAAAGAACAAATTCCTTGATTTCCTATCCAGCAAACGTATATACTAACTGGGCAATACAGAATTTCTGTGGGCCTAGACCAGTCTGGCTTGGAGATGTTCAATTCATTGATACATGACAGTACAACCTTCAATAAAAATCTAAAAAATGTCACAGGAATCAATTTTATTATTGATGCATCAAGAGAATATTGCTTTTAAATAATCACTGAAAACTCTAAAATAATTTTTATTTACATGGATCGCTATGATTCTGAGGAGCAAAACAAAATTAATAATACTGAAAGACAAAACAATGGTCTATCGTTCACTATATTACATAATTTAAATTCAAATACTTTATTCACTTAAATAAAAATATAAAAAACATAGAATAGGCTACAATAAAAATTTTAAGTTCATTCCTCATTGGGCTATAGCCTGTGTGGAGGAATAATTCGTCTCTCCAACATCAGAAATTATTCATATACGGCAAATAAGAAAATACAAAAACAATATATTATAAAATTGAACTTTATAATAATAGAAATATATTATAATTATATTATTTATATTCTATCTACTAAATATTAGATTCATCATTCGTTTGATTACTGTAATCAAGACAAAAACCTTGATTATTTCTATCAGAAATTATATAGTTTTGTAATTTTTTGCAGTTTCACATTCAAGATTATTTCTATGTAGCCTGTATTTTTTAAAACTATTTCCTCACTCACATTTCTACATGATGAGTTTTCTCATCTCAAGCTTCACAGTTTCATTTCTTGAAACGATTATCTTTTTGATAATTGATTCAAAACTTGATCATTCCTTGACTTGCACCTCCAACATAATAAAATTGTCTCTTAAAAAACTTCTTCACTCCTTGATATATATTACATAATCAGGGAAGTGATAGCCGTGAGCCGTAGCAGGTGTCTGTTAAATCAGATAAAGTTAAGCTTCGTTCTCCTGGGTCCTGTTTGAGACGGTGACCGATTAGATTGGCCAGCAAAAAAGACACTGTTCTCTGCTGTAAAATCGCTTCCCGGTGGTTCGGAACTCACCTAAAACTGTAGGTCCAACTCATCAATCATCATCATCCAACTAAGGTGTAAGACCTACGTGGGCTTCATCTTCAAAAAAAAAAAATAAGAAGAATCTTATAGTAGGTATTATATGCGAGTTGAACTACAGTATAACTATTTATAATCAATATAATTATTTTTATCCTGTATTCATATAAGTTATATTGTAAACATTTGAAGTCTATATTTTGAACTTATCTAAACTGTAGGTCTACGTAATAAACTCTATTTCAAACTCTGTTAATTTTTCATGAGTTGATCCACAACAACTAATAAACCTAAAGAAGATTCTGTAAAAAAGTTCTACCCGCACAAAATATTGACGAATTATGCAAACACTTTCGAACGAATTGGAGTTGCCAACTTCTTTGCTGCTCCACATTCTATAAAAATTCAAGTATGCTACTAGTATTACCCACGCACAGGTCTAAGACCGTTGTGGGCTTCATCCTACAAAAAAAAATATTCCCATATATGAATATAAATATATATCGAGTGATGGTAGGAGCTCTCATGGTCTGTGTGTGTGTAGTGTGACCTCCACAAACAAGTCTTCGACCAGTATTGAAGTCTGGTTTGATAATAATCTCGATTGATTCTATCGAAGGCTGGAGGGCGAGGCATGAAAAATGAGCACCAATCGCATATCGTAAATGGCTGGTTTGGGGTGGGGGGGGGGGGGCAGGTACAGGCGGGACGACTTGGAAGTCTAGGCTAGTAATTGTAGATAATTATCTAGAACCCGATCGGAGTCGGATAAAATTGTTGGCGATGGGGGGAAAGCATGGCCGGTACGAGAAAGGTGTATCCTCTGTTATTATGTTGTTATAGCGGCGCGCACTCCGGCCTGGCAAGTAGTGCAGTAATGTTACTTTAATGATGGATAGTCGAAAGAAAGGCTGTTCTTGGGTTGCCAGGGATAATCAAGCCTGATGCAGTTCACCTCGCAATTATTGTTTATTCACAATTGCTGCCCTGAAATTGTCTACTATCTTGTAATCTACAGGAGTAGAAGCTGGAAAAACAAGAAAAGAAACCAAAGTCGAGAAAAATTTTGAAGAGAAACCATGCAGACGTCAGCCGCCATATTCCCCGACAATTCTCCGAATTATACCGCGCTAATAGCACTCTCTCAAACACCAACGTTTGAATATTTTATTGTTTCAGCCTGTAGTTCTTCAACGTCTGTTATTGCTGTCTATTGAGGAGCCAACCGCGACCTTTATACATATATACACACACACACACACATATATATATGTAATGTCCTATAGTGTACTTTTATACTTATATAGGCTATGTTCCATAGTTTCGTTGGATACGTCTGTTATTACTGTTGAGAAGCCATCCACGACTTATATAACTTACTTATATATTGTGTTCTATATATGTTATTTGTTCTATAGTGTTGTTGGATACGAACAGTCATCATCAAATTACGTAACAACTATTCCACGTTTCCCGATATAATGAAGAAGTACGATTACTACCTGCAGTCTTTGATGCCGGCGAAACTTTTTAGGTGGACTGTACGCCTGGTGATTGAGATAAATACCACTGTACAGGTCTGGCTGTGAGCAATTATTTTAATTGCTTCGGAAACATGTTTGGTGTGATTGCAAGAAGAATCTTAATAATTGATGTTACTAAGTTTAGCTAATTTTGTAGACATATTTGATTATTTTTTTGGAGGATGAAGCCCTCATAGGTCTGAGACCTGTGTGGGTAATGAGTTGGATGATGGTGATTGATGAGTTGAACCTACAGTTCTAGGTAGGTTCCGAACCACCGGGAAGTGATTTTACAGCAGAGAAACCGTCTTTTTTGCTGGCCAGTCCAATCGGTCACCCGAACAAAGAAGGCCCAGGAGTTCGAAGCTTATCTTTATCTGTTTTAACAGATACCTGCTACGGCTCACGTCTGTTTTCCCAGACTAGATTGATGCTGTTATTATTAATAGTGGCAATAGAGCAAGATTCAACCGTCTGAATATTGATTCCAACTCATGACTGGTCATGACTGAATATTCATTCAAACTCATGTTGATTCAGATTCATGAACCTCGATTTGATTATTACAAGAGAATCAATAGAGGGGGAAATGTATGCAGATACAAAAATTTTCTGCTTAAGCAACTTCTCATGAGGGTAAAAAAATTAGAATGAATGTAGGTACGGAACGCTTTGTTACAGAAATAAAGAAGGCGAAAGATTACACCAATTCAGCATTCATTCAGAAATGACATTCATACAGATGGTGCGAATTAAATTGAATCAATTTGAAATTATCTGAAACGTGCTACAACATCTACTATTATAAATTTTTATGTCTAGGCCTACACCATTCTGTGACTTTTGCGTTGGTAATAAAAAGAACGAAAAATTCCTGTCCTAAAGCGAATCGAGATGACCAAATCTTTAAATTGGCGGGATGTTTTACAAAAATTCACAAAATGATCATAAAAACACATTATTTTACTGTCGGCCTAGTGGTTAACCAATTCAATTGCCAACGAACCAAACATTTTGTTCAATTTCTCCTTCAAAACTTGCCAAATCATTTTTTGAAATGAAATATGAATGTACTCAATAGTCAAGAACGGTCCCAAAGTTTATAAAGACGAGTTTTATTGAATCAAGCATACTGCTGATTTTGCACATATTTTTTGCACTTGCTATTCTTCTGTCTTTTTATCCAATTTAAATTATGGTTTTGTAAGTTCTGGGTGCTTTATTCACAATTAATAGCCAAGCTCATACCTTTCAATATTAAAAATGCCTTCTTTTGGCCTTTTTTGTTTATTTCATAGGATTACTCAATAATCACGGTAGTTAATGTCTTATTTGGGTTTTCAGTTCATTTCTCATCAAATGAATTCAATTTACCACCTAAATGAGCGCTCTAGAACCCTAGAGTTTTCTGAATGAGTACTAATTTATTGATCTCTTATTGAAAAAGATAGCTTCACTCTTCTGCTATATTTATTTCTGTATTGAAGCGTTTTCGAAGGAATAAGCTTATGCAATCTTATTGGAATTTTTTCGCAAAAACCTGTAAACCTTTTTTAGGAAATTGTTAGCCGCTAGCCGTATCAGGTACCGTACTTGTTCAGTCAGATAAGATAAGCTGTAAATTCCTAGGGTAAGGGTGACCGAATGGATCAGCCACCAAAAAAAAAGGGTTCTCAGCTATAAAATCACTTGCCGATGATTCGGAACTCACCAAAAACTGTGGGCCCACGCACAGGTCTCACAACTATCTGGGCTCCACCTTCCGAAAGAAATTACATTATTAGCGTAACATTAAATGTATTACAGGTTTAGGAGGTTCTAGAGGCTAGAGGTCCTGTACTTTTTGGTTAAATGATTGCCATATTGATATGAGTGAAACGAATTATTTTTATTATCTTTACCCAGCCACCTAGTCAAATTTAATTCTGCAAGGCTACAAACTCTATTTCCACCTATGGTAGTCACTCATAGTATTCCTGTTAATAGTATAACGATATTGTTAATTGTTATCCTATTTAAACAAGTTTTAAATGTACAGCCTACAGTCCATATTACACAGTCAATTCGCTTGAAAATTATCAACATTTTGATAAGGATTTCGGGACCTGAGGGCAAGGCTTGAGCCCCAAAGCCCCCCATGTCAAGCCCCTTGTTATTCTTCTACTTGAAAAGTGTGAATAAATGACATGTACCAACACTAATCAGCCTGCAGCACATACTCTCTATAGTAAATTTTCTTGAAAATTATTAACAATTTTTCAAGGAGCTCGGGTTCTTGGGGGGGGCTTAAGCCCCCTAAGCCCCCCCTGGGTGCGCCACTGCGCACAACTGAAATTCCATGGAATTCTGTGCTAAACGTGCACAGGTTTTATTGAAGGGTCAAGAAAGGGCCTCGGCTACCTGAACTGCCGCTCATGTAGAAAGGCAAATCGGAAGTATTATTAATCACTTTTAGATCATTATAGTGATCAAAGTGATCAATCAAATCATAAGTAATAACAAACTGTATACTTTGAATGGAAATTGTAACATAATTTTAAATTTAATTGTACATTAAATTGTAACATAACAAACTCAACCAACTAACTTACTTAACTGATAGCCAAAATTTCCACCTAATTTTTTTCATAAGTTGGTTAAGAAATACTACAATATTTCAATTTTTTTAATAATTTAGATTTATTCATTCATTGAATGAGTCCTTGATCACTGGTGCGAGAGTTGCGAGAGGTATGAATATTTTTTTAATATGATACATAAATAATTGATTACAATGAAGGTTCAATAGTAGTTACAAAAGGCTGCTTTTGGCACAACCTTGACCTTTGACCTTGACCTTGACCCTGACCTTGACCCTGACCTTGACCCTGACCTTGAAAAAAAAAATTTAAAAAAAAAAAATAAATAAATAAAAAAAAAATAAATAAATAAATAAAAAAAAAAAAAAAAAAAAAAAAATAAATAAAAAAAAAAAAAAAAAAAAAAAAAAACTGGGACTGTCACCTGTTCAGGCTATGGGTTGGGGTGGGGGTGGGGGGTTGGGGTGGGGGTGGGGGTGGGGGGTCTAGGGTGGGAGGTACTGGCCAGAGTATATAAGCTGGGTGTTCTGTTGGAGTTATCATACACTGCTCTCTCACACCAGACAGCCAACTACTGTGCTCGTGCTCCAGCTTCTTGTGCTCCAGTCTTGTGCTTCTTGTGCTCCTTGTGCTTCTTGTGCTCCAGTCTTGTGCTTCTTGTGCTCCAGTCTTGATCAACTTTCAAAGTAAGTACTCTTTGCAATTAATGCATCCTTATGCTTGCACTTATAAATGCTTTTCCACTTACTAACTGCTAATGCATAGTGTTTGGGCAACTTGGAATTTGTTAATGCATATTGTTAAAGGAACTATCTTCTAATGCATATTGTTTCATTCCAGGAAACCTGCAACTATGTTTCAATTTTATTTGTCAATGTCTAATGCATATTGTTTCATTCCAGCTTACCATGTCCCTTAACAAGAGAAGACGCTGCCAGCAGACTCAGGAAAAGTGTGACGACTTCGTTTTGCTGGAGGAGGCGTTCAACAACAATCTTCGAACCCTGTTCTTCAACAACCAGTGTTCTACAAGCCCTCAAAAGGATTTCCAGTCCTTCCTCGACAACTTGGAGGAGAAGATCAACAGCGTCCTGACAGCAGAAATCCAGGAGCATGGTGCAATCAAATTCAATTTGGTGCTGGAGGCAACTTATCACAAGTGCTACCTTGATCCGAACAACGAAGAGGTGGAGGAGGTGCAAGACATCGCTTTCAAAACACCGAACTATGCTGCATTCACCGTTCTCACGCTGCCTCATCAAGTGAAGATGGCTTGCCAGAAGATGCTGGAAGAGGAGGCTATGTTCGAAGGGAAATCCAGTGGATGGACACTGCTACAGATTGATGGACTACTCATAAGGATCAGCAAACATATTCCCCTTAGAGGCTCTTCATACATCATTACCCCGCCCAAGCTAGCTGCAAGGAGAGCCATCATCAATCCGAGGAATGAGGACCAACAATGTTTCATGTGGGCGATCCTCGCTAAGCATGTCCAAGGATTAAATCCCCAAAGAGTCAACGAGCGATACTTCAATCTTCGGGAGAAATACAACTTTAAAGGCATCACTTTCCCGACAACTATAAACCAGATTGATAGGTTCGAGAAGGATAACCCTACAGTCTCTGTCAACGTGTATGCAGTCGACTCCGATAATAACATTTTCCCCAGACGAGTCACCGATACCATGAAGACTGAGCACTTTGATCTTCTGCTACTGGGTGAGGCTGTTGAAGATGATGGTGCACAGACTAACGATTTGCTGCAGGATGCTGAAGATGCAAACAAGGATCCACAAATCAACACCCACTACTGCTGGATCAAAGATTTTGAGAGACTCCTGAGTTTCCAGCTGACAAAACATAGGCGTCGTATAATTATCTGCAGACGATGCTTCACCCACTACACTCTCAGTAGAGATGGTGAGCAAAGGATGGCAGAACATGAGAAGTATTGTGCCAACAACAAGACGGCTAGGATGATCATGCCACAGCTGAAAGATGGAAAACCGCCAACATTGAAGTTTGAGAAGCACTTGAGGAAGTTCAGACTGCCGCTTGTAGTGTATGCAGACTTTGAGTGTCTGCTGGAGACACCCGCCCTAGAAGAGGGTGATGTGGAGGGGGAAGCTCCAGAGAGATGGATTGGGAAGCAGACAAAAGTGATACAATACCACAATGCAATGAGCTATTGCATGTACTTTGTGAGAGATGAGACACAATTTCCTTCATGGCTGACACTGAGCCATTACATACCTCAAGAACCGATTGTCTACAGAGGTCCCAATGCAGCCGAACACTTCATGAGTCAGCTCAGCCACTATGCAAAACTTATTGCTGATACCATGGACCAGTTGAGTATTATAATGATGCCACTCACCGATCAACAACAAGCTGCACATGATGCTGCTACACACTGCGAAGCTTGTGGTAAAAAGTTTGGAAGAGACAAAGTGTATGATCATTGTCATATGACTGGCTTCTATAGAAATGCACTGTGCAATCCATGCAATCTGGAAAGACAGCGCCAGACCTTCATTCCAGTTTTTCTACACAATTCATCCAACTATGATACACATCTGCTCATTCCTGAACTCGGTGCCGACAAGAATAGGATCAAAGTCATTCCAAACACATCTGAAAAGTACATCAGCTTCACTAAACACGTTTCCAATCGACTCCACCTGAGATTCATAGATACATTCAGATTCACACCGGACAGTTTGGATACATTGGTATCAAATTTGCGCAAGTCTGCACATAATGACACGGACATTCCAAATGTGCTGAAACATACCGCTAAACATTTCAAGACAAGACTCGATCTTGTGACACGTAAAGGAGTATTCCCTTATGATTATTGCGATTCATGGGAGAAACTTGGAGAAACTTCCCTACCACCAAAGCAAGCATTCTTCAGCAAGCTGACAGATCGTGGAATCAGTGATGAGGACTACGCCCATGCACAACTGGTCTGGCAACATTTTGGATGTAGAACACTAGGGGACTACAGTGACCTCTACCTAAAGACGGATGTTCTACTCTTGGCTGATGTGTTTGAAAGTTTCAGGGACATGTGCATAAAAAACTACAATCTTGACTGTGCCAACTACTTCACTGCACCAGGATTCTCATTCGATGCCATGCTGAAATACACCCAGGTGGAATTGGAACTTCTCAGCGATTACGATATGTACATGTTTGTTGAAAGAGGTATCCGAGGAGGAATAACCACATGTGTCCACCGCCATTCGATTGCCAACAACAAATACACAGGTGCACCACTGGATCCAGAGAAACCAATATCCTACTTGCTGTACACCGATGCCAACAATCTTTATGGATGGGCTATGAGCAACCCACTACCTTGCCGAAAATTTTGATGGATGTGTCAAGAGGAACTGGAGGAGGTGGCTGCTCATATAGATAGAATCCCAGACAATCAGCGAATGGGATACATCCTAGAAGTTGACGTTGAGTATCCTCAAGAGCTACAGGATGATCACAACGACTTCCCTTTTCTTCCAGAGAGCCAGAAGACTCCTAAGTCAGGATATGTGAGGCTAATGACAACGCTGCAGAACCGCAAGGAGTATGTATGTCATTATAGACTCCTGAAACAGGCTGTGAATCATGGACTGAAAATTGTCAAAGTTCACCGTGGAATTTCATTCCAGCAAGAAGACTTTTTGGCCCCATACATTCAACTCAACACACGACTACGTCAGAAATCAGCAAACAAATTTGAAAAGAATTTCTTCAAGCTAATGAATAATGCAGTCTTTGGAAAAACAATGGAGAATGTTAAGAACCGGATGAACATGGAGCTGGTCAATTGTGAGAGGAGGTTGAAGAGACTGGTGGCACGTCCAACATTCAAAGATCGCATCATATTTGGTGACAACATATGCGCTGTAACACTCCATCAAGACAAGGTTGTATTGAACAAGCCGATATATATTGGGCTGACTGTACTTGATGTGAGCAAAATTCTAATGTACGAGTTTCACTACGATGTGATGAAACCTATTTATGGAAACTGACTCAAACTGTTATACCAGGACACTGACAGCTTGTTCTACAATGTCCAAACTGAAGATATGTATATGGATATCATGAATATAGACAAGTTGAGAAACGTATTCGATACATCAGAGTACCCGGCCAACCACCCATGCTACTCTGAGACAAACAAGATGGTGCTGGGGAAATTCAAGGATGAGTATGCAGCTCGAGCCCCCTATGAGTATGTCGGCCTGCGCTCCAAGCTGTATGCTTGCAGATGCTATGTTACAGATGAGACACAGCTGAAGAGTGGCCTTATCAAGAAAGCAAAGGGAGTGAGACGGCCAATTCTTGGACAGGAGCTCCCAAAAAGTCATCCTGATGCAGAACGGTACATAGTCTTTCAGGACTACATTGACTGTCTCTATGGTGAGAAGGACATCTATAGAGATCAGGTGATGTTCTGTACCAGGAAACATAGAATCATGACCACCATTCAGAAGAAGAAAGCACTCAGCAAGGCTGATGAAAAACGGTTCATTCTTGAAGATGGAATCACTACTCTTGCATATGGACATCGCAACATTGTCAATGAAGCTCCAGTATTCAGTGATGATGGGTTTGAGGATGAGGTGGTGGTGGAGGAGGAGGAGGCGGAGGAGTACAACACTGAGAATGATCAAGAAAATGAAGCAGCATCAAGGGCAGCATTGATAGCAGCAGATACAGCAATAGAAGAAAACATATCAACTATGGAGGCATCTAGAACATTGTTGTCAATGACAGCAAAAGCATCAACTTCATCAACAGTACCGTTTGTACCAACAGATGTTCTTAAGATAGAACAAGGTAGTTGCAAACGTTCGGCAGCAGATAGCAGTACTAGTCAAGTGATCCACATATCTGACGATGATGAGCCAGCGGCAGCAGATAGCAGTCGAGTGACCCACATATCCGATGATGATGAGCCACCAGCTAAACAATCACGTGTTGTTGATTTCAATGTTGATGATTACAAGGAATATGATGACTTTACAAATGGTGGGATATCACAGCACAGTATACTCAGAGCATTGTTGGAAAAGGAGTAGAAGACATGAGTCACACATCCGCTGATAAGAAATTGCTGAGTCCACATAAACTTTAGTATAAATATGGGAGGAAGAGCAAGCATTTGGCATAAGCAATCATGATTCGAGCTGTGCTGTATCTCGTGCTGGCTACAAGCGTCTACACTAGCCAACTGGATCCAAAGTATAGGACTCAGACTTTCCTGTGGCAACGAGATCATGGTCTTGATCAAGCAAACAAGTTTCACATGCGTCAGTGCCTGATGTCAAGAATGGTGCTACATCGGAATACAACCCAGGATGCTATTGATGCAATGGGTCGTGACGTCGACGAGTGGTATATGAAGTTGGCTGGAGGGAAAAACTTGGACAAAGAGCTGTGCCAAAGATTCCACTGCGCACAAAATCTGCACACCTGCATCCACTCATCATTTTCATCGCTAGACTTCCTTGAGACCATCATCAGCAGATCAGAAGAGGTTTGTAAGCTGTACTGTGAGGACGTGTCAACTGCAGCACCAGCAACAACGACAGCTGTAGCACTTGCCGGGCTGAAGGATACTTGTGACACCTATTGCAGAGAAATCTACAGACAACCGCCACCAATCAGCAATGGAGCAAACTCACGAATTTAAGCCATACTGCAAATGTGGTACTTGTTCACTAACCTCATGCAACAAATGGATTGTGCAGCCTATATTCACTGTTGGAGGACAAGAGCCTGAACCATTCTTGACAATCAAAAATTTTCTGCAAGTGATGAAGAGAACCTTCCATTTTGCTTCATCAGTGATGTTGTGTACCAATAGAACAACAGTATATGTGGAGTTCCCATATGGTCACACTTATCGTGAGATGCAGAATGACTTGGGAATGCTCAGAAAGTGGGTGGTGCTTGATATACTCGATTGACATCAGCCACTGCGCATTTGCACACATGTATCCGCCCATCATCATCATCATCCGATCAGAAGAGGTTTGTGAGCCGTACTGAGAGGACGTGTCAACTGCAGCAGCAGCAGCATCAACTGTAGCATGAGCTGAAGGATACCCTGTGACTGCCACCAATGGATTCATACTGCCTATACTGCAGATGTGATACTTGTTCATCACCAGTGAGCAGCAAATGGATTGTGCTGCCAGTATTCGCCATTGGAGGACAATACTATGAACCATTTCGACTGACTATTTCCTGCAGACAATGGAGAATGCCTTCTACGATGCTTCGGAAGTACGCCTCTGCATCAATGGGAGAACAGTATATGTGGAGTTCCCATCTAGTACATCATATTGTGATATGTTGCAATACTTGAGAAATTTCCGCAAGTGGGTGGTGATTGATAGACTTGATTGACATTAAATTTGTTTTGTTTTGAAATTAACTAGTTTTGAATGACATCAGCCTCTAACAGTATTTCTTGATAATAATAAAGAATTGTATTCGATAACCATGCTCATTTTTTAAAAAACCAAGATTACTCTATAAGACAAGTCCATGTGGGGGCTGTGTCTGTTGCAAATAGATCTTGCATTCAACTTGTCTGTATGACATCATGCAGGACATGTCTGTGAGTGTACCATTGCACAACATTATGCAAGATCTTAAAGTCCATGTGTGTGATGTTACAAAGACAAATAGAAAATCAGCTTGCATTCAACTTGCCTGTATGACAACATACAGGAAAAAACCTGTCTATGTGCAAGTCGATTTTATATTTGTCTGTTGCACAACATTATGCAAGATCGTCCATGTGGGCTGTTGCAAATAGAAGATCATCTTGCATTCAACTTGTCTGTATGACGTCACAGCTATGCAGGACATGTCTATGTGCAAGACGATTTTCTATTTGCATCAGTCCATGTGAGGCTGAGAAAAGTGCTAGAGCTGCACACCAGTGTAGGAGGTAGAAAATGAAAAGATGAAAGATTATCAGAAACATGTTTATTTTAGAATATACAATTTTTTCAGCCAATTCGAAGTTCATATAGAACTTGCTCAATATCGCACCTTGGGGCGCAAAGTGCAGTTATATTTTCCCTGCGTAATAATAAGACAGCCGTTTCTTCATCGATAACCCTTTTGTTTTTGATGACATTTTCCAATTTTCTCGGTCCAATAACTGAGTATCTCAACTCTATTGGGCTAAGTTCAGGGTTGGTAATTTCTAGTGAAGCAGCCGCCTTCAACAGACCGATCGATTTCATAATTACCCCCCAAGCAATGGCCAGCTGCTTGTTTATCGCCTCATAACTGTAGGCCGCCAGCTCCAATTTCAGCAGCCCATGCAGCGTCCTGAAGTGGCGATGCCTCATTAACCGTGCCACAATTTCATCAGCCCCAACATAATTGGAGCCGTATGCTGGCAGCGGGGCATACATATCCATCGCACTGATTAAAACTCTACGCTGGAGTTCCAGCTCACGATGCGATGGACGGCCAATGCTGCCCCGCCATGCCATGCTCGGAATTTGTGGGGCCCGATGTGGAGGTATAATGGGCTGCTGAGGATGCTGCTGCCACTGACCTGATGCTGGGGGCGACTGCCTTGATGCTGGTGGTGGTGGGGGTAACTGCCTTGATGCTGGGGGCGACTGCCTTGATGCTGGTGGTGGTGGGGGAAACTGCCTTGATGCTGGTGGTGGTGGGGGAAACTGCCTTGATGCTGGTGGTGGTGGGGGAAACTGCCTTGATGCTGGTGGTGGTGGGGGAAACTGCCTTGATGCTTGCAGTGGGGGCGACTGCCTTGATGCCGGTGGTGGTGGGGGTAACTGCCTTGTCGCTTGGGGCGACTGCCTTGATGCCGGTGGTGAGGGTAACTGCCTTGATGCCGGTGGTGAGGGTAACTGCCTTGATGCCGGTGGTGAGGGTAACTGCCTTGATGCCGGTGGTGAGGGTAACTGCCTTGATGCCGGTGGTGAGGGTAACTGCCTTGATGCCGGTGGTGAGGGTAACTGCCTTGATGCCGGTGGTGAGGGTAACTGCCTTGATGCTGGTGGTGAGGGTAACTGCCTTGATGCTTGCGGTGGGGGCGACCGCATTGATGCAGGTGGTGGTCGCCTTGCTGCTGACGGTGGGGGTGACTGCCTCAATGCTTGCGGTGGCCGCCTTGATGCCGACGATGACTGCCTTGATGCTTGTGGTGGTGGTGCTCGCCTTGATGCTGGCTGCAGATATTGTCGTTTTGCCGGTGGCGATGACTGTCATTCAACTGTTGGAGTGCTTTCCAAGTTAGGAATGGATTCCCAGGCGGAAAGCATCTCCTCAATTATCGCCTGCATACCACTGCTGGGAAGTGATACTGCTGTGGTGGAGGAGCCGGCAGCACTGTCAACTTGAGCAGCAGCAGTGACATCTTGAGCAGCTACATCTTGAGCAGCAACATCTTGAGCAGCAACATCTTGAGCAGCAACATCTTGAGCAGCAACAGTGGCAGTGCTGGTATTGGCAGTCCTAGGCGTAGTTTGCAACTGCCTGAGGAGCTCCTCTTTGAACACAGCTAATGCTCTGTCCACTATGGAAGATAACTGCTGGGTTGGATCCATTCCGTCTGGTTGAACACTAAGAGAACACTGAGATCACTCTCTCTATAACTCCGATGTGAAGACTGAATTTGATTGAATTTTTGGGCAGTATATATACTAAAGTGAGATATCAAAAACATCATGTCTTAGTAAACAAGTTCAAAAAGGTTAAGGTGATAGCAACTGACAAACAATGCAGGCTGAATGATAAAGTGATCTTTCTAGGAAAGCATGAGAGAAAGGTTAGCTGACGCAAATGTCAAAAGTGTTGCACAATGGGAATGATAGCATGGAAGGTCATGATGACGCACATCCTTTTCAATGACAATTGGGTCGATTGTGTTAGCAATCAGCTTCAAAAAAGATTATGCTGACGCATATCATTTTAAATGCCAATTAACTCGAATGTGTTAGCAATCAGGTTCAAAAAGGTCATGCTAACATACTTCAATGTCAAAAGTGTTGGAATGATAACAGAGTATGATGCACATCATGTGCTGTGTAAAAACAACTATATATAAAGGCACCTGTTCACTTGATGGGCATCAGTATGGAGAAGAGTGTGATAGCACGTGAACTGCACATGCCAGCTCGTCGGAATTTTCCGATGAGGATGGTTACAGTGAAAGGTCTTGACGACCTCTATCAAGCTGACCTTGTTGAAATGATACCATACTCAAAGCAGAACAAAGGTTACAAATACATCATCACTATTATAAACTGTCTCAGCAAGTATGCATATGCGTTACCGATAAAGACAAAGACATCCGAGGAAGTGGTCAAGGCAATGCGTCCTATATTCGAACGGCATCCAATGGAAAACCTTCAAACGGATGACGGCAAAGAGTGGTTCAATGCAAAGTTTTCAAGACTTGTGAAACAATATGACGTCAATCACTATTCGACGTATTCAGATAAGAAGGCATCGATAGTGGAACGTTTCAACAGGACTCTGAAACGTTTAATGTGGATCAAGTTCACTGAGAGAGGATCCTACAAGTGGACAGACATCCTTGACATGCTGGTGAAGGAATACAATGAGAGGATACATTGTACAATAGGCATGTGTCCAGCCGATGTTAAGAAGAAGCATGAAACTATACTCTTGAGCAGACTGAGAGAACAGCGTGAGGAATATCGTAAGAGTTTGCAGAACAAGGCGCAAAACAGGTTTTATCCTGGGCCTGGTCAATCAATTGAACCGGGTGATAAGGTGCGCATAAGCAAGTATAAAACCGTGTTCAACAAGGGTTACCTACCCAATTGGACAAATGAACTGTTCACTGTCACACGTGTGAGACCTACTGTACCTGTGACGTATGAGCTGGAAGACAGTGGAGGACAACCTGTGCAAGGGGGATTCTATGCAGAAGAGATTGTCAAAACTAAAGTGCCAGACGTGTTTGAAATTGTAAAAGTGTTGAAGAGGAGAGGTAATAAACTGTTGGTGCGCTGGAAAGGATACGATAGCAGTCACGACTCTTGGATTGATAGAGCAGATTTGGTGTAATGAAACAGGTAGTGCAACGTCGACACAAGTTCAATATAATCGACTTTGATCGTGTGGCAAGTGGTTGTGGACTTGGACCGGAAATGAACATCAAGAAGCGGCATGGACCTTTGTTCCCTCACCACCTGAGATGTATCATATGCGGACCATCGGGTTGTGGTAAAACTAATGTAATGTTCAACATGCTTTTTGATCCAAATGGTATACGCTTCTCAAACATCTATCTGTTCTCCAAGACAACATTCCAACCGAAATACGAGTTCTTGCGCACTGTGATGGAAGGACTAGGACCTAAAATGAACTACATCGAGTGTGACACCTGTGAAGAGATACCTGCACCACACGAATTGCCCGCCAATTCAATAATCATTTTTGATGATGTTATCTGTGAGCAGCAGGAAGCCATCAGACGCTACTTCACCACTGGACGGCACAGCAACGTTGATGTGTTTTATTTGGCGCAGACCTACAGTCGCATACCAAAACAATTGATACGTGACAATGCCAATTTTCTGATTGTATTCAAACAGGATGAACTCAATATGAAACATTTGTACAGAGATCATGTGGGAGCCGACATGACATTTGATGCATTCAAAAGTATGTGCGATGATGTGTGGTCTTCGTCTGCACATGCATTCCTTGTTATCGATAGTGCCTCAGGCAAGAATAGTGGACGTTACAGAAACGGTCTTGACACTTTTTTAGCTGAAGCATAAGCTGAAAAGGCTCATTCAGTCAGTGAACACCGATCGAGATGGACGTGAAGCAGCAGCGGAAAAGAAAGCAGACTGTGGAGGACATCGCTCCAACCATCATGGAGATTGCTCAGCTACGACGCAACATCAAGAGGAAGCATAAGGAAATCACTTTGGGCAGATCATTGACTGAGGAGAAGCATATCAAAAGTTTGAAACCAATTATTGAGCCACTCCAGAATATTTCAGATGTTATCATGGAGCGGGGTGTCCCAGCAGCAGCAGCACCACCACCAGCACCACCACCAACACCTTCACCAGCAGCAGTGACACGCCCATTCGCACGTACACTATCAACTCATATGGTACCTCCTACACCACCAATTACACCCGGCTCACCATACCCATTCAAGTTAGGTGCAGTGAAAGGACGTAAGCCACAATGGGAGAGGCCTACCGCATCACCTATCGTAGAAGAAGAAGAAGAGCAAACCTTGGAGACAGTTGGAACAGCTGAAATACCTGCAGCAAGCACATCAGGAGTGGGACGGAAATTGTGGAAAGGTAGAAGTCAATTGGAGGAGGAGGAGGACTCATCCATCGATGAGGAGGAGGAGGAGGAGGAGGAGGATGTGTTGATGAATACTACCCAGGAGGAAATTGATGAAAGCTTTGCCCAATCTGAACTGGCTGGAACAGCTGTAGGAGAATATGTTAAAGCATCGATGGACAACAGAGATGGTAACAGTGATAGAAAGTTTGGACCAAGAGTGGAGAATAATAGCATATTTCTCGGTAACAAGCTGCTAACCTTTGGACCAAATGGGGACAAGATTATACTGAGCAATCCAAACAATGAAAATGAAGAGAAAACGTTCAATGTCACACCGGGAATATGCGAGCTGATTTTCAAGAAACATCCCGACTTCAGAAAGGTGAAAAAAAGTGATGAGAAGGTCTACAAGAGTGTGTTGAGCCTAACCAATGTGTACAGGGCAGGCTATCGTGCATATGGAAAAATTGTGAACTATAACAATCCCAAATACAAGAATGTAATCAAAAAGCTTCGAGAAGTGAAACATGGTGATGCATCATCATCTTCAGATACTTCGGTTGCTGGACGAGGACTCAAGGCACCATTCAATTTGGTAGCCGATAGTCGGATTGAGTACATCTACTATGATGATCCCAATGAGTTGGTGGACAGATTGAGACTGTTGGATCAGTCCAAAGCAGTTGGCAACACTGGACATGAGAATGAAATTAATTCAATTCTGGAAGAGTTGGTGGAAGGTGGTTACATAGTTGGCAGCACTGCACTCTAGCCCGATAAAACGTGTAAACTTGAGCATGTGCATACCATTCAAGTAATGTCATCAAACGGCGATAGAAGAATAATGGACGTCCTCGGTAATATCAACGTCCGAGGAAGAAGAGTGATCAATGTTGGCAGCCCACGCAATGAAAAGGATGCTGTTAACCTAAAAGTGTGCCAGAATATGCTATGGGATTGGCTGCCAAAGACTCAGGACACTGAAACATCGCAGATTTTTGTAAGCTTGAACAATGCAGTCCTCATGGATGTTAATGATCCAATCCAAGATGGTGATGGAGTCAACAAAAAGTATTTGGAGAAAAGGTTGGATGAGCATTCAAAGGATGTAGTTAAAAAGTGTTTCACTACCATTATGAACATTATTTGGTCACCTGAAAACCACACTTTGAGTAGAGAGCAGTTGAGAGATAAAGTGTTACAGGCTTTGGGAATCCATGAGGGTATAAAACCGGATGACCGAGCTGCTGATCAACATTAGATGGCTGCTGCCCTTCGAGAGAGGAAGAGCTACAAAGGAAGAGGAGTACTTTCTGCAATCACAGACGCTGCAGGTGCAATAGTCAACAAGGCAATAGACGTACTGCCCATAGAACTTCATCTGCCCGGCTACCAGTACTGTGGACCAGGTACAAAGCTTGAGAAGCGATTGGCAAGAGGTGATCCAGGTGTCAACAGACTTGACCAAGCTTGTAAGCAGCACGACATTGCATACTCAAGGAATAGTGATACTGCTAGCAGAGCAGCGGCAGACCGGATCTTGGCTGAACGAGCTTGGAGTCGAGTGAAATCATCGGACGCAGGTGTTTTGGAAAAGGCCGCAGCACTAGCAGTGACCAACATTATGAAAGCCAAGGCAAAGTTTGGTGGAGGAGCTAAAAGGAGAACTGGACCCAAGAGGAAGAGGAGGAGGACTGGAACCAAGAGGAGGAGAACAGCGGTATCAACCAAGGGTCGAGGCCTGTACCTGAGACGTCAAAAGACGGGAAATGGGGCTCGATGCCGTCGATGCGGCGGCAGAAGATGATTGCTCTACCAGACCGAGCACTGACCGATGCAGACCTCTACAAGTATGCATGCCGTTTGAAGCTAAAGAAATTTTGAGGAGTGTTTATGCGAGATGCTCTACCTGCTGAAGGACCGCTGAGGAGGGAGTGTGGCATCATCAACCTGGATGACAGCAAAGGACCTGGCACACATTGGGTGTGCTATGTTAAGAAGGATGGCAACGTTCACTACTTTGATGGCTTTGGCAACCTGAGACCACCACAAGAATTTATTGACTACATGCATCGAGGATCAACACCAGCGACGAGGATTGAGTACAACTATGATCGGAAGCAGGAGGATCTCTACTCTCACATATGCGGACATTTATGTTTGAAATTTTTAGTTGATTGTTAAATAAATTATGAATCTAAACACAACTGTTTTTTCATTATTAGTATAAAACCTCTCAATTATTGTGGTAAGCAGTCATTAGGTTGAAGTACACTGAGCAATCAAGATGATGCTCTGCTTTGGAGGAACCAAGTCAACGCTGAGTAGTGAATTCTACCCGCCTATTGATACAGGCAATGGTGTATGGGAAGTGGGACTTATCAGCTTCACAAGCTGTAACTCTATTCCAAATGTTGAGGTCGGCTACAACAATACATTACGCTTCCTAGCTCCACCAGCGGGTGAGTCGCATGACGAGGATCATTCAGTGACACATGGAGAGCTTAATAACAGCAACATGACAATCGTTGATTGGTTTAGATGGGGTCTTACTGGTAAAACAGAACCAAAAAGTAGAGAAACCAGGAGCATAGGATTGACCTTCAACGATGGAAAGAAGAAAGTGTTTCCCATTGTGGGCGGTGATACCAGCACTGCAAACAAAGTGTCTCCCAGTGTGAGCACAGATGCAAGTGTGAGCGCAGATGCAAGTGAAGAAGGAAAGGTTTGGCAAACTGTTTCATTGCCTGAAGGTAGTTTTGAGTTTAACATGATCAAGGAACTGTTGGAGGCAAGATTGAATAAGCGTGGAGTTAACCTACAAATGGCTATGGACACGTCAACATTGAAATGTATAGTGCTGTGCAATACTAAGCTGGACTTTACCCCGCCTGACTCAATAGGCAAATTGCTGGGCTTCAACAGGATCCTGGAAGCTGACAAGGAGGCTAGAGGTGACTCAACCATGATGATTAACCGCCCCAATGTGGTGCGTGTGAAATGTAACATAGTGAGCGGCTCCTACTCGAATGGAATCAAGGATCATGTTATCTATGAGTTCTACCCGTCAGTGGACCCAGGCTATAAAATGGCTGTGTCTGTGCGCAATGTTGTCTATTTACCCGTGGATGCCGAGCAGATCAGCAACATTACGTTGGAGATTGTTGATGAGAACGGACGTCTGGTGAACTTTAGAGAGGAGCCGATAAACATAACCTTACATTTACGAAGAAGAGAGTGATATGGTGCTGCTATTTGAAAAGAGGGGTTGGAGTGGAGCTGAGCAGTCTGAGACAGAGACAGAAAGAAATAAAAGGGGTGCAGGCGCTTTAAACGTCATTCAACGATCGACCGCCATTGAGTTAACATCAAGGAGCATCGATTATCTAGAGCAAAGAGGTTGTATTGTTATCAGACGACATCCACGACAGCGACAATGAGACTTTTGGATGTGACAAAGAGTGGTCCATCTTTGGATGATCGCATCACAGGTTTTGAGTATCATTCACATTCGCCATACAACACAACCTTCAATGCCAACGATGAGATCAGGATACCAATTCAGCAGCAGGACATCTACACACTACCATCAGAGAGCTATCTACACCTTGAGTACACAGTAACCAGTGCAGCTGGTGCTGCACTGGCCGGCACACCATGTGTCTCTGGATTTTTTGCCAACCTGTTTTCGGAGATACGCTATGAGATCAATGGAGTTGAGGTGGACAGCACACGCAACCCAGGCATTGCCAGCCTGATGAAGAATGCAATGACCTTTGAACGAGAAGAACTAGCCAAGATGGAAGGAGCCGGCTACAAGTATAATGCTACAACAGGTCTAACTACATTTGCCGCCAATGCAGCCAACGCTACCGTCATGGATGTACCACTTAGATATCTGCTGGGATTCGCCGAAGACTACAGACGTGTGCTGCTCAATGTGAAACAGGAGCTGGTGCTAAGACGCAGTGCTGACAACGTAAACTGCTTGAATACAATAGGCCTTGTCAACATTCGGAAGCTTGTGTGGAAGATGCCCTATGTGGAGGTGGCCGATGAAGCAAGATTGCGTCTGCTACGATTGGTGCAGAATGACTCGCCCGTATCAATACCATTCCGACATTGGGAGCTGTATGAGTACCCGGCCATGCCCGAAGCTACAAAACATACATGGACTGTCAAGTCGACTGCACAACATGAGAAGCCGAGATACATTGTGATTGGACTGCAGACTGGAAGAAGAGGAAGAGCAGATGCAAATGGATCATTGTTTGACAAGTGCAATGTGAAAGACATTCGAGTGTTTCTGAACAACAAGTACTATCCGTATGAAAGCATTGATGGTGATGACAACCGTGTCTACAATATGTATACAGCTTTCAATGGAGTCTACAACCATGGAGATTTTCGAGCAAGCAACCCACTGTTTGAGAAGTCTGCTCTGGCAGATGGAAGAATGATGCTGTTTCCAATTGACTGTTCACGTCAAAATGAAACACTCAAGACTGGCAGCATTGATGTCAGAGTGGAATTTGAAATGACTGATAACATTCCTGCAAATACACGTGCCTACTGTCTGATGATACATGAAGTGGTCAAAGAGTATCGACCAATGACAGGCACAGTTCAAATTGCCTGATAGCTCGACTATAAAAAGGCTGTGGATGAGGTGCAGAGACATCACAACTGTGTGAACATCGCAGCATGAATCTTGAGGACAGCATCGACAACATCATGAATCTTATCAGCTTTGAAGAGGAGAAGGATAGCAGCAGCAGCAGCAGCAGCAGCAGCAATGAAACATGGCATGACTCTGTGGAAGGTTTTGGACCATACTTTGTGATAGACTTTCAAGGATTCACTGGACGAAATGGCGAATTTGTTGTCAAGGAAATGGCGTATCTTGAACATGCTATAGAATCACGCATTGTACGCAAGCACTCTCTCTTCAGTTCTCCCTACTCTGAATCTGTACTGGCTACTAGTATACGTAAGGAGAATGATTCACATAGTGCTAAACATGGCTTGAGATGGACGGACAATAACGATATGGGGGAATACTACTCCAACCTAAGACCAATTGTGAGAAGTGCACTGGAAAGATGGCGGAAGATTGTAGGACCAGCTCACACAATCTATGTCTATGGATATGACAAACTGAGCATGCTTCACAAACTGATGGAGCCCCAATACGAAGACGAGGAGAATCTGGCTGACAACTTTACTGTGATTGATCTATCATCTCCATTCGAGCAACAAGATCTCCCCAACCTGGAGAAACAAGTGATGACTTCCTACAACAACTACAACTGTGAACAACATTGCTATCTCATCATGACAGAAGACTACAGAGCAAATCTGATCACTGACGGATCAAGGAAATATTACTATTGTGCGCTCAATGTTGTAAATTTGCTATATAATCATATTTTGCAAACCATGTCTAAAGATAAAAAACGTGTTTGTCAATGCATGTTAATAAATGAATAATTCAATAGATTGCGTAATCATTGACTTACCCCCACCACCACTACTATGTTAGCTATATAAAAGATGCTGTTGGCTTGAGAGCACAGTGCAAGATGGATATCAATAAGTATAGGAATGAGTTACGTTTGAAAGCAGCCGTTATGGAGCTGGAAGCCGAGCTGGAGCAGCGGGGCATCATGTCATTGGATGACTTTCAACTTGAGTGTGGACATGCAGTTTCGTGCACTGGTGCCAGTCTACGTGATGCGTGTGATTGCATCCATCTTAGAAGGCTACGATATGCAATTATTGATGCAGTACATGGTCGTGGTACTGTGAAATACTTGAGAGATCTACAAGAATGTACTAGTGGATTGGAACCAGCAATACCTGTCAACAGTTATAATGTTAACAGGTTCTTGAAGAACATCTTCATAGGAATCATGTGGAAAAATGGTATGGGCAAGAGTGTCCCGCAGCAGCCAGCACAACTTCCATTCAAATTCTGGACGATGTTTGACAATGAAAAGGTGTCACTAACTTCAGTGTACAGGCTAAAGCATAGCATGGCAGCTGTACTGGATCTCGGACAAGTGGAAGACTGGCGATACAAGGATGTCAAGATTGTCATCAATCTTCCCGATACTCTTCAAAAGTACTGGTGTCAATTTGAGTATGGCAGCAAGGCGCTAAGTGCAATTGGCAGTAATGAAATCGTATTTGCTGGCTTCTCTCACAGTATGGAAGATCAACGTGTAAGGAGGTTCCGCATTGCAGATGGCTGCTCAGAAGCTTTTCTCATCTCTATCTTTACAACAGTTCAACGTCATCGCTCTAGAGGCTTGGATACAGTTGATGGTGTATGCAGTGCGATTGAAGAGACTCCAACCACAGACTATTGTCAGGGTGAACTGTTCACTCATCTTTATATTTTATTTCATAATGCTTAGAATAAACTTGTAATGCTATACAACTGGTTCTCATTCACCTACTCTCTCTCCCTAGTATACTCATAGAGAGAGAGAGCGTTCCACTTCTACCACAGACATGTTTTTTCCTGCATAGATAGCATTGGAATGCAGCAGTGACATACTAGTTAAAACTGGTATATCAAGGCCAGTGGGCTGAGTCAGTGATGGAAGTGGAACTCTCTCTCTCTCTCTCTCTCTCTACCCTCTCTTTTTCGTTGAAACTGTCTTTGTTGAAAGCAATGTAAGACAATTTCTTACCTATATGAACACATGCACTAGTACACTATTGAGTGCACTAGTGAGCGCACTAGTGCACCAGTGAGTGCACTAGTGAGTGCACTAGTGAGTGCACTAGTGCAAGTGTTCACCTCATGTGCATCATCTTATAGACTATAGGTATTGGGAGATGGAAGAAAAACTCACAATTGCAGAATAAAAAAAGAAGCGTTTATTAGTCAATAAACATGTTCATTATAAATGTGTTGCCTGCAGGAGTAACACTCATTTTGAATTTGCTCAGATCTAAAGGTCCATTTTCCACATGTTTCAATGTGAGCCGACTATATGCGTCTGGTAGTATAATGTTGGCAGTCTGGTTGTCCACTATGATGTTGATGCTGACTTTTGTCCCGTATTTAGTCAATGATGGCTGCGCTGACAGCATTTGATACTTAATTTCAGGCTTCAGATCCTTCATCGATAGATAGTTGGGGCCGGCAGGCTTATGGCTTGAAATTGAACTGTAGAATTCCAGCACGGCATTGTTGAGAGCTCCTTGCGGCTTGCTGATGATGGTTTCTGCAGTGTTTGGAGCTTGAGCTGCGGTGGTGGTGGTATTGATCATTTCTTGTGCAGAGGTGTTCATCTGCAATAAAGCAATAGCATAGATTATTCCCAACACTCCAAGAGAGCTGCCAGTGTTGAGGGTCCACAGTTTGCTTCCTCCTCCTCCTCCTCCTTCTCAGTGTAAGGTGGTGGTGGTGTGGATGGTTGAATGCAGTACGCATCTCCTATGTCAATGAGAAGATCATTGATATCCTGACCTTTGTCCAATGGTAGCAGCCCTGTCCACCATTTATGATCTCTGAAAACTTGAGGTTCGCTGGGCCAACTATTCGCAATGAAATTGTCCAAATGCATCAATCTAAATGTTAGTAATACACATTTACAGTTCCACACCTCACCCTGCTTAACTGGATTGTATGTATATGTACATGGGGGAATATGTAAACTTCTGACGGGTAGATAGAAACCGTGACCGCGGTTTGGTCCATGCCCAATTTTTCTAGCATTATGCAATGCTCGACGGTACGAGCTGACTGGTAATGACATGGTTTTCAAGAGGTTGCAGACATACTCCAAGTCCTCTCTGATTGTGACAGCATCAGCACGCTGTTGACCGTTCATTCTGCAAAACAAGACATGAATTAATCTTCGAACATCTCACTTGTAACATTATAGCAGACCTCAACTGCATATCTCTTAAGGGCAGACTCAATCGTTTCCCACCTCATGGAATCAGAAAGTCCAATATGCATCTGAAGGTAACAATCTTCTGCCATTCCCAACCGCATCATGTGACCTATCATATCGTATATCTCCAAACACCTGCAATCAGGCTTTACATTCAATGGTGCTTGTGCCCGCCTTTTTAAACATGAGGGTGAATGAAACTTCTTGTAATCATCACTGATGTAACCATGATCTGGCCACTGTGTGAGTATGTGTAAGATCACTTCGCCAATGTCATCGCCAGTGAGTTTTTCAGCTTTGAACAGTGAGATTATATCAGTGAAATCCATGCGCTTGCAAACAATGTACAATGTCCTCCTAAAAAGTCTTGGAGTAGTCTCCATGAACAGCTCCTTACAGTGTATGATATCATGACGTATAGGATGTGGCAGTGTGTTGATATCAGCACCAAGGTATAGAGCTTCTACTGAAGCTTTCCTTGCAAGCTCATAGAGTGATCTGGGATTCCTGTAAAAAAGAGTGAACAGATTAATAATCTTCTTCTTCTTCTAAGAATTCATCACTGCTGGTAGTGATATAGCTGACACTTTCATCCTCTGAATATATGTCAATTTCTTCACAGGCTCCTATTTTTCTCATTAATCTACCTAGCCCTACAATATGCTCATCATCCTCATCAGGTTCTTGCAGTCCTAGAGTATGAAGAATATATCCGTCCTGCACATAAGCTAAACGCCACATGTGTGCTACTATATCATATATCTCACTGCATCGACATTCCACTATATCATTTAATGCTGCCCGTGCGCGCCTATCAAGACATGTTGACACATGCTGTTTCTTGTAGAGATTGTGAGTTACAGTGAAAAGTGGTAGACTATCTCCAAATACATAGCTCACGACTTCACCAAAGTCACTCCTGCTAAACTTTTCAGCTTTAATTATTGCAATTAGATCAATGAGGTCCATGCGTTTGCAAAATGCTAAAAATTTCATGGCTTTGGTTAGTATTGGATGCATATCAAAACGATTGAAAAGGTGTAGGAATTCTTCGCATAGAGTCTGTGGTAGAATGCTGAAATCTGCACCCCGATATACAGCATCAATGCTAGCTGACATTGCGATCTTGCGGAGAGGGCTAGGGCTGCTACTCATCTGGAAAAAAAAAAAAAAAAAGATGCAACAAATTAGATATGTTAAATTAGAGCGACTTCTTCGCAAGGGTGGAGGTGGCGACTTCTTCGCAGGGGTGGAGGTGGCGACTTCTTCACAAGAATGGAGGTAGCAACTTCTTTGCTGCATGGATGAGTTAGCGACTTCTTCGCTTATAGATTTGTGCGAATAACCCATTGTATGGGTTCATCGCAGCTATCGCAAGTGATGGCCGTTTCTGTGCATCTATCGCACATCATGTGGAAGCATAGGAGGAGCACCCTATTCACATGATAGTTTGCACACCTCCCACAGCTTGCAAACGACATGTCGGCATCAGCATCCCAACGCTCATCCTCCATTCTCCATCCCACCCGGTGCACCTGCAAGCGAGCCTGCACCAAACGCAGAATATCCATCTCCTCCTCCGATGCACAGCTCAATAAGTTGGCTGGAGGGGCCGGTTCTGGAGCTGGTTCTGGTGCTGGGGCTGGTGCTGGGGCTGGTGCTGGAGCTGGGGCTGGTGCTGGGGTTGGAGCTGGTGCTGCCTCCTGGCGCACCGCTTCCTGCAGCGATGCCTCCAGCTCAGGAATGTAGGCTTCCAGCGGAGGATTTGTCAAGTAGTCGTCAAAGTGGGGACGACGTCGCCTGGCTGGTTGTCTTCTTGAGCGTCGGCCTGACGTCGTCTGCCCACTGACTTGCCGAGCAATTTGCCACTGCTGAGCTGCACGCCACTGCTGCTGCCCGGACTGTAGAGTCAAAATGATGTTGAGTGCATCATTCAGCCCCTGCAGTGAGTTGACATTTGCTCGGCAACCTCCGCGGCTACCACGCCTCCTGCTGCTGCTGCCTCCATGGGAAATCATCTTTGGAACAGAAAAAGAATAACATGTTATGCATATGTGTGTGTAACAGCAGGAATATTAGTGTTGAATAAATGTATATATTTTCTTTGAACTCACATTGAATTGCTGCGGGTGGAGACTGAAGTTGGCTGACCTGGAAAAAATATGCATTGTTAGTTACAAGTAAATTTGTCAATCATTAGTTTTACAAATGACCAATCATTAGAATGAGCAAAGTGACCTGGAATAAAACAATATGCATTAGACAAAATAGAATTTTAGGTTAGTTTCCTGGAATGAAACAATTTACATTGTAAGAAAGTTTTCTGAAACAATCATTAGTTTTACAAGTGCAAGCGATCATGCATTAATAGGTTAGTTTTCAATACTCACTTTGAAAGAGGGTTGGAGTAACAGGTCTGTTATCTTCAATTGAACAGGCAAAGTAACCTGGAATGGAACAATATGCATTAGACATTGCCAAATGTAAGAAAGTTTCCTGAAATGGAACAGTATGCATTAGACATTGACAGTTTCCTGAACAAAATACATTGTAAGATAGTTTCCTGAAAAGAAACGGTATGCATTAGATAGTGGAAAACTGTATTAATTGCAAAGAGTACTTACTTTGAAAGTTGATCAAGACTGGAGCACAAGAAGCACAAGACTGGAGCACAAGAAGCACAAGGAGCACAAGAAGCACAAGACTGGAGCACAAGAAGCTGGAGCACGAGCACAGTAGTTGGCTGTCTGGTGTGAGAGAGCAGTGTATGATAACTCCAACAGAACACCCAGCTTATATACTCTGGCCAGTACCTCCCACCCTAGACCCCCCACCCCCACCCCCACCCCAACCCCCCACCCCCACCCCAACCCATAGCCTGAACAGGTGACAGTCCCAGTTTTTTTTTTTTTTTTTTTTTATTTATTTATTTTTTATTTTTTTTTTCCAAGGTCAGGGTCAAGGTCAGGGTCAAGGTCAGGGTCAAGGTCAAGGTCAAAGGTCAAGGTTGTGCCAAAAGCAGCCTTTTGTAACTACTTTCAATCATTCTCACTTCAAAATCCAAAAGAAGGGAAACAGAACAATTTATATCATTATTTTCCACTGTTACTGAAAAATCAAAGTAAAAAAAAAACATTGCTATTTTGTTACTGGTACTGATACAGCTCAACTAGAAAATATATCATTATTATTATTATTATTATTTTATTTCGTCATGTGAAACTGTGTTTTTTTCATGAGCACAGCTCTTACAGTGTATGACATGTCAATATATTTTTAATCCTAATCCATATCAGTTGTTAGATCACAACAGGTAAATTGTCAACAACTAAAAGCATATAAAATGTCAAATATTTATCTTAGTGTCACATCATTCCATCACTCATCGCACGTATATCGTCCTGGCCCGAGACAAGCGCGACAAAGCCAAGGAACCAAAGCGTGTTGCTGGATTCACAATAATATATTTCACAAAGCTCAACAATTACATCCAGCAAAACGCTCCAATCAAATATGAGCACTGGAGAGCTCAAATATCTTGGAGAGTTGATCAAGAGAAGAGTCTCCTAATTTCATGAGGTAATAAATTCAGTTCCATATCATAATATAGGCTCCCATTGTTTTGTAATAAGAATTTTTATAATGAATTTACTTCCGATCGGTTCACTACCAGAGCGGCAGTTCCAGGTAGTGGAGACCCTTTTCTGACCCTTTGATAAATCTTGTGCACGTTTATTACTGTGCGCGTTTAGCACTGTGCGCGTTTAGCACGACACCCTTAAAACAATATTTTACGTTTGTCACTTTCCAACTTTTGGTCGCGCATCATATAATTGAAATTTGTTGAAACATTCAACTGACAACTGACTTTGGCCTACACGATACAAGAAATGAGTAATCGGTCGAAAGAATTTGTCGCGGTCTCGCCTGTGGAGAAGTGTCTGAAATTATGTGACAAGCTGACTGCCAGAGGTGTGTCATAAAACGAAAAAAAGAGAAAGAAGTAGTATAAGGAAATGTAAAAGAAAAAGAAGAATAAGGAGAAGGAAGAAAAGATGGAAACTGTGCTAAAAGCAGAAAATAGAAGAGAAAGGAAAAGAAGGAGAAATAGAAGAAAAAGAAATGGAATCAGTAGTAGTGCAGCTGAAAGAAAAGAAGCGGGAAAGAAAAGAAGTGGGAAAGAAAATGAAAACGCTAATAATAGGAGGCTAGTAATAAATAATGGTGAAAGAAGCAGCAGAAGTGAAATAAAATGTCGTAAGAAAAAAAGAAGAATTTGAAGAAGGTGAAGGAGTAGGAAGAGGAGGAGGAGGGGAGAAGGAGGAGGAGGAGGAGAAGGAGGAGGAGGAGGAAGAGATAGAGGAAGAGGAGGAGAAAGAGAAAGAGGAAGAGGAGGAGGAAGAGAAAGAGGAAGAGGAGGAGGAGGAGAAGGAGGGTGAGGAGGAGAGGAAGGAGGAAGAGGAGGAGGAGGAAGAGGAGAAAGACGAGGAAGAGGAGGGAGGAGTGGTGGGAGGAGGAGGAGAAGAAGATGAAGGAGAAGGAGAAGAAGAAGGAGAAGGAGAAGTAGAAGGAGAAGGAGAAGAAGGAGAAGAAGAAGAAGAAGAAGAAGAAGAAGAAGAAGAAGAAGAAAGGGAAGAAGAAGATGACGAAAATTTAGAGAATTAGAGCAGAGAAGACGGTGAACAAGGACAGTAGCAGTAGCCGTAGAAGCAGAGATAAGACGACAAATAAGTGATAGGAAGCATTGACAGACGGACAGACAGGCAGAGTAGAGAATGTTTTTGTTAGAGTGAGAGGGTAGATAGAGAAGGGTGGAGCAAGAGTATGGAGAGGCCATCCATCACTATACGTCAAACGATTCTCTCCCTTCAAATGAGTGACGCGGGTGCATTGCTAGATGCCAGGCAGGGCATGACAGGGCATGGCATGGAAGGGAAAGGCAGGGAAGGGAAGGGCAGGGCAGGGCAGGGCTGTGTTTCACGTTTTTGGCCTGAAAACACACAGTCTGTGATCTAATTACATCATAGACTTCACTCTAAAAATTCTGGACATGTGCGTGTGTAAATATATATTTTTATATACTGTTTTGTATATAACGTTTGAAAAATTCAGAGACAGATTTTCATAGTCATAATCATTTCAATCAATCAATTTATTCACAGTATCATTACAACAAAAGTCCTTCTAAACCAGTAGGTTTTTCAGGAGGTGCCATATATTGATTTAATACAATTAAATAATATTCTTGAACAAACTAAAAAGTCAAAAATACCAAATATCAAAATAACATAACCTACAATCCACATGACACAGTAGGCTACAATACTTTCCCTTACAATTATTCTCTTTTGTTTTTTTCTCACACAATTATACCCTTTCTCTCTTCTATTCTCTTTTATTCATCTATTTTTCCTCTTCAATTGTTACCTTCAACGAAATTGTTTTTGTTTTAAACAAATTATTAATTTTCTTTTCTCACCTCACTTTCTTCAAAGGTTGATGTCAATTGTTTGATTTCTCCTGTAATATTATAGAATTTATCTGAAAACAATTACCAATAAATGATTCAATCAACACCTATTTGAATCTGTCAACTATAGCACCTCATTGTTTAACTGTATTTAGGCTATTCGGGATTGAATTTCAAGTGATATCTGCACCCAGTTTGATGAGGTGGAACAATTCAAAAGAGAATAGAAATTAAATTCATAAAATAGCGTATTGAAGATCGATACTAAACCAAAATATTTGAATCCAATAAGTATAAACGTAGAGTCCAATTCCAGTCTTGCTAGTGGTCAATTTGTTATTTATACTGATGAAAATGTGTTTATTGAAGCCTAAATTTAGTTGGAATACCTCCCATACCAATTAAAATGACATGAAATGGGGGTTGAGAAGTCATCACTATAGTGAGCGATGATAAAACTGGATATATATGTTGTCTTTTTCTCACATTTTCCACAGTAGTCTATCAATCGGATTCTGGTATACAATTTGGGGAAAATAATTTCATGCAGGGGTGAATCCAAAAAGTTTTAGTGGTGTCACCTGAAATAGTATATTCCGCACCTAGGGCCGAAAATGTGTGTTTGCCGGCTCGAGATCGCGGTTTTCAAGTTCGAGACAAAGTCGAGAACTTGAAGCGTTTGAGAGCCGGCAAAACATTTTTGCCCGCTTTGCGAACGCTATTTTCCGCCACACCACAAAAAAAAAAACAAAACAACAATGTTAAGTTGGCAATTTTGAAAGCGAAATTTTAAGGCTATGGTACTAGCAATAATAAGAGGTTATGAAAATATCATCGTATTCTATTGTTCGATATCAAAAATACGAAATAATACATAATATGATATAATAGATAATCTGAATAATTATATTAGTTATTCATTGATGACGATTGGTCAATGAATAAGTTCCTTGATTCTGACAAGCTATTCAAGCAATTCTTCATCTCATGCTTATTATCCATTATTCATGCTTCTTTTCTTTCATTTTTTTTGTTTCAAGCACATTTTTTTCTAAATTATTTTGATACATTACATTTATACCTTACTTACCATATTTTTGAAAGTGACAAATATTGTAATTATGAGTAAGTTATCTGTTTTTCTTCCCTCTTCATGTATGTTTTTACTTTATCTTGTTAAATAAGCTATAATAAATACTAGTTTGTTAAGTATAAATCGACAATCTTCTAGAACTCGCTCCTCTCTCACAGGCGTGTGCCCATGTGAGGAGCCTCCTACATATCATATTGTTTTTATTTTACATTTTTGTATTTTCTATGGAGAATAAAAATATTTCAATATTTCAATATTTCAATATTATACTGTATTATATATATATTTTTTTTGTTGAAATAGATTCGACAGCTGTTGAATTACTTTCTTCAAACGACATTCAAAACGTATCTAGATTGCATATACTGTATTTAATACTGTATTTAAATGTAACACTCTTTTCGATCATATAGTTTTCTTCAGTAACCCTTCCTACCGTTTCTGTGATCAAATAGAGATAAAAATTGTTTTTCGTGTGAGAGAAAATTTATTTGAAGTGCATGTGGAAAAACTCAATCATCTGAACGACTTTTTCATGCAACATCTCATCTTAGTTTCTTCATGCTGCCAATTTTAGTTGTCCAGTTTCAATCTGACAGTCAAGGACAATGCTAGTGAACGTCTCCTTTCGTTCACTGTGATTGGATGTTGTGTGTGGGTGGGGTGTGGGGGGTGTTGAAGATAAGGAGTGGGTCGTGGGGATTGAGGGACACAGGTTATGACCCCCAAACCTACAAGTCGTTAATTCCACCACCGCTGCTGTCAGCTGTCATCCTGACAAGAAACCCTTCCTCTAATTATTGCCGTCCTGATGATTCCTGGTCCTTTTCGCTGTCAAATCTCGCCGGACAGCTTCCACGTCAATCAGTATGACATCGCCTCCAACTTCCTTCTACTCAAGAAAACGGATACTTCCCCCATTTCAACATAGATCTTGCAAATAACATGTGATGGCAAGATTTCGTAGTTTTGTTAATTTCAATAATTTAAATGTTTTTATCCAGTTAATTTGAAATTGACATAAAAATTGATAAATAAAAATAAAAATTTATTGACATAAAAATTGATATAAAAAACTTATATTTTGAATGATTCGAACCTGAGACTGCAGGATTGCGAAGCCAGTCAGGTTCTTGTAACTAATTACAGACAAATGCTTCAACCATAACTTCGCTACCACAGCAGCAAAATCGTCACAAATTGATCAGGTACAGAATGATTCTTTTCTACCTCATAGCTCATACATTACAAAGTATTAGATATATGAAATATACAATTATTGTAAAAGAAATAAGAGAGATTTATGTTCCTGCTTATGATAATCATCCAACTTTTCTCTATCCTTTCCCCTGTCTACCTACCAATCATTTTGCTCTCCCCTCTTACCTCTTTACACCTCACCCCCGACTCGTCCCCCAAACCCTAAGACTCGGCTACACCTACACCACCTGCTTAGAAACCCACGAACAGTTGCGAGTTGTGCCCTTAAGCGCCATGATTTTTTAGACTCTATTAGCTTCAATTTCCATGGTATGGGTGTGTCTGTCACGTCAGGAAACAGACGCCATCTTTTTTATTAGACACGACTCTACGTTGCATGTTGTCTCGGCAGGAGAAGACAGGAATAAATTCCAGTGTGATGAAAAAAAGCATGGAAACTAGATGGCGAGACTGGCAAATGGGTTTGTTATTCAAAATAAAATAGAATACTAGATATTTTTCACACTCAATAACTGATTTTCTGATAGCTCATAGGCTACCTAAACAATTGCACCTGATGTGCTATATTTATCTTAAAAGAGTACCCGGTTGGAATAACTTTCTTTGTTGTGGTGATATTGTGGAAGGTATCCATATGAATAATAAGACGAAGTTGTCACAACCACATTTATTGAAAATAGTGAGATAGGATTGTTCTGCGCATTGCTTTTGGCATTGTTTTGCATTCATTGATTTCGTAATTTGACACTTGTTTCTTCTTTCTCTTTGAATGTCTCTTTCACTCCTATTACTCAGGTTTAGTTACAGTGCTTTTAATAACTTGACAGAATCTTCCAGATTAAGTTACTAGCTTCCAGATTTTTTTTCGAGGATGGAGTATAGTAATAATTTTCTGGAATACTTTCAAAAACTATTTTAGGAGCAGTCTTCGTAAACAGTAGTTAATTGTCATTTGTTCGTCACAAAGTTCATATCCAGTGCCAGTTTAGTGACAGTTAATATAGTAACAGTTATACATTGTGTTTATGCATATCAAGTGTTCGTGAACAGATTATGTGGAAAATTCTTTGACTATACTCAGTGGTATTATTGTGATTATCAAATACAGACGGTATTGTGCCTTGTGAGTGCTCAATTTATTTATTAAGTGTTTAACTGTTTTTTATACATTTTTTTCATAATTGAACAGTTTATTGGATAGTTGTTTATTAAATTATCGATCGGCCTACTGACCGCTAGTAAGTAGATTTTGTACAGTGTATCATGCTCCCTTTTCATGGCGGAGGATAAGATGCAATACATTTTTCTGAAAAGGAAAATTAACATCTAAGTGCTCTGGAAATTAGCTCCTTTTGTGGCCGTGCGCATGCGTCCATGTCGATGGCCAAATCCACAAAAGGGGTGACAAAGATGCACTGAACATGAGTGAGTGCCGTGTTACTGTAATCTGCAGAGATTTAGGACGAAATTCACCAATTCCTGACGTTTTGACCTACTTAAAATTACACAAGTGCACAGGTGTATTTTGTCGAGCGAGGTGACCTAAATAGAAACACATGTAATGATTCGGTCTATGCAGGTTTATCAGAAACAAAATTATATCAATAGATAATTTTTCTGCAGAGACTGGCAATTCAATATTCACTTCGGATAATAAGATTTTTTGAATGAATCTTTTAAAGTTTGATTTTTTAAGTTTAAAATATTCAAGATCCCTGGAGGGTATGATTGGGTCCCGTTTTGAATAGCCCTTTACAACTGGAGATTTTACAAACGATGTTGACTTGTGGCGAATTCATCCTATTATATTATTTCGGCGCACTATTATGCTGGACACTGTCGTCAGCAACTTCAGAATTTTTTAATATTGCAAATCAATAATTGACTGCAAATAGAATTATTTATTGAATTTTTTGCATGTGTTGAATACATGTGCTTAATTACATTTTGCATGTGCTTAAACAATAATTATTTTTGTTACTTTGTAGAGTTCTTACTTAATGTTAATATTGTTTCAAGTTTCTTATTTAAAAGATCAGATAATGCAGTCATCATATAAAATGATAGTAGATGTTTGTGAACTCCGGTTCAATAATTTATGGAAAGTGGAAATAAGGTATAGCTCAGCTAATCAACTACTATTTATGATTTTGAACATTAGCCCTTGGTGAGATGACGTCATTGGTCAGTCCCGAGGCCTTTGTTCCCGTAGGTAATGGCTCAGCGCTACCTTTGAACATTCTAATTCTAATCTAGTGTTTGGCTTGTTTGAATTATACATTAGGGTGATTTTCTACATAAATGTTCCCTTACAATCTACGTTCTTAATTGAAAATCACAATAATATTGAAAACGAAACACCTTGAAAAAAACTTTTTTTAAGAATAAATCAAATGAACACAACACATGAACACAGCGAAATTATTATTTTTTTCCATTGGATAGGGATAGGAAATAATCAATTTATTATTAACAAGCGCACATCAGGCAGGGGTCTCAAGTATTGTCTACTACACTTGTCAAAATCACCTACAAAGCTAGAGAAACTTGTGAGTTACATGGACTTGTGAGTTTGTCAACTTCAATGTAAAATTGACTTCTGCCTATATTCATCAACTCATCCGCAATCGGTAGTTGGAGTGGACGTTGAAATTGAAATATTTTTTATATTTGGTAATTTTGACTTTTTAGTTTGTTCAAGAAATTATTTAATTGTATTAAATCAATATTTATGGCACCTCCTAAAAAACCTACTGGTTTAGGAGGATCTTTGTTGTAATGATACAGTGAATGAATTGATTGAATTCTCCATAAAAATACAAAAATGAAAAATATAACAAAATATGATATGTAGGAGGCTCCTCACATGGGCACATGCCTGTGGGAGAGGAGCGAGTTCTATTAGATTGTCGAGTTATACTAAACAAACTAGTAAACATGACAGCAAAATAGAAGTAGTGCTGGTACAAAGGCGAGAATTGTCGCACTACCCTTGTAAGTTAAGTGTTTCTGTAGCGACATCCAGCGACCGAATTACAAGTTCAACGCTCGTAAATTATTCAAATAGCGCGCAATAAATTCACGTTCTCTTTTGCGGCAACTCAGACATGCATCTTGCCACTAGTCACCACCCTCTTTGTGGCCGGTCACTCGGACTTGGGGTCATCCGCAAAGAGTTTCTTCACAGATCTAAGAGGGAAAAGGAGGATGAAGAAGACGAAGAAGAGTGGATGATGGAGTAGGCGAGGAAGGAACACACAAACTATTTAGCAACAAAACAGAGCGAGGTGACGGAATCCCGGACCTTTGAGGCACAAAGGGTAACCCCAGCACCCCGGAGGTGTCAGTGGGGGTGGCGATCTTGAAAGGGGTGTACTGCCCCCTCCGGCACTAAATCAAACCGCCAGGGGCTGCTAGTGTGGTCAGGGTGACACAAATGACCTTCTTGACCACTTGGTGGGTCGAGCTTGCTTGCAGCCCACTCACTCTCCGTAACCACCCCACACAGCTATTCCCCTGCATAGCATAGCAAACCTAAAACTGCGCCGTTTATTTTGACTTCTTTTCCGGTGTTGTACGTCTTGTGTACAAGTGAATGTATTGTATGGCATATCTCACTTATGCAGTCGTGTGTTGGATGCATTGTTATTTCTTTATTTATCCTTTTCATATTTCATTTTTTTAATTTTTTGACATAATTTATAATTTTTTAAGGTACTTACTGTAATATTCATATAACTTGACAGCGTGTAAAATATGGGAAAGGCTACATCTGAACCCAACTGCTAATGCCAAGTTATATGAAAACTACAGTACATTCATATGCGTTCTTCTACATAGATTCTATCACATTTATTTCTCGTTATGTATTGGCATGTATTGTTTTTACTGTTATGGTAATATGGAAATAAGTCAAACAGGAATGGATAGACCAATAAAACACATAGTATCGAAGGACCCGACGAATTTGCATGGTATAGTAGTATAAATTATTGTGCTGATAAGCATTTGCAACCTTTTAACTGCTTTGATTTCTGTAAACATCATATGCTTCCTAATTAAAAAAAAATCATATCGGCATTTCTTGAAAAATAGTTTTGTTTCTTCTTCTTCTTGTTCAACAGATTTCATAATATATCAAGCGTCAATCAATATTTTCTCTCAGTTTTCTTTTTACAATTCGACGATTTAAAGTAACTTAAAAAAGGATTTCAACTCAATCAAAAATGCAATTTTACGCTTGCACTGTAAAATAAAAATGGGTTGTTGGGCCTTCGTAATGTTATTAAACTTTTTGTATTCGTGATGCACCTGCTGTACAATGTTTTGATTTCACTAACCAAACTAACCTATAGTGGAAATTTGTTTCAAATTATAACTAACTTTTTATTGAACCACCAAACTTAAAAATCAATAGCGATCTCACTTGGACTATGAGAAAGCTATAAATCAAGTCTGAAGAGTCTAGAATCTTACTTCCAAGCGCTAGAGCACAGACGGACGGACGGACAACGGCACAATTTCAATAAGGCCCTGTCGGGCCGCTTAGCGGACAAATTCAGTTGGTTGGGGCGTCGCAACATCAACTTACTGTCGTTTCAGCGGTCGTGGGTTCGAATCCCGCTCCTCCGTCTGGCATCTATGTGTTATAATTCATCTCATTACCCACGCACAAGTCTCGGACTCATGTGGGCATCATCAGCAATAGAAAAAAATATGCCAAACGATCATATAATCATAAACCATATAAAAACAGCAGAGTACAGGAACAAGAGCATGGATTATCTTCTGCTGATTTTTAATGAGGTGCAGTTGATGCTATGTCAGACTATGAATGGTATACCACAGCACTTACTTTTTACCCATTCATCGATCTTATACATGTAATGTCTTCAGCTTGCTTTATTTTATCTATTTTACTTTTGAAGTCTCTGTTTTCCTTTAGTTGGAGATTTAAAATGTTGTTAAGTTGTCGTTTTGACTGTCAAGTTATTGTTTTTTTTTTTTTTTTTTTGTAAATAAATTTGATTGCTTATCTCACACTGTTCCAATGAATTGAGGTTTTTGCTTTCACGTGTTACTTAGTACGCATTCGGTCGCCACTCCGAAGCAACAACTATGAATAGAACTTTTGTTATAGACTAGCCCAGAGCTGTAAGTATAGTATAAAGTTAGATGGAAAGCAATCTCAAGGAAAATATACTCAATACTTCACACCTTGTGATGTGCAATGAAACAAATATTATCATTATTAATATTATGGAAAATACTGAAGATCATTTCATTTTTTTAACAATGACAACACAGAAAAGACACTCATTAACGATCGTTTCGATTTATTGGGTGAAATATCACCAGTGAAAAAATTCAAATCTAAATCTGTTCTCATACATAAATAGGAAATTCTGGTTGGAATTTTCTTTCAAGAGAATGAGAGTTCCCCTCAATAACCGACTCTTAATTCTCCTCTCACGGGACTGGAAAGTTTCCCTTTCTGCCTCAATCCTCTGACCCTTGCTGGAAAGATATCGTTCTCTATGATATTGATGGAAACATGAAAACGTTCCTTCATCGTGGTTCTACAAGAATCATTGTTTTGATCTTTAAAGCTTTTTCAACTGTCAAAGAGAATTTAAAATAATCTGAATTGGGATATATTTATTTTTAAAAAATTCTCAAATGTTCTTTTTCAATGGTCGACAAAAATTTCACAAGTGAAATGAGTTCTTTCAAATGGTATGTTACCAAACAAATAGTAAAAATCTGAAGGAATTACCCATTGCTTCATAGGAAATTCTTGTTATGGCAAGGGGTAGTGATAGCCGAGTGCCGTAGCAGGTATCTGTTCAATTAGAGATAAGCTACGAATCTCCTGGACGCTCTTTGTAAGGGTGACCGATTGGATTGGCCAGAAAAAAAACTTTTCTCTGCTGTAAAATCCCTTCCCCGGAGGTTCGGAACCCACCTAAAACTTTAGGTACAAAACATAAATCACCATCACCCAATTCATTACCCACGCACAGGTCTCAGACCTATGTGGGCTTCATCCTACGAAAAAATATTAAGCCAATAATGAAATTAGCGCTCTACACCAGGGGTTCTCAAACGATGATACACGTACTATTTTCAATGTGTATGTGGTGCAGGTTAATCGAAAATTGAACCATTTTTATTTCCGTTTCGTAATAGTGCAAGATCTGGGTTGTCTTCATCGGAACTTGCTATTACACACTGAAGCTCGCTGGCTTTCACATGGAAACGTGCTGGTCTGTGGGTTTGAGCTCCACAAAGAATTGCAAAGAATCTTTGAAGAAGATTGAGAACCCCTGCTCAATATTGATGCAGTAATAATTCATCGCAGTGGTCGGCAAATATTTTTTAGAGCGGTCATGACTGCTACATTTTATTAATATAAAGAAAAAGCATATATAAGCCTTCACCGGTCCGACTATTGCAGACCCCTTGTCTGTTATACATAGATTAATTGATCAGACAACCAAGACACCAATTAATTGCTTCATCTATCAACAAAAAATTAGCCCTTTGTGATACCAGTACCAGCAATCAATTTTTCATAAAATGTAATGAAATAAATATTTTTTTCTGCTTGTACGGCCACAGGGTACCACTTTAAGTTCACTTATTGACTGTTCTTTTTGCCCTTAATTTCGCATGGTAGTTCTTCATGCGGTCAGATCTAGTTTTTCTCTCAGCTTCGGATATCACCATCTTTTTTCTGTTGGTTTCTATTCTTCTGAATTTGGTTTCATCTCCTCTCAGTAGTTTCCGTATTTCTCTTTTAAATAGATAATTTAATAAATAAAATTTAAAAAAATGTATTCAATACTGATACTCAATTGACATGATTCAAATATCAATCAAACTTTTGGATTTATTTGCTAAGATAACATTTCACGATACAATTTATACACCGTTAGCAAATAGATAAGCAAGCACTGAAAATATGGCATACAAAAATAGAAAAGAGGGAGTATCAAACAACGAAGTGATGCTTGTTGTCTATCCGTCATGAAAGTCCAGGGTCCATTTTCCTTTCTTTGAGCTGACTAGTGAAAGGATTTATGGAGATTTCTTCCCACACAAAACCTTTTAGAACTCTTTGGTTGACTATTTTCAATTAGTCTCGGAAGCCCAAACCCCATAGAAAGCACACTGCTTTCAAGAAGCTGGAAAACAAAGAGCCCGTCTTTTGTTGTTTTATTCATACTCCCATGTTTAATAGCCATGTATTATAGCTTTTGCCTTAACTCATTCTCAGCAAAGGAAGTATCTTTGAACAACACTTTTAACGCGTCTATTGTTTTCATAATGCCTCAGACACTAAAGAAACATTCAGAAGGTGAGAAAGAATGCTCTTAAATTGAAGGGGGCAATTATTCTTAATCATTCATGGACTTCATCAACGCTCCCGGCTTCAGAACCTCTGTGAGGGACGAAATAAAGTAATCAGTTGCAGTTTTTAGAGATTAAATCTCCTGCCCAATGACTGAGAATGATCGGGCACAGTCTGATACAGTCTGATGAGTCGTCCACATAAGATACAATATAACTACGCTTATATTTAAAACTTTGATAGTGGATAGAAAACTATAAAATCTACTGTTAGACACTGATGACTAAATTTGATAAGTCTGTCATTGAAAAATTCATTTGAAAATCGATAAAGACAACTTATAGTATTATATAATGTATGTAAAAGATCTGATTAAGTTTTTCCTAATAGTACTCTCTCAACTCATTCAACTCCACAGCTTGAGACAAAGTACCAAAGTATGTTTAATAGTCAACAGTATTGACTGTACCTAAGTGTAATGAATATTTAAATTGATACATATTATATTATTTAGTAAAAATAAATGAAATGTATATTCCCAAAGCATCTTAACATGGACACTCTTAGCAGAAGTCCTCTATATTGTCTATAAAAGCTCTCTGTAGTGTTCAATCCAGAACTTTATCCAGTTTTTAATCCAAGACTCGATCCAGCATTTAATCTAGTGCTTCAAGAACTTCTAGTGAGTTTAATCTGTTCTGAATCACAGATATTCCTAATAATGATCATTTAATGATCATACCAGAGCTCAAAATAAAAGCATTAATAACTATGCATTATATCATTATCTCAGTCCTGTTGGACTGAACACTTGTCAGGAGTCATACACGAATATTTTTCCTTACTATATGATCATATCTGCTGTTTGAATAACTTTCTGATGATAGTATACATACTATGAATAATTTTGTAATATTAAATTTTCATTTTTAAAACTGATCCACTTCCATGATCAATTTTCATAGATTTACCTTTTGTTTTCGCGAATACATTAGAATTTGTTCAACTAAGACAAGGAGTCTTATTACAATTGTAGATTTTTAAACCCTTATTGTTATTTTGGTATCATTATCAGTGGAACTATCTGAATTATTTTCATCTTGAAATTCACGTATTTTATTTTCTCTGAATTGTTTTTTCTACTCTTGGAGTCCTTATGGTGTTTATGCGATTGGAATACCTTCCTCATAGAATAATCACAAGAATGTAACCAATTATTACATTTATCGATCAGTAAAAATTTTCTCGCCCTGACTTGAAGATTCCACACCTCTCAAAGACTACTTCACTACTTCTATCTTCCATATACTTCACTAAATGACGACACTTTCAAGAAATGCATAGTTTTGACATCTCCTTTCCCATTCTGCTGATAAAATGGCTCTTCCAAAATAGTAAGTATGACAATTGTGTGGCATGGAACAAGATACGAGTGTATATTTTTCTGTTGAGAGGGGAAAGTTGTTCTCAGATAGCGTCAAGTCAGACAGTCGACGGAAAACGAGGTGATATGAAGATAGAGAAGAAGAGAAATAGGTAGGACAAGAAAAGAATGATGGAGTTTGTACTGCACGTGTGAAGTGGGAAGGAAGAGGATGAAAGAGAAGAGTAGAAGGTTATAGGGAGAGGTGAAAAAGGATGAATTGGATAGTGAAATAAGGAGTTGGCAATTGTCTGTTGAATAGTGTTGGTCTCCTGACAGAGGTGTGGATGCTGGATTCAGTGTTGGCGAAGGTCTCAGCGAGCGAGAAGGGAGTGAAACCAAAGAAAGGCGAAGCCCTTTGTAGGGCCGCGGGCCAGGAAACCCCACTGATAGCGGAAACAGAAGGAATCCTTATCTCGAAGGGCTAAAAGAGTGTCGTCGCCGCCTCCACGACGCTGGTGATAAGGTTGGAACGGAATCGCACCGTGTAAACGAGTCTTTCCCGTATCACGTTGCTGTACTTGCTTCTTCCCCACTCCTCTCCAAACACCCCTCCACCAATCTCGCATTTTCCCGCCGGAAAAATATGCGACAAGATGAAAAGCGACCATTGGTGACAAGTGAAAATAGAAATGCACAGAAATGTTTCATTAGATGCACGTTCGCACGAAGATATCTGGCAAGCAATGATGTGGTGAAGAGAATTGAATGTATGGAGAAAAAGACTGTGTTTAAAAAATAATCATGCGATTTCAAATAATCATAGCTATTCTGTTATTCCTTATTATATTTTTAATTTAGTGCTTTTTATATTTAAATTGTATATTCAGATGTATTTCATATATATTCTTATGTTTCTTTTTTGTGAAAAGGATAAATAAATGATTTTGATTTTGATTTTTTTTTTGATTCGATATGTGTGTGAACAAAATACCGTTGAAAAGAACCGATTGGATTGGCCAGCAAAAAAGACTCTGTTTTCTGCTGTAAATTACTTCCCGGTGGTTCGGAACCCACCTAAAACTGTAGGTCCAACTCATCAATCACTATCATCCAATTCATTACCCACACACAGGTCCCAGACCTATGTGGGCTTTGTCCTAAAAAAAAATTCTAAAGTAGTTACTGCTTTCCACTTTAATGGTTAGCATGATGTGCTTGAATAATTTATACAGTTATCAAAGTTTTTATCGTTTCAGAAACGTTTTAGCAAGAAAATAAATAAATAAGAAGAAAAATATTAAGAAAATGAAAGCATGTCAGTAAATAATAAAATAATAAAAATAATAATAGTGATAATAATATAATACTAATAATAAAATTTTTAAATATACTTGTAATTTGAAATCAGATAAGCCAGTTAAAGACTCACTCATATTAGAGAGCTTAATAAAGCAAAACTATGCTTACGATGGCGCTAATTCTGAGCATTAACTCCCGGTTACTCTTGATGCAAGATTCTATATAATAGAGCAGACTGAGACATAAAGTGGTCATTTATGAGACATATGCGTCATTGGGAGCGAAGTTTCACTTAATCTTTCAATCAAATTTAACAGTGAGGAGACAATTTTAAAGATATTTTAGTGTGTGTTAACGTGGTTCATCGTGGAAAAGTGATAGCATCACGCACATTTTAAGAAGCAACTGGATAATGTATGAAATCCACAGTTGACACGGCACCGTGATGTCTTTAGGGATTGAAAAAGAGGGTTGTTAAAGAAAGCTTGGGGTTGTGGAATTTAGATAGTGGCTGGAGGGGTATTATATTAATTCGGCTATAAACTAAAAAGCGCGCGTGATGGTATGAACCCGAGGATGGGAAGAAAACGGGGGTGTTTTGAGTGAGAGGACGGGTATTTTAGGTTGAGGGGGGAGAGAACAGAACGACTCAACTGACAAAACAAGCAGATTCTCTCTTTTTTCCTTTTCAGGCCAGGAAAAAGAATAATGAGGCCAGATTTTTTAAAACCGCGGTTCCTTTTTTCTGCTCCGCCTGCTAGTGCATTGCTTCATCTACAACCTCTTCCTCACCTCCTCCTCCCACTCCTCTTCTTCCTCATCGTCACGTCCTCCTCATCTTCCATTCCAAAGACGACATGGCAATAAAATTATTCACTTACTTTGTCCCGTCCCATGGAGCATTAGCCCAGCCTGCTAATAATCCATGCAAGTCGACTTCACTTCCACAAAACTAAGCAGACTTGTATTTCTCCTTGTGCTGCAATCTTGTTTCACTTCCGCCCAAAAATCTCTTCCTCCTTGGCTTCTCTCTTGCAAGACCACATTTTCCACCTCCGGTTGACTACTTCAAGCATGGGAGGATCGGTATTCATTTATCATGGAACGTAATCAAGACCAACATGGAACGGACAAACATAAACTAGGGTATCCAAATTGTATTGAAGTTTCTTGGTTCTTGACTGTATGACTGATTCTGGTTTCATGATGAAAATCTACTTGATTTTTCTATTCATGAGCAATTTATCATATTGGCTCAATACATACTTGAAACTCGTAACGTTCCGATAATATTTGATACAGGCTCTTCAACAATGAAATCAACCCTAGTTTTCAACTGCAAAATTTCAATATTTATATATCCACCATCTCTCACCGTTCTACATTCAAATTTAGTGATAATAGATCCAGAATATTTATTCAATACTTTGCACCCATTAATAGAATACCGCGCACTTTCGACGTTTTCGCAGATCAACTTGATGTATTTAATGATAGTTATTGCAAGTACCGTAAAAAATGTCTAGAAAGCTCTGGTTCCGTTTTAATTTCTGATTAATACTATCATATTATTTTGTTATACCGATTTCTTTATTATAATTTTTTTTGTAATGTATATTTTTATATTATTTTTTTTAATCTTTATAAAATTAATGCTATTTTTATAGTAATAAATAAGTCATATTTTTGTTTGCCGTAAATGCAGTTTTGGGAATTTATTCCTGTTGCATCTTTTATTGTATGTGAAATAAATAAATGAATAAATATAATAATATTCTAATAATATCCTATAAAATAAGTAAGAAGTTACCAATAAATTCTTGCATTGCAGTAGCTGACAATGGAGAAAGGTCAGTACTTTATTTTACCCAAAAAATTACACATCATTGTAGAGGAATAGATTATACAAAATATTTTCTTCAAATTAACTTTAAAGATCCAAACAGGATGATATTAAACAAACATAAAGTCAAAACAAGTACTATTTTGCGCTTTTTGTATTGAATCACAAAAACCAAATAATGGCATGTAATACTGTATTAGTATTATTTATTATTTTGTTTACTATTCTATTATTCAACTATATATTTATTTATCATTCACTATTGTTGTTTATCAACATTACGTTTCTCATTTAACTTCTGTAATTTTTTTCTCTTCCTTACATTATTGACAGTTTCAAGTTATAAGATAATTTTCATTGAAGAGTTTGACAAATTTACGTGACAGAACCGTTGAGTATTTGCCGAAGCCCGACTTAACATTAGGACATTGGTATGTCTTTTGTATGTTCGCTACCATCCCCATTGCTTCTCTAGTGTCTGTTAATAGTATTATATTTTTTGTGCTTCATTCAGTACTGTACTAGAACTGTTGTCGCAGCGGTCATTGGTTTCTCTAATGTTTTGAATGAGTGTCAATAAGGATGAACAACTGCAACTCACTTGCCAACACTCAAGCTTTTTGCTTATGTTGGCAATGCTGATTGCACTGACTATCTTTTCACAAGTTCAAGCTCGAAAAGTCTGGAATTTTTGTATTTCAATGATATAATTATATTCATTGAATATAAATATTGAGAAGAACGTGTCTTGAAATTTTAAATAATCAAATTTATTCAAACTGATTTAGCTTGTTAAGTTTGTTATATCATGAAGTAGGTCAATGTCAATCAATGTATATATTCTAAATATATATTGAATAAAAAAGAACAAAAAACATTTTAATTCTTTCCAACAAAAATGAAACAAAACAAATTTGAATAAGAGTTTAAGGAAGTTAATCTTTTTTGTTTTTTTTTATATCCTGATCTTCATTCAATTTGAGGAAATCGTTCTCTCTAAAATACTGTTGTTAATATTATTTGGTTATATTTATTTATTATAACTATTATAATAATTGAAAAATTATTTAAAAACTGTAAAAATATTATTGTGAGGTGAAAGAGAATATGATTGCAAAAATATGAAAACCTACGTTACTTGAACGGACTCCTGTAGGGTTTTGTCTAAGACCAGTGTTGTCGCAACCGCTGCTGCACAAGAAGTGTGCGTTTTTCGGCTGTTTAAAAATTTGGTCAGCGTAACTGCTGAGTCTTAAATTTTTTGTAATTGAATGGCTTGAACGACTAGCCAACTTTTTTCGAGACAGAACTTTTTCCTGTTCTTGCTTTGCAGCTTTCTATTGAAATCAGAAATTAAATATTCAAAATATAATTTTTGTTGAGTGGGCTCTGTCACTATTGTGACACTAGTCTCAGCCAATGTTAGGCCTCCAACTTGGAATAGTTCGGCCTATCAGAGGATCCTTTTCTATAAGACCATAAGCCAACAACATTAATTTTGTGCAGGTACGGTATTTACAAATCTTATTTTTAGATTTTAAGTTGATTGAATTCAAATTAAAGATGGACCGGACATTCAATTCATGTTCTTACCTAGCATAAGAAATCGTGTTTTTAAAATAATTAAATATTCAAATGGCCAGTTGCACGAAAGAAAATTAAATTTGACCACCGTAAGATGAGGTCATTTGACAGAGCCAGTGCAACGTGCAACGACTTCCCTATTGAGGTCCGTAAGATGACGTCATCTTACGGTGGTTAAATTTAAATTTTTTGTACAACTGGCCAAAGTTTTTTAAAATAAAGATTAAAGTGTTTCTTAAGCACGTTCATCAACTTCATTGAGCATTGCCTCAACAATTTTAACCTTCTTCTTACAAGCTATCTTTAAACAAATAAAATTAAACAATTTATACATTAAAAATTAAATTAAATACCAGTTAAATGGAACGATTGATTCTGATTCTATTCCAACATACAGCTGCTGTCAATTTTCTTAATACTACGCTAACTGAGTCAGCTAGACGTTATTATGTGTACATCTTTGATATGTCGGACTGTCTTGCCCATCTACAATAGAGTTTGAAAAGTGCGTGATGGTAATTAGCGGTTGAAATGTAATAATTTGACAGGCGCGCTACTGCAATCCACCTGACAAGGAAGTCTGGAGGATTGCTGCAATTGGTGGGGGTGAAGGGGTGCGCTGGTACTCCATTCGGTAACGGTAATTAGTGTTGAACGTGCATTGTTATTATATTATTCGGCTTATTAGGTCAAGGTCTTGGTCGGACAAAAATACATCACCGGCTCGAATGCCATATGTTCACTGAATAACAAGCTGGACCAACCTTTCTTGAGGTCTTGTTTCATGTGCTGAAGAAGCTCTGAGGATTTCTTGGAGTAATAGTGAGTGGTCGACTATAGTGACAAAAATCAAGGAACTATCTTGTAATATTGATAGGCTGAGTGCTGGAATCGACTTCTATTCAAATAATTATTAAAAATAATACTAGCAGCAATAAATTACCGTGAATTTCCCCATAGGGTAATAAACTAGTCTATTTACTATTTGGTATTGAAGTCTACCAAAGTATTATTTTAGTCCAGTCTATTAAAATTTCAGGCAAAAATATTGTATTATGGCAGGAAGTTTTTATTAGCCATTTTGATCAATTCCCGATATTTTATGATTTCACATTTTATTTATTTACTTATTTACTTATTGTGTTCCCCAGTGGGTGGGGGTAGTAGAATTGCACCCACAGTATCCCTGCTTGTCGTAAGAGGCGACTAAAAGGGCAACTGTCCGTTGACCTCATTATCCTGGAAACCTATCCTTTATCCTGCTCTTCATCCCAGCCCCTTCCTCCACCATTTCCTCTTTCTCTGTTATAGGCCAACCCAAGGTGTGATGTGAACCGTGCTGATGGGTGGATGGCACTGGGCCTTTTGTACAGTGTCTCAAACGGTGCCTGCAGGACACCAGGCGCCCTCCTGCAGTATGTAGCCTTGCCCAGGCATGCGGGGCTCTGTCTGGGTTGACTCCACTTCCCTAGCTGCTCGTGGGAACCACATGAATCTCCAAAATTCAAAACAACCAGAACCAAACCCCAAGGTAACTCCAGAAGTTGCCTTGCCCTCAAACCCATCAGGATCCGCCCCATCAGGGCAGGTTCCTCAATCTGAAATGGGTGCATCAGGAACACAGGAGGTTCCGTTGCATTCTCTTGTAGAGGCTATCAACATTGAGAAGGCTTCTATGGATATCAACATGGACGACATGAGCTCAATCGCATCAGCCCCACTGGAGGGGGAGGATGAGCTTCTCAGAAGTCCAGAAACACCAAAATCCGCCGGTATGCTTGAAGATGCCATAGAGCAACTGAGCAGCTTGCGGGTAAAGAAACCAAACCTCACCACTGCCCAAAGAAGGGCGGCCATTCAGGCAAAACTTCTTGAGAGAGGTGAAGCTTTTGACCCAGCAAAGTTTCGGAGGGGTAAAAAGAAAAAACCTAAGAGACCAGAGATGGGTGAAACTCCAGGCACAAATGTGGGTCTAGAGGCTGGGTCAAGGGTGGCCAAGCGCCCTAGAGGCAACATGGCCACCCCTCCCTCAGCGGAAGGACCTACAAAAAAGGCCAGGAGTGGAACTCATAGAGGTCATGATGTCCAACCCCTTAATCTAGGGACTTCTAGTAAAGGAGTCTCTTACAGGGACATTTCTGCCACCAAAATGGCCATTGTCTTGGAAAGCTATCCTGAGGCTAAGCTTTCAGCAGAGCAAGGAGAAGTCATTGAAGACGCCATTATGGATGAGCTCCTGGAGGACGGCTGTACTCCATCATTTGCAGGCACCTACATGGAAAAAGGTGTCTTGATTATATCCTGCATTAACGATGCTACTAAGCATTGGCTGGAGGTACTCATCCCCAGACTCAAACCACTTGGGGAGAAGAAACTCATTGTTGGTCTGAGGAAAGACATTATGAAGTCAATGAGGGTATTCTTTAGAGCTCATCCAAAGCTTCTGAAAAAGACTCCAGAAAAGGTCCTTGAGATGCTTGACAAGCAAAACCTCACCTTGAAGGTGAAGGAGTGGAAGGTCCTGCCAGCCAAGCCAGACCCAAAAGGTTATGGATTTGTCTGTTTCCTGGATGAGGCCTGCTTCAATGCTGTTAGGTCGGCCAACTCTAGAGCCAACCTAGGACTCTGGCAAGTCTCAATTGTCTCAACAACAGTCAAGGACAATGCCCAGGGTCCTCCAGATCAATCTACATCACAGTAAAGCAGCCTCAGCTGCTTTCTGCCAGTTCTTCCTCAGAGAGGGATTTGACCTGGCACTGATCCAGGAACCATGGCTTCACCAAGGAAGGGTTGCAGGCCTGGGTGATACCAAGGGTAGGTTAATTTACTGTACCTCTCTCAAAAATGTCAGAACCTGCATACTTGTGAAGAGAGGTATGGACTGCCTAACACTCACTGAATTCTGTTCTAGAGATCTCACTGCGGTGTCTATAACCTGGAGCAATGAAGGCAAGGAATGGAGCACAATTGCAGGCTCGGTTTACTTGCCTTACGACTCCGGGGACCTTCCTCCATCAAGAGAACTCGAACTTCTGGTGGAGTCATCTTGCGCTGGCGGACAACAACTCCTTTTAGGTTGTGATGCCAATGCTCATCACACAATTGGATGGGGAAGCTCTGACACTAATCCAAGAGGTGAGGCTCTCCTTCAGTTTCTCATATCTAATAATCTTTATGTCTGTAATGCTGGAAACCGTCCGACGTTCGTTACACGAAATCGAAGTGAGGTTATTGACATTACACTTTGCTCAGAAGGACTCCTTAGTGCCATCGACAATTGGCACGTAAGTCATGAGGCCTCTTTGTCTGACCACAGGTTCATCTGTTTTAACCTGCAAAGTGAAGGCAGCTCATCCTGCTATCGAGATCCAAGGAGAACAGAATGGTCACTCTATAAGTCTGACCTCCTGTCTCAACTTGGATCATTAGGCAAGAGGGTCACCTGCTTTGCAGACATTGATCAGATTGCTTCCGATCTTCAGAATGCAATCATAAGCTGCTTTCAGGACAATTGTCCATTGCGGCGGGGAAAGAGTCGTACTAATACTAAATGGTGGACTGCTGACCTTGACCGCAGAAGGGCGGTTGTCAGGAAGCTTCATAACCATTGCAAACGGAGCCGTAACTGGGAACCATACCACAGGGCACTCACAGAATACAGCCTTGCAATCAAGAAAGCCAAAGAGAACTCTTGGAGACTGTTTACACAGGAGGTAAATAGTCTTAGGGCAGCAGCAAGACTGCAGCATGTCTTAGCTTCAAGCCCAATTGGCCTCCTGGGAACTCTGAGGTTACCAGGGGGACAATATACCATTGGAACTGGTGGAAGTCTCAAACTTCTCCTTGAGACTCACTTTCCAGACTGTGTTTTTGAGGGTGCTTGCTCAGGCATGTCCGGCAACAGCGAAATGGGCTCACGGCCAAGAGCTGATTGTGGAAGCTGGACTTTAGCCGGACGTATTGTCACACTTTCCAAAGTTAAATGGGCCATCTCCAAGTTTGGCCCATTCAAATCTCCTGGGGGGGACGGTATCATACCGGCTATGTTGCAGCAAGGACCAGAAGCTCTCTTGGTCCTCCTGTGCGAACTCTTCAGAGCAAGTCTGGCTTATGGGTACATCCCTCAAGCTTGGCGCCTCAGTAGGGTGGTCTTCATTCCCAAGAGAGGAAGAGCAGACTACTCAACTGCAAAATCATTTCGCCCCATCAATCTTACATCGTTTCTCTTGAAGACACTGGAGAGACTGGTGGAGAGACATCTAAGAAAGGGAGTGCTTTCAGGTACTCCTCTTCATCGGAATCAGCATGCCTATCAGCCTGGTAAGTCCTGTGAAACAGCCCTGCATCAACTTGTGAGCAGGGTGGAGGACAGCCTTGCTGCCAAGGAGATTGCTCTATGCACCTTCATGGACATTGAGGGTGCTTTTGACAATGTTACTTACACGGCCATGGTCCGGGCAGTGCATGGGCGTGGTCTTGAGTCTGCTATATGTAGGTGGATTGAGGCCATGCTCCACTCCAGGCGGATCAGGGCTGATCTTCAAGACAAATCAATGGTGATCATACCTGCAAAAGGTTGTCCGCAGGGAGGTGTGCTTTCTCCTCTTCTGTGGAACCTTGTGGTGGATGGTCTCCTCTGTGAACTCACTAGTAGAGGTGTCTTTGTCCAGGGCTATGCAGATGACATAGTCCTCATGGTACAGGGAAGGTTCACAAATATTGTTGCTGATGTCATGAACGTCAACCTTCAATTTGTTAATGACTGGTGTCTTGGAGAGGGACTAAGTATAAATCCCTCAAAGACTGTAGTTGTTCCATTTACAAGGAAAAAGAACCTGGAGTCTCTCTCCCGGTTGAAACTTGGACCAACACAGCTCAAAGTATCAGGTATAGTCAAATACCTAGGGCTGACTATCGACTCCAAGCTGACTTGGAACAATCATTTGAATAATATACTGCACAAAGCAAAATGGGCGCTTATGACGTCCAGGAGATTTGCAGGCTCCATGTGGGGGATCAAGCCTCACATAGCGCTGTGGCTGTACAAGGCAGTAATAAGGCCTCAAGTCACATATGGATCACTAGTCTGGTGGACAAAGGTGAACCAGATTACAGCTACAGCCAAACTCACAAGTTTACAAAGGATGGGCACACTCCTAGTCACTGGAGCTTTCAGGAGCAGCCCATCAGCAACTCTTGAAGTTGCTCTTGGCTTGCTGCCCTTGGATGTTTTTATCAAGGCAGAAGCACGAAAATCAGCCTATCGATTGAAAGTCACAGGCCAATGGAGGGAAGGCCTGTCTGGAACAGGCCATTGCACAATCACCAAAGCTGTTGCTCATAGCCCTGTGCTTGAAATGACTTCAGATGTCATGAGTATGGAGATGGTTTTCACTAAACCTTTTTCTGTTAAATTCTGCTCTAGAGAGGAGTGGAGGTCTGAGGAAGGGCCCTATATCAGGAGAGGTAGCCTTGTCTGGTACACAGACGGCTCTCTTATTGAAGGGAAATCTGGCTATGGGGTGTACAGTGAATCACCCAGAACAGAAATCTGTGCAAGTCTGGGACAATACTGTACTATCTTTCAAGCAGAAATTTGGGGCATCATGGCTTGTGCCAATATAGGCATTGCCAGACGCTATTGCGACAAGCATATAGTAATCTTGTCAGATTGTCAGGCAGCCCTCAAGTCAAAATTGGTGTGGGAGTGTCACAAAACACTCAGCAAGCTCGCAACACACAACTCTGTGCATCTTGGTTGGGTACCTGGCCATGTAGGCATAGGTGGCAACGAGTGTGCAGATGGGCTTGCTAAGCAAGGTTCTAGTAGGTCATTCTTTGGCCCAGAGCCAAGCTGTGGCATAAGCAAAACTACTGCCTTCCACACAATAAACAAATGGTCCAGGGACTTACATCACCAGCAATGGCAAGGTCACTCAGGCCAAGCACTTGGCAAAAGGCTGCTAGCAGACACAAGCTCCTACTTCACCAACTGGCTGGTGAGGCTGGGTAGAGGTCAGGTTAAGCAGCTAATTGCTCTGATAACTGGACATGGCCACTTCAGGAAACACCTCCACACAATCGGACTCAGAAATGAAAATCAGATGTGTAGGCTTTGCAATCAGTCTGAAGAGACTGCCAAGCATATCATACTGGATTGCGAGAGACTCGGGGCAAGGAGAATGGCTCTGTTTGGCTTTAAGCAACCAGGTGATGAATGGGACGTTAGCATAGGGAAGAAACTCCTGGATCTTGTAAAGGGCACAGGTATTGGTTTGCCTAACTAACGTACTAGGGACACACAATAAGCTTCGGTTGACGTGTGAGGATCTTTGAATCTTCTGGATCTTTGAATCCGTCCCTTCAAACATAACATAACATAACATACTTATTGTGTCAAATCGGGTAATTATATGGAAACGTTACTTGTTGAATTTTGTGGTGATTTTTTTTGTGACATCTACACACCCCAGGAAACAATAACCCGTTGAAATTTTTTGGGGGTCGCGATTATTTCACAAAAAAATTGAAATTTTCGAAAAAAACATTTTTCATAAAAATTTATATTTTCATTTGAAAAATTCATATTTTGCAAACGTGTGAGGAGTTCCAAATCTTAAAACAATGTAAGCCAAGTGAACAAAACATTTCCAAAACACTACCGCCCCCAAACGCAGTGTGCGCAAAGCGCGCATAACCAAACCTAACCTAACCTAGCTAGAAGTGACTGAACCACCTCATACCTTTATTATGTTGGTAATTATATAGAAACGTTCAAGGGCGGATTAAAGGGGGGGGGGCGGAGGGGGCGACCGCCCCCTCCGAGGGCTTGCACATTTAAAAAAATAAAAAGGGTAACACATGCGACATGCACACGGTTAAATTTTTGATTGTCCCGCCACATGTATGACAGACGGAATATAACATGACATCCCACTTATCTTATTTTCTATATTACCTGTACTTTATCTTTAACTGTTGTTATCTATATAGTTAATTATAATTCAATGAAGAATTAACAAATGACAGAGAATGAAGGAAATCTTATATCAAGTGAAATTTAAGATTAAGATTAATCTCTTATAGAATAGGTAGGGGCATAGACATCTCTTTTTGTATTTGACCTAGTACGTATTTATTGTAGTACTGGTATTATGAAGCAAGAAGGAATGTTGAGAGTAATTTAAATATAAATATATATATATATATATAGGTCTAAAAATCATCACGATCATGAATAAATTGCTTAGACTCTGTTCATTTCTTTGTAAATTTTGATAGAAAGTTAAGCTAGCAAAGCAATTTTTGTCCAAGACATATACAACAATTTCTATTCATTTCAGATGAATATACAGAAATAAACTACCGTACTCTAGTTAGGGGAAATTTGATAGTTCTTAAAAAGAAAAAATTATATTTCTACTACATACAAAGTGCTAGAATGGTGTAAAATGCGGTTAAAGGCTACTAAATTTCCAAAATTGTTATTCCAGACACCCCCCCCCCCCCCCCCAACAACCTCCAGTATTTTTGGAGTGTGTCGCCCCTCCCCATAAAAATTAATTAATCCGCCATTGGAAACGTTACTTGTTGAATTTTGTGAATATAACAATTCCTAACCTAACCTAGGCTAGATGTGACGATGTGACTAACTACTTCACAAAAGACCTAACCGCGCGCCTAACCTTTGCTATCATTAATTCACTGTTACATGCATATATAAAAGAGCAACACTCACCAACCTTGTGGTCCATCCCTCTCAATGTGAGGGGGCATACAACTTTGTGATGTATTAAAAAATTTAAAATGTCTTCATCATTCATTCTTATCGACTCCAGAAAAGTCACTTCACACTTCACACACGCCATAAATTACCACACAACAATACCTTGAGCAAACACACAAAAACAGATTTGTACACCACGACACCCAGTACAAGAATGACTAGGTTTTTTCTTCTTCAAGTAACCGCATGCAACTAACTTAATTCCCGGAAATCATTAAAAGCGAAAATTATTTTTTTTTTGTTTGTTACGCTTTTACGCAGAAACTACAAAACCAATTATTATTAAAAAAATTACTTATATTTTAAGAATATTGAAAAATATATAGGACAGACTTTATTTAAAATAATAATTTTTTTTAAACATTGTAAGGAAAATCGATTCTATTCAAAAGGGAAACACGGCTGATACAAATCAATTCAAATTTTCCAATTCATTAGAACTGAGAGAAAGCCTGCCTCAAAGCATGCCTCATAGCCGTGCCTCAAACAAGAGTTCTTTATTAGTGAGTCAGCTGATTCTCAAACTTGAAGAAAGTCACGATTTTTGACAATGTGGATTTTCACAATTGCCGAAATATGTTCTTGCGCCTAAGAAACCACTGGAAAACTGAAATTTTAATGTGAAATAATCGCGACCCCCAAAAAATTTCAACGGATTATTGTTTCCTGGGGTGTGTAGAAGTCACAAAAAAAATCACCTCAAAATTCAACAAGTAACATTTCTATATAAATACCTCAAATCGAATGTTAATGCACAACAGACTCAAGTCCAAAACTGCTCCCTTCACAAATTTTGGATGTGTTACATTGTCCAAAACATTGAGGTTAACACAGACTAAAAATTTATGATTTGCTAAAAACTTTCACTCGAAAAAGAACAAAATGAATTATCTCACTTAACCACTATTAAGTTCACTTGAAACGAAACACTAAAAACAGTTAAAAATAGTTTTTAATATTAAATTACTTTAAAAACTTTTGGGCCGAAAAATATTATCTTGTTGCTATGGTAAACAACAAACAACTATTTACGTTAATTCATGCTGTAACGACGAGCAGAAAATAGTAATGAAAAACTCTTGTTTGTCTCTTTTATTGATATCCTCGCACGTTAATTATTTACTAGTGTCTGCTGTGAGTTGATTGCGTAAATAAAGTTTCGCGTGTCACTATTAATTGAGAGCATTTTTTTAGTGTTAGAACCCGTAACAATATTACATTGAATTACAGAATTTGACATTTCAATACTCCACATTAAAATGACTTCATCCTCCGATTTATTTAGTGCTGATTCATTAGAAGCTGATTTGAAAATAATTAAAATTGATTAAATAGTTTTATTAATCTTACAAAATTCCAAGACAATCATCGGCTCCAAATAAATTAGAATAAAATGAATAAATGAACGTAATGTATAATCTACCAATGTCAAATTCAATGTATATTTTGATGAACAATGTGTTGGTACATAAAATATATTGGATTATATACTACTACTACTATCACTCGTTACTTCAATCCTGAAGTGTCGCGATCCCATGGTTTATCTCATGATATCAACTTGCGCGTCTCGTCATTTCCCTCCACTTGTCTCGATCCATCACATTCTGTACGTTTTCCTTTAGAGGTATACCGGTGAACTGTTTCACCTGGTCAAGCCATCGTTTTGGAGCCCTTCCTCTGGGTCTCGCACCCTCAATCTTTCCCTGCACAACCAATTTATCTAAATTATCGTTTGGTCTCCTACTTATTGGATTATATGAAATATCAAAAATAATGAAAATTAATAGAATTATTAAAAATAATACTAGCAGCAATAAATTACCGTGACTTTTCCCATAGAGTAATTATTCTATTTACTATTTGGTATTGAAGTCTATCAAAATATTATTTTAGTCCTGTCTTAATACAATATTTTTCCCCTATGATTTCAACGGATTCAGATAAAACAGCTGGGGCTGACCAGTAGACATAAAGAGGGCATTTTTTAATAAACATGATGTGTTTGCAAAGTGGGTAGCGGCAGAAAAGTAGAGACTCTGCATCCGGCTAATGGTCAGTTTTTATAGGCTAAAGTGAGTTGACCTTCCCTTATTAACAACGATCAACTCAACTTGAAAACTTCACAATTTAAATTGAGCCCACCCACTCTAATTTAATTGGAGACAGACTCTACTTAGGAAGCATTAGAATATGTAATAATTTAATATCGGTTTTGTTGGAAATTCTTAGCAAAACTTTTTTCCCCAGTGAGAAGTTTGTATTTGGAACCAATCATATCATTTTTATGTAATTAACACATTTCCTCATTCAACATCTCTTATTACCTCTTTTTCATTATCGTGATTATTTGTTCATCTACGAAAAACATTATTATTGATCATTATCATTGATTATTTATTCAATGCACAGGTAATCAGTGGAGCACCCAGGATTTTACTTTAGGGATGACAGGAACGAAAAGTAGGGGGGGGGGGGGTAACCCAGACCACATCCTTGCCAATGCCATAAGAGTAGGGGAGGGTGCCGATTCTGGCGCAGTTTTTCTTTAACCTGAAATTTAAGGTTAACCTAAGTCAACCCATCCAAACCTAACCTAACCTGAAATAGGTAAGTCAAAGTCAAATCAACGCAGTCTATCCGATCCCCAAAATTCCCATTTTCACGGGAGCTAAAAATCACGAAAAAATTTGAACTTTTTAACCCGTGAAGGGAATTTTAATTTGAAGACGCCATCTTGTTCAGCCTTCCAAGGCATCCCAAATTCATATATCAAATACAATTTTCCGATCACGATTAATTGAGGAAAAAATAATAATAAAATTTAATCTTAATTTTAAGGTTAAGCCAACTATCCAAACCTTTAACCTGAAATTTAAGGTTAACCTAAGTCAACCCATCCAAACCTAACCTAACCTGAAATAGGTATAGCAATACCTTGCGGTATAGTCAAAGTCAAATCGACGCAGTCTATCCAATCCCCAAAATTCCCATTTTCACGGGAGCTAAAAATCACGAAAAAATTTGAACTAAATCTGCTATTTTAACCCGTGAAGGGAATTTTAATTTGAAGACGCCATCTTGTTCAGCCTTCCAAGGCACCTCAAATTCATATATCAAGTACAATTTTCCCATCACGATTAATTGGGGGAAAATAATAATAAAAGTTTTACCTTAAATTTTAAGGTTAACCTAAACCTAACCTGAAATAGGTATAGTTGTATAGCTGTATAGTTGTATAGTCAAATTAACGCAATCTATCCGATCCCCAAAATTCCCATTTTCACGGGAGCTAAAAATCATGAAAAATTTTAACGGTGGTTAAATTTTAATGACGGTTAAATTTTAACGGTGGTTTTAACCCTAGTTTTAACGGTAGTTTTAACGGTGGTTTTAACTCCAGTATAAAAAACTGATATAAAAAAAAAAATGAATACAAGAGAAGGAATTGCTCAAGAATTACATGCAAGTGTTAGACACAATTTTCCCACACGTCGTACAGAAATCAAAGGCGTAACAGATCTGTACCAGGCCGATCTTGTTGATATGTCAAATTACAGTACCATCAATAGAAATTTCAAATTCATACTAACAGTAATAAATTGTTTTAGTAAATTTGCATTTGCAATACCATTGAAAAGTAAATCGGGTAATGATGTGGCAAACGCCCTCAAACCAATACTTGAACAGAATAAGATAAAGAATTTTCAAACTGACGCCGGTAAAGAGTTCTACAATGCTACTGTTCAAAAACTCTTTAAAATGTACAATATCAACCACTATAGTACTTTCAGCAATAAGAAGGCGGCAATCTGTGAACGTTTCAATAGGACCCTGAAAGAGCACATGTTTCGTGAATTCACTGTACAGGGAAATTATAAATGGTTGAATTTACTCCCAAAACTGTTAGACAAATACAATAACACCGTTCATCGAACCACTCGCATGAAACCGAGTGAAGTGAATACTGGAAATGAAAAGTATGTACTAATGAATATTGATAAGGCTACCCTGCGTTCCTTCAAACTTAAAAAGCAAAAGTTTAAAATCGGTGATAAGGTTCGAATCACACGTTACAAGCGAATATTTGATAAAGGATACCTACCAAACTATACTAATGAGATTTTCACTGTACACAATGTACTACCAAGCATTCCCCTCACCTATCACCTCAAAGACGATAACAATAAAATTATTAAGGGTGCATTCTATGAGTATGAAATGAAGAAAACCAAGTACCCAGATGTGTATCTTATTGAAAGAGTGCTAAAGAAGAAAGGTAATAAATTGTATGTGAAATGGTTGGGTTTTGATTCGAAATATAATTCATGGATTGATAATAATACATTAAAAAAATGAAGCTAAAACAGCACAAATCAAAACTACCACTGATTAACTTTGACAGGTATTTAAATAAAAAGCAACAAATAAGACACAGTGTGCTTCTACCAAATAGTGTAAGATGTATTGTGTGTGGACCGTCCAATGTTGGAAAAACAAATACCATTTTCAATTTATTATTTGCCGAGAATGGTGTCAAGTTTTCACATTTATATGTATTCACCAAATCTCACCAGCAAGATAAGTATCAACTTCTCAAGGAAATTATGAGTCAAGTAGCCGAGGTTGGATTCAATCTGTACCAGCATAATGAAGAAATACCACACCCAAACGATGCACACCCCAATTCAGTTATGATTTTCGATGATATTTGTATGGAAAAACAACAGAATATTCGAGACTATTTCAGTATGGGTAGACACAAAAACATTGATAGTTTCTACATTTGTCAAACGTACTCTAGTATTCCTAAACAATTGATTAGAGACAACAGTAATTTGATTGTTATATTCAAACAGGATAATCGTAATCTACAACACATATATCACGATCATGTATATCCAGATTTGAGTAGAGATGAATTCAGTAGAATGTGTGCTCAAGCATGGAATAATAATAATTTTCTAGTTATAAACAAAGATTGTGCACTGGATAATGGGAGATACAGGGTTGGGTTTGATAAATTTATCCTATTATAAAAATGATACTGAAAAAGGATCTAAAAGAATTGACAGCCATTAAGAATAATATAAAACAGCTGCGTGACTCTATACGTCGAAAACATCGAGAATTATCGTATGATGCAATTAGTGAAGAAGAAAATTTACAGAAACAATATAAACCAATTACAGAATCATTGAATCAATTTAAACAACAACAACAATTTGATGTTAAACAGGAAATGAAAGAGGAGGAGGATGAGGAAGAGGAGGGGGAGGTAGAGGAGGAAGACTACCCCATTCTAGACTCCACTAATTTAGATACAACAAACATTTTCGATTCTTCCAATGTTCCCAGTTTTTTAGACTCTTCCAATTTAGACACCTCCAATGTTCCCAGTAATTTAGAATCTTCTAATTTAGACACCTCCAATGTTCCCAGTAATTTAGATGAAAGTAGTAGAAGAGACAGTAGAGAGTCTAGTCGGAAATTTGCATCTAGAAATCGTATAGGTAAATACATTGATAATTTTATGAGAACAACAAAAGGTCAAAATCTGTATGGAGTTCACTTTAATCCCACAATCAATGAATGGCAAATTGGAAACAAAGTTATCAAGTTTGATGATAAAAAAATCATTATTGATGGTAATAAATCATTCCCGCTTACACATGGTCTACTAGAGCTGCTATTCAAAGCAATTCCAGATACATTCATCTATAGGAAAGGTGATCTTGTCGACTATAAACGTATACTTGAACTAACTGGAGTTCATCTTGATGCATTGGGACGTGTGAAAAGAAATACCAGTTATAAATACACTCGCATAATTAAAGATTTATTTCCACCTAAACGTGTTAAAGGAGTTGAACAAAAACTGGGTAGTGGAATACATGATATGCAAATTGAAACCTCACCTAACAGCAACGTCTACACCTATTGGGATAATCCAAATGAATTGTGTGAAAGATTGGAATTGCTGATTAATTCAAAACTTGCCGGACACACCGGTCATGATTCAGAAATTGCATCAATAATTGAAGAATTACGTGAAATCGGTATCATTATAGGTGGTAATCTAGTATTATAAAAATGACTATTGATAAATTTGGACGACATTTGAATGCAAGTAGAAAGGCAAATATCAATGAAGAATTGAAACAATTGGTGCAGAATTTAATTGATATCCTACAATTGATACCACTTGCAGCACACCACCTTCCAAGAGTTGATCTCAACAACATTGATCAGTGGCGAGCGATGACAGATCCAAACCTATTTGATCAGTATAGAAAATATTCAGAGGAAACTGAAAATCCATGGTTTTTTAGAGCATGGTTTGAGAGTAAATTTATCTACAAACATGAATTATAATAAAAACAAGCATGACTATTGATAAATTTGGTCGACATTTGAGTAGAAAAGAGACACTGGACTTGGAGAGAGAAGAGATGATAAACTTGTTTCAAAATGCCATTACTCTAGCACAACAAATAGATACAGTTAAAGATTTCTACTTACCAAACATTGATATTAGACAACAGTGGAAACACATGACAGATCCACAATTACTTACCAACTATAGAGAGGCTGTAAAGGATCTCTCCATCTATAATTCTTCATTTAAAAGATGGTATGAGAAAAATTATCTATATAAAAATGAATAGAAAAAATACTCCAAAAAAGAAGAGGTCAATGAAAAAGAAGTTGGGATCTGGTATATTGGGTTCCGTAATTAATAAAGCAATTGATCTACTGCCCATGGAGCTCCATATTCCCGGGTACGAATTCTGTGGACCCGCGACAAACTTGAAAAAACGATTAGCAAGAGGAGATAAAGGAATAAATAGATTAGATGAAGCATGTCGAGAGCATGATATAGCCTATAGTGACCCAACACAAAATCGAATGGAAGCTGATAGGAAACTTGCAGCACTCGCATGGGAAAGAGTAAAAGCAGCCGATGCTAGTCTTCCTGAACGAGCAGCAGCCTATCTAGTTACAAATCTTATGAATGCAAAAGTGAAATTTGGTGGAGGGGGAAAGAAACTCGGCAAAGGTGTCTATCTGAAACCGTACAAAGGTTGTGGTATAAAGAAGAAGAAGAAGGTAGAGAGTGCATTGAAAGCCATTTTAAAAAAAATCCCCATTATCAAATGTAGATATAGTAAAGTATGCAAAACAGCTTGACTTACCGTTACGTGGAGTTTTTATGAGAGATAAACTACCAAATACACCACTTAAACACCTAGAACTGGGTGTAATCAATCTGGATAATGAAATTGGTGAGGGCACTCATTGGACGTGCTACTTTAAAAACGCTAATATATGTGACTATTTTGACAGTTTTGGTAATCTAAGTCCACCACTTGAATTTATGAAATATATGCAGGGTGTAAGAGTTCGATACAACTACAAGAAATATCAACAAATGGAGCACTCATGCGGACATCTGTGTCTATTGTGGCTGTATAAAAAATATAGTGATTATGTTTACGCTAACAGCAAACAAGAATCCGTTGGTTAGTGAAATATTCCCACCAGTTGAATTGGATAGCTTTGACTATGAAGTGGGTCTAGTAAACATGTACACATACAATACAATTCCAAATATTGAAACAAATGTAAATAATAAGTTTGTGTATGATGGACGTGTGGTTGAAATACCAGAAGGATCATACGAATTGGAGGATATTCTAAATTATATTCGAAATAATCTTAAACTGACTAGCAGCCAACTGAGAATCAAAGCCAACAACAATACACTACAGTGTGAGCTGTATGCAGATAAAGATATTGATCTAACTATGAAGGACAGCATTGGTCCAATACTTGGATTTCAACATGAAAAATTACTAGCAAATAAATGGCATATATCAACAAAACCCGTTCATATAATGCGTGTGAATAGTATATGTGTAGAATGTAATATTGCACAGGGTTCGTACAATAATGGCAGTGAAGGTCACACAATTCATGAGTTTTACACAATTGTACCACCTGGCTATAAAATAATTGAATCACCCACAACTGTGGTGTACATGCCAATCAATACAAACACAATAAATCAAATTTGTATAAATATAATCGATCAGGATGGGAATGTGGTAAACTTTCGTGGAGAAACAATAACAGTACGCTTACATGTAAGAAAAAAACCAGTTGGTGTATAATTACATATATAAAAAAAATATGCTAATATTTACAAAAAATCATCAATCACAACAGCATGATGCAACAGATAGGAAATTACTTACACCTAAAAATAGACAACTACTACAAAGATTAGGTTTTTTTGTATATAATAAAAATATAAACAATGAATCACCAAATTCCTCACGGTATGCAAATTGATTCAATATTCAATGTTGGTGAGAAAGTACAATTCGATGAGAGTATAACCCAATTCGAGTATCACACTCACACACCATATGCATCACAAACATATAAAAATAATGATGAAATTCGTATCAATGTAAATCAACAGGATGTCTACACTCTACCATGTAAAAGCTATCTTCTAATAGAGGGTAATATTAAAGTACAAAAAGCAGACAATACTGAAGTTGACTTTGTATTAGTGAACAATGGAATAGCCTATTTATTCGATGAGATTAGATATGAGGTGGGTGGGGTCGAAGTTGACCGCACACGTAACGTCGGCATGACAACAACAATGAAAAACCTCTTGTGCAAAACTCCACAAAATAAATGTATATGGGAGAATGCAGGATGGAATCGAGATGGATGGGCAAATAAAAAGAAATTCAGCTTTTGTATTCCACTGGAAATGTGGTTAGGTTTCATGGAAGACTATAGAAAAATTATTTTGAATGTAAAACAAGAATTGGTTCTGCTTCGATCTTCATCTGATTTAAATGCAATTCAAACCACAGCTGGTACTAAAATCGAAATTAATCTAACAAAAATACAATGGAAAGTACCCTACATACATGTTGCAGACACAATTCGTCTTAATCTACTGAAATTATCTCACAATGATAAACCAATTAGCCTTCCATTCAGATCTTGGCAATTACATGAATATCCTACCCTACCAGAAAGCACAAGTCATCAGTGGACTGTTAAGACGGCATCACAAATGGATAAACCAAGATTTGTTGTACTAGGACTGCAAACTAATAGAAAGAATAGCCTTCGTAACGATATATCTCAATTTGATTTTTGTAATTTGAATAATGTTCGCTTATATTTGAATGCACAATACTTTCCCTATGATAATATTATGGGTAATAAACATACATTGTATCAGATGTTTGTTGCCTTTCAACACGCCTACTACAAACAAAGTGATTCGGGAACATCAATAGCATTTGATAAATTTGAAAAAACACCACTAATTGTGATAGACTGTTCTCGTCAAAGTGAACTTTTGAAATCGGGTGCATTAGATGTGAAACTTTCATTTGACACAACAGCAAATATCCCAGAAAATACATCTGCATACTGTCTCATTATATACGAAAATATCTATGAATATACACCATTGAGTGGAATTGTTAGAAAAGTAATGTAAACAAATAATATTAACAAAACAAAACAATAAAGTAGTAATGTAAACAAATAATATTAACAAAAAAAAAGAAAGTAGTATAGTAATTTAAAAAAAGTATAAATATAATATATAATTAGAGTAATTTAAAAAAGTATAAATCAAATAATAAAAAATATTTTTTTTTTTTTTACCTACATACATTAATCTAGGTATAGGTACCTACACCTACACACCTACATAGGACATACATTAATCTAGATATAGGTACCTACACCTACACACCTACATAGGACATACATTAATCTAGGTATATTTACACACCTATTTAAGCAAAAAAAAAAAATTTATTTTATTTTAAAGTTTTTCAGGTTTTTAAAGTTTTTCAGGTTTTAAAGTTTCTTTATATTTAAAAGTTTTTCAGGTTTTTAAAGTTTTTGTACTTTTCCTTGAGATGGTTGCTCACGAATTTTACGTTTTCTGATTGGAATATCTTTGTGGCCCCAAGCTAGAGTATCAATTCGGTTTGGCAGTATGAAACGTTTATCGTCATGAGGTTGAAGAGCTAGTTTTTCACGTTGAACAGTATAGACATGATGTAGTTTACTTTCAATTGCTGATGATGTTACATTTTTGTGTTTTACATCAAACAGACATTCTTTATAATCTTCAAATCTCAATTGATTTCTATTTGCACTCTTGGGAATTCCCTTTGCAACCTTCTTCTCTAAATCACCTATGCGAATTGCATACATTTTAGCTTGTAGTCCAACAAACCCAGAAATTATTTTTCCACCACACTCATCCTTAAATTTACCTAGTTGTTTTTTTATGTTTTGTGCTGTAACATTGATGGTCTTTTGGATAATTAGATGTGTCAAATAAATCCAAATTTCTTTCAATATCTTTATAAATATCGTTTGTTTGAATCAGATACATAAAACTATCTGTATCGGACATTAGCAGTTCAACATTGGGATACATTTTTAGAATTTCATCATAATGGAATTTATACATTATTGCTTTACTTGACTCAAGTATTGCCATACCCACATAAATGGGACGATTTAGATGAACCTCAAGCTTATTTAGACATACACCAGCAACATCATCGTTAAATCTGGACCAGTATTTCATTCTTGGATATGCAATCACTTTATCAAGTTGTTTTTCATCAGTTATAATCCTAAAATTGTTGTGATTCCTTACATTTTCCAACGTTTTTCCATAAATTGCATTAGAACATAGCTTGTAAAGATCTCTATCAAAATCATTATTTGAATTCTTTCTCAATTCGGTATTTAATGATATAAATTGCTCTAACCAGGCTGATTGATTGAATTGCATCACTCTGTGTATTTTTGTTAATTTCAAACCTAATCTCATGTAAAGTTTCAAATTTTTATAGTGTAGAATGTAATTTTTACGATTTTCAAAAGTTGTAATTAATTTCTCATATCGCCCTGATGGGGGTGTGGCTTTTACTGGCGCAAGGGGGTAATGGTTGTGCATATCATGTAGACTTTCTGGATATTCAAGATCGACTTCTAAAAAGTAGCCAACGTGTGATTCATCTGAAATTTTTGTAACATCGAAATTTTGAATTTGCTCATTAGATAGCCACTTGAATCCAGAGTGTGGCAGTGGTTCACTCATGCTTGTATCATATAAATTATTTGCATCTAAGTATATTATAAATGTGGTTTTGGAATTTTCATCATATGTAGATAAATATTGGTTGTTGGCTTTTGCATATCGTTTGGGGATTACACTTAAACCTCCGCGAATGCCGGACTCTACAAACAGGTGCATATCTGGATCACTTAAAAGTTCAAGTTCAATACCAGTCATTTTCAACATTGCATTCCACGAATAGTGTGGTAGCGAATAAAAGTGGGATGGATCAAGACTGTAGGTTTTCTGGAATGTTGATCTGAAAGATTGAAATATATCAGCGAGTAAGAGTATATCGGTGGTTAGGTAGAGATCGTGAAATTGACCAAGATTTTTCAAGTTGAATGCATTCCAAACGGTTATAGCATTTTGATAGTCAGTCTCACTTACATCTGAATCGGTTAGTTTGTTGTAGAACTTTTCCCGGGAAGGTAATTGTGTTTCTTCGAATTTCTCAAAACAATCCATATATTCGTATGGGTAGATTTGTTTTTTCAAGAGTAAATTTGTATTATTTGGAAAATGTGCTGAAATCAGTTGGAAAGCATTTGATAACATATTTTCTGTCAATTTCGAAAGAGATGAATTCAGAAATTGTAGTGAATCGATAAATCTTAGAGTGTTATTTAGTGTTATTGAAATTATTTTTTCACTTGTTCTAGCTAAGCAACTTATTCTCTTTTTATATTTATTGAGTGATTGAACAATGAAGTGGGAATCGTAACCGGTGAAATTGTGGAATATTACAGGAATGAACTCCACCTGTTTTGCATTAAGATTACACGATTGATGAGCAGCTCCAATAAACTTTCCAGTTGAATGTGAGTGGTGTCGCACACGATCAAACAATAGGCTCTTATTACACAGGCAACACACATCTACCATTTTAAATTTGTTTTCTTCTTCTACTGTTATATGTATTGGCACTTGTATTTTCAATAGCTTTTTCAATTCATTTCCATGTTCATCTAATTCATCCAGAAACTTTTCTATTAAATTTGATGATTCAGACAGGTTGGATGCTCTAACTATCCTTGGTCCATAATGAATTGATCCACTTTCATTTACTATTACATATCCATAACCACATGGTATATGTTTTTCATCTTTGATTAAACATTCAAAGTCGGCGTATATGGTGAAGGGGGTGGGTAGGGTGTAGGAGAAATTTGTGAACTTTAAAACAGTGTTTCGTTCAGGAATTTTAATGCGTTGTGTTTGGTGTGATGAGCACAATTCAATATGTTTTTCTAAATTTTGTTTTGCATTTTTATTAGTGAATCTTTGAAAACAATGGGGGCAAATTTCTTCTTTATGACCATGTTTTGTTAGATGAGATGGTAGTCTTGATAGATTTTTAACAAGAGTGTAGTGTTTTTGTTCTTCTTTGTTAGATAACAACAACAGTGTGATTGTATGCTCTCTTTTTCTGTGTTGGGATGCAAAGACTGGATATAACATATCTTTCTCTTCTTCATATGCAATAACATTAACAGCTATTGTTGTGTTTTGGTTCTCAAATTTAGGTATGTGTTGCAGTTTTAATGGGAAGCATAAATTTTCAATATTAATCATATGTTGTAGATTTCTAAGTGCAGATACTCGATATTCCTTATTGGTGTTGAAATAGGAGAGGATGGACCAGACAAAGCAGAGATCATCTTCATTTTTCACATTTATAACAGCTTTTCTATTTATAATTTTAACTGGAGTAGGAATGTATGAGCCAGAACCACTTATTGGTCTGTATCTTACAATGTTGAAATTAAATTGTTTGAATATGTCTATAGTCCAACCACTCCCCAACTTTATGAATTTATCTAAACCTTCCATAATTTTTGCCTCTGCCTCCTCCCATTGTATGTTGAATTTATCAAGATTCTCATGGACTGAGATTACAGACCTCGATTGTCCATGGAATGTTGGTTCAACATACAACTCTTTATCAGCAGAAATCTTTTTCAATTTAACTGTTAAACTCACATACCATTTATTGTGGTGGAATTTTTCAGAATTTTCAAGTATTATATCAATTATATGAGGTTTAAGGTTTTCAAACAATATTTTTACATCAATTGTGTTGAATGAGTTCCATATGAAAAAGAGGCAGTTTTTGTTGATGCTGTGTTGGCAGATTGGTGATGAGTAGGTGGATGAAATTATTTTATCCATTTTTATATATACAAAATTTTTTGTGGTATTGCTTGATTCTGTTGTTTGATAGTTGGTTGTGTTTGGGACCCTATCTGAAAATAGGAAGCGACTAGTCTCCGTGGATGAGCCAAAAATCTCTGGTGGGAGTATAGCTCGTTGACTATTTTCAGCCTGAACTAACATAACTCCTTCGATCCAAAGGAGTGAGAATTTTCTGCTTAAGCACCTCTATTTATACCCAAAAACTGGGGTGGAAAAGGGAAAAAATGAGAGAGAGGGGGAAAAAATGAGAGAAAAAGGGAAAAATGGGATGTTAATTGATACATGAAATTGAATTGCCTTGGAAATTTGAACAAGAACCATCCAATAAACTTTATTTTAGGTGGGTTCCGAACCACTGGGTAAGTGATGGTACGAGATGGCTAATCAGTTGGTGACTAATCACCGCTATAACCACCATTAAAACCACCGTTAAAACTACCGTTAAAACTAGGGTTAAAACCACCGTTAAAATTTAACCGTCATTAAAATTTAACCACTGTTAAAATTTTTCATGATTTTTAGCTCCCGTGAAAATGGGAATTTTGGGGATCGGATAGATTGCGTTAATTTGACTATACAAGTATACAGCTATACAACTATACCTATTTCAGGTTAGGTTTAGGTTAACCTTAAAATTTAAGGTAAAACTTTTATTATTATTTTTCCCCAATTAATCGTGATGGGAAAATTGTACTTGATATATGAATTTGAGGTGCCTTGGAAGGCTGAACAAGATGGCGTCTTCAAATTAAAATTCCCTTCACGGGTCTATAATAGCAGATTTAGTTCAAATTTTTTCGTGATTTTTAGCTCCCGTGAAAATGGGAATTTTGGGGATCGGATAGACTGCGTTGATTTGACTTTGACTATACCGCAAGGTATTGCTATACCTATTTCAGGTTAGGTTAGGTTTGGATGGGTTGACTTAGGTTAACCTTAAATTTCAGGTTAAAGGTTTGGATAGTTGGCTTAACCTTAAAATTAAGATTAAATTTTATTATTATTTTTTCCTCAATTAATCGTGATCGGAAAATTGTATTTGATATATGAATTTGGGATGCCTTGGAAGGCTGAACAAGATGGCGTCTTCAAATTAAAATTCCCTTCACGGGTTAAAAAGTTCAAATTTTTTCGTGATTTTTAGCTCCCGTGAAAATGGGAATTTTGGGGATCGGATAGACTGCGTTGATTTGACTTTGACTTACCTATTTCAGGTTAGGTTAGGTTTGGATGGGTTGACTTAGGTTAACCTTAAATTTCAGGTTAAAGAAAAACTGCGCCAGAATCGGCACCCTCCCCTACTCATAAGGGCTGTAGTTCACGTCACCAAATTAGGCGGCTATGAGAAATTGCGGTGTTGCCAGGTATGAGACAATGCCCACAGCTGATAGTGAAGAATCACCTAGCTTATAATGCACAAATTGACAACACTAATAAATGAAACTAAAAAAAACATAGTACTCGTACCGTGTTGCCTAGTTTAAAATTCTGACGCTAGCTAGTTCATTTAAAACCTCTCTATTATTGACCGGTATGTCCTTATTTACACACAAGATCAAGCAGCTAGTAAAGTTTATGATAGCTCCTTCAGTAAGATTTCAAAAATTTAAAATAAAAAAACTGCCGATCAGCATTATGTTACAGGAAGTTATTGCAGAGTATTTTTACAGAGTGGTGCATTTTTGTATATATCTTGCTTACAAAGCTTCTATTGCACTGATTTTTTAAATATTTTTTGTTATTTTGAATGTTGTATGTTGAATACTTATGTAATAGGGTTCAAACTTTTTATAAATAAATTGTCGATTAAAATAGAACATGATCTGTAGCCCTGACATTGCCTAATAAAACGTCACTGGGGCAGTTTCATTCGCTCATAACGTTTTTTTTCTAATATTGCTTAACAATTTGTTATTTTATAAAGAGAGACTATTAGTATTCAATTTCCAATTTCCTTAGATTATAAACATGTATCTTCGATTAAAAAGACAAATTAGAGTCAATTTATTAACACATTTTACTATTAATTATTTTTCTCCTTCTCCTTCTCCTTCTCCTTCTCCTTCTCCTTCTCCTTCTCCTTCTCCTTCTCCTCCTCCTCCTCCTTCTCCTTCTTCTCCTTCTCCTTCTCCTTCTCCTTCTCCTCCTCCTCCTCTTCCTCCTCCTCCTCCACCTCCTTCTACCTGAACACCATTATAATATACAATAGGCTATTAGTTTCCCAAAAATTCACAGCCTCAACTGTTCAAACAGCTATCGATCAGTCACCAATTAAGCCCACCTACAATAAAATTGGCCTACTAGTGTGCAACAGGAGAATCCTCTCTTGCACTATTCTAGTTTACAATCAATCTCTACATTTCCTCTCAGCGAGGAAACGACTCTTGAGAAAAAAGTTTGCAATCAGTCACTGCACAAGATGAATGAATTTCGGCTCAATAAATTATTTTCGAGCAACGCCCTTGTAAGTTTTCATTTTTTTTTGTGTGGAGTCACGTTCTGGCACGAAATCTCTTAGGGCGGAGAGTTTTGAAGTTTTGTATTACTCTGTCCCAGATGAATCCACTGCCTCAACTTCAACCTACACAAATGAGATTGCTCTTAAAAAAGTTTCACCAAGTATTATTCTCCGGAAAAATTCAGATCTCTAGTTATCCGAGATATATTGTGAATAATTCATTTAAATGAATTTGCTAACAGAATTTAGGTACAATACAATAATCTTGTTTTTGATTGAAGTGGAAATTTTAAGGTTTAGAGAAAGAAGTAAGCGTTCTACAAAATACCGTTGGAATTGAATTAGGCCTATCGTTTATGTAGTGTACTAGGTACAGTTACAGTTACCTCATATTTACTTAACCAAGTAGTAGCCTATTGCTCAGTTATTAAGACTCTTTTTGTTTATTTTCATGAAAACGGTGATAAATTATATTCATGGTTGTTTATGGTAGTTTTTCAAATCAATATTATAAAATGTTATTCGCCTAATCAAGGTTATACCCTGCGAATTATTGCCATACCGGAAACTGTGTCAATAATGTAATATAATAAATTTTATAATAATTTTTTTCGTAGCCTATATAACTCTTCTCCTTTTTTGATTTATGTATGCCAATATTTATAGTTTGGTCACTCTTTCAAAACCCGTTATTGAAATTGGTGCATTAAACACTTGATTGAACTTGACAGCTCTTGAAATCTGTGCCAAAAAAAGGCATTAACCCTCTTTTATTATTATTTTCAAAAATAATATATTGTTTTTTCTATTTTTGACTATTTTCATATTAAATTATAGTTCGAGCAGTTTGTTAAAATTTGTTACGGAATTGACCTTGATACTGATTATTTACTGTGTCACAAGTCATGAGGGTAGGCTAATTTCTGTTGCTTATAACTTTTTCTTCCCAATATTTTCATAAAAGTTAGGTAGATTTTTAATGAAATTAGTACATTCCACATTGCTTAATTTATATACCAAAGGTCACAGGGGCGATTTCATTCGCTCATAACTTTTTCGAATATTTCTTAACAATTTTAATAAATATTTAGTTGGATTAGTTGATATTCTAAAATTCTAAATGGACTGATATTTTTAAAATACCGTTGAAAAGGCTTTGTGTCTTGGCCTTGACATTCCTTTGGAGTTCATTTGTGTTCGTTCTTCGTTGTAGGTCTAATCATTCCTATCAGTTTTTTTCTTGTAATATAGTTGAATGTAGCTGAATTTTCCCTTCTTTTCTTCCTCTTTATCACCTGTTTTTACTTATTTTTGATCCTCCTTCTTTTTCCTCCTCGCCCTCTTTCATCCTCAGACTCTGTCATCCTCAGCCTCTTTCATCCTCGGCCTCTTTCATCCTCTGCTTCTTCTCCTTCCTCTTCTATCTTCTTTTCGTTTTTCCTCCTACTCCTTATTTTTCTTCTTCTTCAGTTCCTTTTAAAGCCCTATTTTCATCTCCCGCTTCCCATTCTTCTTCGTAATATTTTACTCTATCTGTAGCTAAGTCTGTAAGCTATCCTTCCACTTAACATGCATCGATACCAGACTCCATTCCACCATTCACACTCTTCATCCGTCCTTGACATCCATGGAGAAAGGCTAGAAAAATCTGGTGTGAAATTGAACTTATCGCTTCACAAAGTCTGGGAGAATTACTCCGTATTGAGTTTTAAATGAGATTTTAAGGGAACTGTTTGTGAGTTGTAGTTGTTTTATTATTCTATGTGTGATATTCCTTAACGATATCTCCACTAAGAGTACTGTAATAGGATTTATGTCATTTAAACAATTACATTCTATAAAATGCGGATTTGTCTAAAGACTTCCAATAGCCTACTTTTATCAGTCGATAAGGTATCAATCATTCCCTACAATAAACTAGTCTACTAATCAATATCAAATAACAAATGAAGAATTATAAATGAGACACATTTTTCGACTTTCTAAAGGCTACTAATGTTTTTGACCTTTTACCTTTAACCAATAGTCCATTGATTGATATATCTACAAATACCTATCCATGAATGAGACAGTTTTTTCGTTCTTCTATACTCATTTTACCTGTCATCCACATTCATGCAAAAAAAAATGGAATAAAGTTTTCACACGATCTCCATTCTAAAACACGTTGAAAACGTTCTGAGAAGCTCTCAATATGACAGCTACTGTCTCGGCTATTATTCTAGGAAGGTTCGAAGTATTCTCACCTTTGTTTCTTGGGGAGTGGAGGAGTTTTCGGGAGGCTTGCCAGCAGTTCCCACATAACCTGGGGCATCTGCGACGCTTCCCTAATCCCCTTTTCCCCCATTCCCTGTTCCCCGGCAATGCCACTTGGATCTCAGCCACCTTCTGGTCATCCCCTTGGCGCGAGATGCTGCTTCTCAAAATCTCATCCTCACCGGTGAACAACCGTTCAAGACATCTCCCACACATTCCCCATAGTCCTGCTCCTGCTTATTCATGTCAACAGATTTCCATTGTTTGTCGAGAAGCTTAGACAATCTGTATCAAGCATATCTTAATACTTGAAAAATTCCATTAGAAGTACAGCAATTTAAAAATACTCGAGTCTCAGCATGGGACAGAGACAGAAAAATTAGAAAAAAATGCCATACAGTACTTCTTCATGCCATTTAATTGATTTTGCTTATAAATCGGATTTTCTAAATTACCGGGGTATTAAATTACCGTGTACTATTTAGAAAATCCATATATTAATCCTAGAATCAGTGAACAATCCATATATTAATCCTATGGCCCAACACAAGCGTGTAACAAAGTCAATAATAGCATAGACGAACCATCAAGACTTACTCCCTAATCTATGATAATAGTCAAATAAGAGAAATAACAGAGTTTAACACACAATATGAACAGTGAATACAAACCTAGTGAATGTACTTCTTCACAACTACAATTAAAGATAAAGCCAATTTAGTCAAGCTGAATTGATCTTGATTGAACGATGCCCTTGCTTAGGAAAAGTAATTTTATTTACTAGTTCCTTTATGTATTCATATAGACCAAATTTGACTTGATTAAAGAAACAACAGGCTTCTAATTTAATACTGCTTCTATTCCCAGCTTTCAACCGGTGCCCTAAAGTTTGTAATTTATGTTTACTTGCTACTGGAAATTGGTGTAAAAGATGATATGTGGTCCGTATATGGTATCTGAAATCTGAAATCTTCTTTATTTCATATTACAGTACTTGATACTCATGTTATTACTTACATCATAGATATAGTGTACATAGACTACAGGGCTCACAGTAGTACATGGTTATTGAAAAAAAGCAAGAAGGAAAAAATAGCATGTAGTATTGAATAAGAATAAGAATATTTATTTGCCATTAAACAAAACAATTGCAATAGGCTTCGTCATCACATAAAATCAACAATGAATATACAAAATTTGTATAAATAATTAATGATATAATATAATATATTAATTATAATATATAATATATTAATGATATGATATCGATTAAAATTGATGACGTGTAGTTCTCATAGACTAATGACGTAGAATAGATAAATACTTATTCAATTCGGGAAGTGATAGCCGAGTGCCTTAGCAGGTATTTGTTCAATCAGAGATAAGCTACGAAACTCCTAGGCGCTCTTTGTAAGGGTGACCGATTGAATTGGCCAGCAAAAAATACTCTGTTCTCTGCTGTAAAATCACTTCTTGGTGGTTTGGAACCCACCCAAAACTGTAGGTCCAACACATCAATCACCATCATCCAATTCATTACCCACGCACAGGGCTCAGACCCCACATAGGTCGTCATCATCCTCCGATGAAAAATTTATTTTAGCGGCAATTAGTTCCCTGTAATAGTATTAACTGGAACAACCCATTTTTTATTTATGATGTATGTTTACTTTCTACTGAAAATTATTATAAAAAAGGATACATCGTAGGCAAATAGTACCTGAAATATTTATTTCATATCACTACACCACACTATCACTACACTATCACTACACTACACTATCACTACACTACACTATCACTACACTACACTATCACTACACTACACTATCACTACACAATCACTACATAGGCTACATGTTATTACATGTATTATGGATAGTTATGGATATAGTGTCCACCTGTCCACAAATTGAGGGCACATAATACATGGTATTGAAAGAGAGCTGAATGTAGAAAAAACATCAGAAATGATTATCATGGATAACGTTTACTTCTCATAGACTATAATGACGTTTAATATATTATTAATACTTCTTAATCTAATTTTGTAGCAGAAATTCGTGCCCTGTAATAGATGGGAGTGGACTGCTAAGCATAGACCTTCAGAAATTGTTTCGGTGGGCTTGGCATGTTGATACAGTTCTGTTAGCTGTCTGATGACGTTTAATATATTAATACTTCTTAATCACATTTTATAGCAGAAACTAGTGCCCTGTAATAGGTGGGTGTGGACTGCCAAGCATAGAGCTTCAAAATTTGTTTCGGTGAGATGGCATATTGATACAGTTCAGTTCAGTTAGCTCAGTAAGGAAAGCAATCACAAAGTAACCCACACCTCGTTAGGCCTACACTCTGTGAACTAAAACATAACTTGGGGTCTGAAGAGTTACCTACAGCCGAAATCGGCTAAAGTACTGAATAAGACCAAATACAATACAATATGAAAAATAAATATTCCATTTTACACTTTCCATCCATTTTCAATGGACATAAGCAAGTTAATTGTATAATAGTATTCAATACAATAGTATTCAATAGAATAGTATTCACAGCAGCAATCCATCTTTTAATTAACTGCACCAAAAGCATCTGAATAGGAATAGTTTATGAAACTCAACAAGTAGCCCATGTCTCTTCAATCTTTATGAGTGACTGGTCGTTGAATGGGGAACTGGAAATGGACTGTTATAGCGGCAATACGATTGCTGAAATGACTAACAAGTGCCAGTTAATGCTTGGTAGACAGCAATACGAGGAACAAACACTGCTATTCTATTCAGCACACCGATTAATCAAGACAAGTGACGGTTGCCTCCCCTAACTGGTGGATTTTCGCCATTGTCTTCGATCTCCCTGCTCTACCAAGGTCTGCACCCTGCACCGGTCACTTGACGCAATAATGGCAATTCTGTTGACCGAGACTCGTGTCGCGGTAACCATTGATTGAACTCCTCATTTTTCAAGCTCGTCATTGTCGATGGTGTGATATACAGTATATTAATTGTAGACGGATCTATAGATAAGAAAAGCAGGGGTGCCCCCCCCCAAGCCTCATGACGCACCCCCCTAAATTTAGCATCAGTCTCCCCATAAATTGGACACCCACAAAGAAATGCGAAAAAATATGCCCTCATATTCTTTCTAAAAATAAAAGAAGATTTATATAGGTATTAAAAAAATTCAAACCCAGCCGATAATATACAAAATGTATTGTTACGGGTTCTATGTCTAAAATAACGCTGGCAACACTTAAATTTATCACTTGCACTTTATCAACACAAATAATCTACAACTCACACTGTTCAGTAATTTCTTACAGAAAAATACGCAATTAAAAACAGATAACACGATATTGTTCAACTGATAATGAGTTTTCAATAAACTGTACAAAAATCAATCACTAAATGTCAAAAGGCTGATCTAATTTTAAATAATAACTGTACAATAAACTGTTCAATTTTTCTTCAAAAATAATCGTTGAGGAAGAACAATTAACTTACGTAGCACAAGTCCTTAATACAGTTTTAGGTACAAGAATTATCACTATAGAACTGTCAAAAGAATTATCACTACATACAACGAAAGTACATTAGTAATTTACGAGTAATTCTACGACTCAAATATTCGAGTAGAAAATTGAAAAAGTTTTCTCACTGAGCAGATGGACATTTCGGCGTGGGTCCATCTTCGGTGCTGACTAGATCGTTGGTTGTCAGTTGTTGGATCTTGTAGTGGTAGGGGCTGGCTGGTCTTTTTTACAAACACACACAACACAATGAACACAACATATTAATCGAGCAAAGAAACTTCAGAACACACATCCTATTTGACTTCTTTAAAAAAAATCCCACCACTACAAGAACCAACGATCTAGTAAGCACCGATGATGGACCCACGTGGTCCGAAATGTACCATCTACTGAGTGAGTAAAACATTTCAATTTACTACTCAAATATTTGACTGCATAGTTGTAAATTACCCGCATTACCCGTAAATTACAAATCTAGCTTCCTTTTGAGTACCGGTACCCTAATAGTTTGAGATACCATTATGTAAAAAAAACATTGTTAGAAGTTTATCAGGAATCTTTTTTTTAAATATTACGAAGGCTTACATAGAGTGCTCAAGTTTGTGGTCATTTTTAAGGTAATCAAATTGGTTTTATCTGCCGACAAATTTACTCTTTTCCCCCAAAAAATCAAGTAGACTATAGGCTGTCTCAATATATTTTGAAGAATTGTGATGTGTGTCACACGCTTTGAGCTATCGGATCCGTTAATTGGTTTCGTTTTAGATATGATCCGTTATTGTATCGATTAAATACCGGAAAATGAAGTAATTAGTTTATCATTTTTACATGAAACGTTACTATTTTACGTTAACTTTGCGTAACCTTATCGAATATTTACGTTACGGTTCGTATGTTATTACTTATATACTGTGGAAATTATTAAACTTATTTTGATTAAGTGAGTCACAAGTGAATGACTCCGAAGTACTGACTAGATTGTCGAGAAAAGCGGACTACCCGGTCGGCAAGGGATGAGAAAGTCTGTACAAAAAACTGTTAGCTCGTATAGATCATAACCAAAAAGTGATTTGAGTAAAGTTGAGTGCACGAGTGGGTCTAAAGGGTCTCAGAATGGTAAGGGTCACTCCAGAAGGGTTTAATTGTCGTAAGCAAGTGCAGTTAAGTCCAACCGCTCCACAGCTGACCCTTCGACCACATATTAATGTTCCAAGCAACCCAAATCGCACGACAAACCCCATGTTGCACGACATCAATTTACTGCAAACTCCCAAGTCTCGTCCGACAACCTCTTAGCTCTTGGTCAATTCGTTATCCTTAGGTTTCTTTTATAGTCTAAACTGTATTATTATTTTTTTTCTTTCTCTACTTTTATAAACGCTATTGAAGAGTTGTTATTTAATGTTTTATACCTATGATGCTCCAACAAGCGTTAGCCTGGAAGCGATTGTCAATCAATCAATCTTTGATTTGAAGTTTAAATTTCAGTTTTAACCGCAATAACTGAGTAACTAAAGAGCCGGAATAGTGAATGATGACACAGAATCCTTACTTAATAATCCAAACTTTCAACGGCTATTAAACATAAACATTAATATTAAACATAAATATTTTATCGATTAATCTAAGAAAAAGTTGCGTAGCTGGAATGCGATCCATGATAAACTAGCACTGCTATATATAGCAAGCTATTCCACTTTTCATCCTCAGCTATTCCTATACAGTATCACTAACTTGGTGTAATGATTTCAATTGAAAATTGTTTTGAAAGAACAATCAAGTGAAAAATGAACTGCTGAAAATCAATACAGGTTCACCTTTTTAGTAGAATGGGTCAATTAAAACGGTTTTAACAAATGAATGTTTGGCCCAATATCATGACTGAATGGGAAGTGATAGCCGTGAGCCGTAGCAGGTATCTGTTCAATCAGATAGAGATAAGCTGCGTTCTCTTAGGACCTGCTTGTAAAGGTGACCGATTAGATTGGCCAGCAAAAAATACACTGTTCTCTGCTGTAAAATCACTTCCCGGTGGTTCGGAACCCACCTAAGACTGTAGGTCCAACGTCCAACTCATCAATCACCATCATCCAACTCATTACCCACGCACGGGTCTCAGTCCTACATCCTCAAAAAAAAAATGCGTAGGTACGTGCCTCTCAAAAGTAAAATTATCCAGTAAACAAAAACTTACAAATATCATGCTACTAAATTGTTCCAGTTAAAGTTTATTTTCAATATACTCACTTCCTCTACACTGGGAAGGATTCATATATATTCTAGTATTTAGTACTAAGTATTCGGTATAAAAATTTGTTATGTACCATTTTACAGGCTACATAATTTTTAATGACACATTATTGTAGTGTGAGAGCTTTATTATTTACTTTTTTTTTAAAGAGGAAAATTCAGAATTTTCATTCTTTTATCTTTTCTTTGCTTATCGAAGAGAATAATAATGCCCGACTATAGAATGCAAAATAGGGAATGATGAGTGCACAATGAATATGAATTTGGTAGCTAATAATTAAAGAAGTAAAATATAAACGTCTAAGAGCTTTTTCATTAGATTTTTACCTAACCAAACTGATGGCATACAGTTGATTTATTTATACACTAGACGATGAATGTGAATTTTTTGTCTATTCCATGCTTTTTCAAGGGAATAGTCTTATCATATTATAATACAGAATACACAATGAACTGTCTAAGAAGTGTAAAACTGATTATTTATGAAAAGTTTTGTATTTAGGCTTATTTACATGTCTGGAAAAAAGGATCAACAAAACATTTTTTCCACATTTTCATTTATTTGTTTTTTATTTAATTATAATCCTACTTATTTAATTATAATCCTACTTATTTAATTATAATCCTACGAGTTCAGTCTTTACCGATTTCATTATTGATTTTTTATTCTGCGTATTCATTCTCCTTTATTATCATTCCATTAATAAAAAGTCAAGCCACTGACTTATTTACAAATCGAGAAAAATAAATACAGTTCTGTTCTTTTCATCGAGTTGAAAACAGCTCATTCAACACCATCACAAAGTAGGCCCACTAAATTTATGGAGTGAAATCTTGTTTTTAAAGTCATGAAATTTTCATTGAATATCCACCTAACTCACGCTGGTATGCTCTGTATTGTTTTTCCCCCGTTGTTGACCTTGTTAAACAAGTGTGTACAGTGCATGGCAAGCAGCCTTGAAAACTATAAAATAACAATTGCAGGGGTCGCACAGGCACAGGGGTAGTCAGGAGTACAAGGAAGGCCCCACTATATACAGAGTGAGTCCTATTATATAGGTATATAGTGAAGCCTTGGAACAAGCAGCCCTTGCTTTTCTGCGTTCTTTTACGGCTAGTCGTAAACAATGCCTGTGCTGTGGTCTGTGCTCTGGGTTCTTGTGTGCATCTCACCGGCCTTCCCCTTCCCCATCCCAATCCCCAACCACTTCCCCATCAACATTCCCCTTCCCCCCCGTTTCCCCAATTTTTAATACCAGGCTACAGTTGGCAGTCCCTTCTCACAACTTATTATTGCGATTATCATACCATCATGTCGGCCCCTCACCGCTTTATTTGTAACGGAAGATCTTCGGATTTATCGCATTTGCGACAAGTGCACGAATCTTATAGGATATTGTGAAAATAAAGATTGTAGAGTGCTCAACTCGTGTTGAAATGGTTGATTGTGAGACGATAAGTTTCAAAAATTATTTCAACAATAGAACTAAAAGAAGCTATTCAAGAAAGAGTAATTGACAAATTTTGTGCAGATGAAGTTAAACATATATAGGAGTCGTAAAGTGTTCCATATTTTCTGCATCAGAAAAAAGTCAGTATTAATTTTTGCAGGAATTGTGTAACTTATATCACAGAAAAGAGAGATTTTGTCATTCGGCCTTTTGTCTGAGCTTAGACAGAGTATCTCAGAGTGTTGTTTATTAACAATCTATCACCAAACGACTAGGCATTTTATTAGATAACTGTTCGACCAGTCTTATCCACTACTTCACATTACTCAATCATTGGAAATTATTATAAAACATCAAGCAAAAACATCTGAGCTTAGACAGAGTATCTCAGAGTGTTGTTTATTAACAATCTATCACCAAACGACTAGGCATTTTATTAGATAACTGTTCGACCAGTCTTATCCACTACTCCACATTACTCAATCATTGGAAATTATTATAAAACATCAAGCAAAAAAATTCAATGCCTAGAAATATGACTCTATAAACAGTCGTTGAAAAAATTAATCACTGATAAATCAGTAGTTGATCAATTGGAATATGACAATTCACTTGATAAAAACTTAAAAAACACTTTTAAGTGGAAAAATATTCTCAAGTTAAGGCGTGACGGCCGTGTACTGTGGGTCGTCTGACGATGCTCTTGGCAACAGAGTGAAACGCCATAACTTGAGTTAATTTCCACTTGAAAGTGTTTTTAAAGTTTTTATTACCTATTAGTGGAAACAAGATGGATCTTTAACATCATAATTCACTTCATATTTACTAGTTAACATGACATGTTTATTGAAGGTTTTAATTTCTAAATATTCATCTCCTTATTTTTCAAAATAGCTGGTGGCCCATTCAAATTGAATCGGGATATCGTACATGTAACAAAACCAATTTTTAGTTATATCTTCTCATTTTCCTTCTTCTTTTTTCTTCTTTCTCTGCTTCTTCTTCTTCATCTTACTCCTCGTCTTCATCTTTGTCTTCTTCCTCTCCATTTTTCTTCCTCCTCTCTTCCTTCTTCTTTCACATTTCCAATAGGATCGGTTGCTTTCCGAAATACTTTAATAAAGAGAGAGCTAGAATGTTCAGAGTGAACAGTGTGGGATGGTGCAGTTGTTTGCAGTGAATATTTACATGCAACTAGGGCTGTGCTGTGTGCTGTGTGGTAGGGAGAAGCACCCTGTGGCGAGGTAAACATAGCTAATTGCTAAACCACATCAGCTAACACCTTGCTGCTGAAAAATTGGATTTAATGTTCAATGTCTTTGTTAGCCGACTTCTCTACCACAAGAGCAGCAGCATGCTGCACTGTTCCTTCATTTCAACCCTCTTAAATGTAACTCGCATTTTATTCACTCATACACACAAGTAACATACGTGTACAAGAGGTTGTGAAATATACAATTCTATTATCAAAGCAACTTACAATCATAGCACATTACAGAATTTATTGAATCAATGTCAGCAACACATCATGATCTTGATAAATATCAAGATAAGCATAAAATTGACATTGCAAATTTCATGTTACATTTTATTTGAATACAGACCTCAACCACAATATAATATCAGTCACAGACCAATAATCAATCACAGCAATAAAATAATAATGCTAATCTTCACAATATTAACACAAATAAAACTCTACAGAGCTATAGCTACATCCGTAAAAATCAATATCAAAAGCTTTCCCGAGCAAAAGATGGATTTTGTGAGTTTTAGAGTACATGCAGTTGTAATTCAGTCTTCACGAATGAGACGGAATAGTCAATCACAACAATGAAATGATGTGGCACAGAAACTGTGTAATCTGTTGCACTCTTACTTAAATTTATTTTTATATTTATTATTTATTTATTAAAGATTAATAATTCATTATTGAAAGATTAATTTATTATTTGAAATAATTTGAAGATTATGATGCAAAATCATTTTGCAAGATTCTGTAATTGATATGTTGTCTGACTGTTATAGGCTGACAAAGCTTCTTTTCAGAAGCGAAATGCATTCCTCCAGTATCTCCAGTAAAAGTGAGTGAAAATCATAATTTAATTGAAATACAGTGTTAATTTTGATATGTTGTCATAAATAGGAGTTGATGAATAATGTCCTATTATTCACAATCTATCAAACATATTACTATCCTTATTCTTAACCAACCAAAACATCAATCATATCTTAAAATTATTTTTTTTCTTTTATTTGAAAAAGTGATAGTGTTGATATTCAGGGGTTATGATAGGTATGTTTCAAGTAATAAAGCCAATATAGAAAGCATCGCATTTCAAATGAAATTTACTTCTCATATTAGAATAAATAAAAAAGCGCTAGAGTGGTAGCTTCTCCCAGACTGGATTAATATTAGGCAAACAAAGACTATTTTTTCAAGGTAATATTTTTTTGAGGGAAGTCATAGCCGCGAGCCGTAGCAGGTATCTGTTCAATCAGATAGAGATAAGCTGCGTTCTCTTAGGACCTGCTTGTAAAGGTGACCGATTAGATTGGCCAGCGAAAAATACACTGTTCTCTGCTGTAAAATCACTTCCCGGTGGTTCGGAACCCACCTAAAACTGTAAGTCCAACTCATCAATCACCATCATCCAACTAAGGTCTAAGACCTACGTGGGCTTAATCTTAAAAAAAAATAATAAGAAGAATCTGATAGTAGGTATTATATGCGAGTTGAACTTCAGTATAACATGAACATTTTATAATATGAACATCAATATAATTATTTTTATCCTGTATTCATATAAGTTATATTGTAAACATTTGAAGTCTATATTTTGAACTTATCTAAACTGTAGGTCTCCGTAATAAACTCTATTTCAAACTCTGATAATTTTTCATGAGTTTATCCACAACTAATAAACCTGAAGAAGATTCTGTAAAAAAGTTCTACCCGCGCAAAATATTGACGAATTATGCAAACAAATTTCGAACGAATTGGAGTATTCAACTTCTTTGCTGCTCCACATTATATAAAAATTCAAGTATGCTACTGCTTGAATTATCATAAACCCAACAAATGTAGTTCTAAAAAAATCGTGCGGCCAAAGTGGTAGGCCTATGTAGTGGACTATTGAATTAATTTGAATGAAATAGAATATTATTAGTCAAAACGGCGCGGCATGGTTGTGGATAGATGAGGGACAGTTATGGAAGTGATGGTGAGGGGACAGTGTTGTATCTTGGTTTGATGAAGGGGAGGTATGGTTGGGAGTGGGGGTCGATGTGTTGAACGGACCCCACGGCCTAATTTAGTATGCTAATGACTTCCAAAGAAGTTGAGCTAGCATCTGGTCCAGATGAAGTATGAAGAACCCCCAAACCAGAGCTTAAGGCAACTTCCTGCCCGAGAAATGCTTAATTAAAATCCACCCCCAAGACAAGCTTATATAACTTACCCTTATTATTCGGGCCGCAATCTATCTGTGTAATAAGGCCGCCACCGCCGCGCTCGCAATCTGAACTGGATGAACTGAGTCGGAGGCTATTTGTTGCCCTAGAATCAGGGATTAAATCCTTCCAATGATAGATCCGACCCTGTCCACTCTCGCTCCCTCTGCGTTTGCTTCTCATCTCAACAGTCGTTCCCATTACAAATAATTTTCCCAGCCAGTACACGATTGATATCGTTATCTTTGGCAGACATTTTTGTCATCATGACAAACTCAAAGATTCTCATTAATAGACCTATATATTTTATCTTTAAAACCTCAATTTTATAAGAAATAATATGATGTTGAAGATCCATCTTGTTTCCAATAATATGTAATAAAAACTTAAAAAGCACTTCTAAGTGGAATTTAACTCACGTTATGGCGTGACGGCCGTTTCACTCAGTTGTCAAGAGCATCTTCAGACGACCCACAGTACAGTGTGGGTCGTCTGACGATGCTCCTGACAACAGAGTGAAACGGCCGTCACGCATAACGTAAGTTAATTTCCACTTGGAAGTGTTTTTTAAGTTTTAATATTTCTCGCTATATTTCCAATATTAATCTCTAATTCCACCAATTTGTTTTTTTTAGAAAGAAGCCCACATAGGTCTAAAACCTGTGCGTGGGAAATGAGTTGGATGATGGTGATTAATGAGTTGTACCTACAGATTTAGGTGGGTTCCGAACCACCGGAAAGTGATTCTACAGCAGAGTGTATTTTTTGCTGGCCAATCGGTCACCCTTACAAAGAGTGCCCAGGGGAACGCAGCTTATCTCTATTTGATTGAATAGATACCTTTCTATGGCTCACGGCTATCACTTCCCAATTAATCTGTGCTTTCTGCAAACCATAGAAATTAGTTGCGCTTTCAAAAATACGTACAATGTAAAGAATCAAATAAATAACATTAATTTATTCATTGAAAGCTGTATTTCTAATAAAAATTCGCGTTTTCATTTCTTACAAATTGTACAAATTGAACAAATCTTTACTAACTACACAAATTAGTCGCTCTTTCAAAAAGAAGTGCAACATAAAAAATCCAAAACATTTTATTTTAATTCTGGCAACGATAATTGAGTTTTCCATCATTGAACAATACATAATCAGCACTGTCATTTTCCATAATTCCATTCGATGGTATTTCTTTGAAAAAAAAAACAATTATAACTTTTTTTCAATTTCATCTGATAGAATGTATTTATCATTCCCATTCATATTCTACAGTCTTCTTCCTACCGAACTGTATTTGCTCACATTTAACATTGTCCATTGATATTTTCCTATCCCCTCACATTAATTTGATAATTTCATAATTATTCTATAGTAGAGAATAATTAGAATTGTTTTCAAAAGACGATCGTAAATCCCAGAAAGTTGAAGTAAGAGAGTTCTGGAAGTTTACACTTCCAGAATTCAATTCGTTTTCACATAAGAACCGTTAGACACATGAAACGATACATAAAAATATGGTCCATAAGGTAATATATAAAACTAAATTCGAAAAGATATCCAAGTTTGCAAAGTAAGGTTGGAAAGAAATCCAATGACCCCCAATAATATTCTGGTAATATTCACAAGAAATACTAACAATTTGCAAGAATCTAGTTGACCCCGAATAATATTAATAAGAATACCAAAAGAATCAGTAAGTTATTTAAAATATAGAACCAGTAAACGTCATGCTTTTTATCTCACATGATTCTCATCACATTGAAAGTTTATTAATTTATCACATTTTATCAGATAAGGAATGATTCCATGATTTTCTTTCCAGTTTCAGTAGCTTTGAACTTGCAATTCCACTTACAATAATTGATTTTTCTAATTTTTTGTACAAGTTTTATACTTTCATTATTGTTTTTTCTTATTTAATTTCTGAATTTATTGAAGATTTTCAATTAAAATCTTTCTCCTGCTTGTAAACTCATATTGGGATAAAAGGTCCTAATTTCCATCTCTTCTACAGAAATAATATTCCTCCTAGAAGGGGGAGAACTGAAAGTGAAAGAATAGCCGGGTTGTAGACAATACAGAAGGTCATTTAGCATCCTTAGCAGGAGCAATTAGTTTTTCTCGGTGAGCCACAGTACACAGCAGTAGCATGAGCTGAAAGCCCTTGGCAAACCAAGATAAATGGAAACAAACCCCGAACAACTACATGTAATGCAGGGCCAGCTGACCCTTTCTTCTTTTCTTTTTCAATTTCTGACCCTTTTGCAATATCTTACACTTGTTTCCAAAGCAACACAGTGTCTGGTAAATTATTTGTAGCATGTGTGAGTTATACACTGTGATGAATGAACTTTTCCACTTTTAATTTAAATTTATAAAAATATTGATTAGTCTGATAATTTACTGATTTTCTATTAATTTTTGTACTGGATATCGTTATCTGAATTTTGACTACTATTCGATTCATCACGATCAAGATCTATCTTTGGAATTCCCGTTAGCATACGAAATTTGGTCGAGGCCAATTAAAATAATTCTACTCCATTACATTTTTGTTGACCGTGAAATCACAAAATCCAATACGGAGTAATTCTACCAGACTTCACCATATGTTCATTAAATTTAATACATGAAAAAGGGGCAAAAATTTTTTTGTAGTTCTAATTCTTTGGTACATTGTTTGGTTACATATGGGTAGTCTGAAACTAATTTTGCATCGTTGAAAACCCTGTGCTACCCATACAATATTGGGATAAGTGAGATTTTTATTGATTCTGAGCAAGTTCAGGTTAATGTATTATAGTTTAATTTTTTCTAAACAGTGTTGTAAAGGGTATTGATGTCAATTATATGAAAAAAGAAGTTATATTCTACAATTTGAGACTAATTTTGCATTTTTACTTCATTTAGTTTCCGAGTTACAGCTATTCTAAAATAAAGTCACCATTTTCAAAGTATAGGTTAGGTATGATTTCAATTAGAATTCCAAAGTATCGTCCGAGTTCAACATGCAACACATATGAACTCTGTGATGTTTTCCATGGGGAAATATAAGTGAGGCTGACGAAGGTTCTTTTCAGAAGTGAATTGCATCCCTCAAGCATCTCCAATATAAGTGAGTTAAACAATATATAAAAGTGAAATATAGTGTCAGTTTTAATATTACTTATGAATTTTTATCGCCTTGATAAGCTGAGTAGAATTAGGTATTACAAGATAGCGACGAACCATTCATGAGTAGGGGGTACCAAATTTGGATCCAGGATTTACCCCCTAATCTACCCCTCTCCACATTAAAACAGAGCACCTCTATGGGCAGCAAAGAGTATTTTTCTGATAATGTGGGGTCTTGTGAGCAATGAAGCAGAGAAAATTACTGTAACAAATTTTTTAAGGAATTTGGTTGAGACCCTTACTTAAATTTCATGAGGTGTTCCAATCTATCAACATCTTTTAACGGCTCTAACTTGAAAACTTCTGCAGAAAAAAGTCAAAAAGTCAAATTAGTTTCAAATTGTACCTTACACAGTATTCCATTAAGCTTAAGTTACTAATGTGCGTTTTTTAATTCATTAAATACGTGTGCTAATACAAAAAAAATCAATTCTCATTTTTAGAGAAAAATTCTCATTTTTGAAATACTGCATCTCGGTTTGTTTCAATTATATTGATACAACTCTGATGTAAAATTATAGGGAATGTTGTCCAGTTTGAATTAGTATACGTAAGGGTCTCCCCACCATTAAAATCCATACGCTTATTATTATTATTAGTATACGGCATGCTAATCCTTCCGGTGTATGCTTTTGTAAATATTTTGCAAAAACCAAAAAGGTTCCAAATTTCGAGGGGGTAGTACAGGGTTTCGACAGTGCAAAATTAGTTTCATACTGATTATATGTCCAAAAAGATACCAGAAAAATGAGAACTACAATACGCTTTGCAAGCAGGATTGTATAAAATGGGACTAAAGTTCAATTTCATATGTTTCCCCCATCACCGGATTTTGCTAGCCTTTCTCGATGGATATCATAGACGGAAAGAAGAGTGTGAATGGTGGAATGGAGTTTGGTATCGATGCATGATAAGTGGAAAGATAGCTTACAGACTTAGCTACAGATAGAGTAAAATATTACGAAGAAAAATGGGAAGCGAAAGATGAAAATAGGGGTTTCAACGGAATTGGAGAAGGAGAAATAAAGTATGAGGAGGAAGAACGAAAAGAAGGGTGAAGAGGAAGGAGAAAAAGCAGAGGAAGGAGAGTATATAGGATGAAAAGAAGAAGAATAAGAGCAAGAACAACAAGAACAAGAACACGAACAAGAAAAAGAACAAGAAAAGAACAAGAAAAGAACAATAAAAGAACAAGAAAAGAACAAGAACAAGAACCAGATCAAAAACAAGAACAAGAACTAGAACAAGAACAAGAACAAGACGAAGTAAAAGAAGAAGAGAAAAAGTAAGTAATAGAAATAGGAGAGGATAATAGAAGTAATATAAAAGTCTGCTATCGATACGCGATAAGTCGAAGGAAAGGAACATTGAATAGAGAAAAAGAATAATACGAAATGAAAGAAGAAGATAAAGATGTAAAGGAAAAAGAAGAAGAGTATACGATGACGGCGGATCAGAAGAGAGAATAACTCAAGGGTGCGGGTAAGTTGTAAGCCAGAGTATAGGGAGCACTAGGCCCCGGTTGAATATCGCACTAGAGACTAGAGGGTGAGATTTCCATAAGAAAGGAGTGCAGCAGAAGAGCTCAGTGCTCAGTGCTCAGGGCGGATGGAAGGGTGTCGAACATTGGATGAAGAAGGGATGAAGTGAATAACTCAGACAGATATTATTCAACATGAGGACTTGCCAAGAGATTGGCACTGGAAGCCATATTTCACAGATCCTTGTATAAATAACCCCATACAATACAGCAGCACCTTCGTTTAATTCAGTCTTTAGCGGGCGAATGGCGCTGGCGCTACTCCACAGCTTACACGATGTTTTGATGGCTTTCTTGTCCATTCATTAGACCAACTAATATTGTACACAAAATAGGATCAGAGATATGAGGTTTTCTGAACTATGTGCCAGTATTTTATGATTTTGGTCCGCTCATATTCTCTGGAGGACCCAAAAATGAAAATGTGACATGCAGGATCAAACTGCTGGAATTTGAATAGCAGAATCTATCAGTTTTTCTATTCTATTTGTTTTTGTAAACCTTGTATTTTTTATTCTATTTATTTTTGTAAACCTTGTACTTTTCTATTCTATTTATTTTTGTAAACCTTGTACTTTTCTATTCTATTTATTTTTGTAAACCTTGTATTTTTCTATTCTGTTTACTTTTGTAGACCTTGTAGCTTATACTCTCTGGAGATTCAACCCAAGACTTAACAACTAGGACATGCATTTGCAGAATCTAAAGAGGAAAGTTGGATAATCCTGGGCCACATGAGCTTGTTTAGATGAGATAATGGTTCACCAAACTGTGACATGTCAATAACATTTAAAATATAATAAGAAAATATACAATATTTCACGAGAATACAAGGTAATGAAATTATTTTATTCAATTTATAAAGGCTGATCTCAATGTAAAAAATAAAAACATAACTGCCGTGCATACAATCAACAACATACTTCTTTCTATGAGCTCTATAAATAAGCACATTCTTATAGAATGGAATTATCAAAAACTAATTCTATTTGAATATATTTGGAAATAAATTAGAAAAACTTTTAAACCCTTCAATCTTTGAAAAAATACGTATCGCACTTGTCAGTAGGATTACTCCCACAGCAGCCTTCACTACATGTTGTGTACAATACGATATATTCGTGAGAATTCAAATATCAGCTTGATATCCTGGAAACAGTCGTTTTTTGTGACTTGGGTCGTTTTAGCGCGTGCTGATTCCAATGTAATTATTTCTTTAGCTCAGTGCAGTACATGAAACATCATAGTCCATTTATTATGAGTTTTCATGAAGGTAGTTTTTATGTTAGTCGACTAACACCAAAAATCAGCTTCTTTTCGAATGGTAAATTAGTAAATTTATCATGAGTATTCAAGAAGGCAGTTGTTATGTTTGTCGACTAACACCAAAAATCAGCTTCTTTTCGAATGGTAACAAAATTCCTTGTCTACCAAAAGCCAGAACCCGAAAGAGCATTGGTTGATGGTGTTACTAGCTGTGAAAGTCCGTTACATTGTGCTGGGCCGCGGGTGCAAAATCCCGAAAACAAAACGCTTTTAACGAAAGCAGAAACGATCGATCAAAATCTGTCTCCTTTGCTGTCACCTATATGGTGCACCGTACAGGCATACGTGTCGACAATAGCAGTTTTCTATTGTAGCTTTTAATTTTTTAACCGTTTACAACTTCACTGACCCCCTTCCCCTTCCCACATTCCCTCCCAGTATCCTCCTCCCATACCTTGCTCGACGATACAAATCAACTTCTGTATTAATTCCAGATCTGACATAGGAATAAGTGATGAGTGCTGCCTTGCATTTTTTTAAGCTACGAAATGATGAAGCGATCCGTTTTTGTGTCACTGTCACAGTTACTGGTGAAGCTTGCTCACTTTTATTTAGCTCATAATGTATCTGACAATAGCCTACTGTTGATTCATTCAGATTGTACCGATGTCATTTTTTGTGGTGTGATCCCTCATGAACTTGAAGTTTCTTTTTCATACTATAAAGTGAATAGGATGGAAAAGCTGGAAGTATGATGAAGAATTGGATCTGGTTAGTTGTTGGAATCACTAGAATATTGGTGACATCGGATGTCTTTTAAGTTGAAAATGTCGAAGATTTTGTAACGGTTGAGTGAAAAATTCATAAGAAGCTTGAAAACTGTCATTTGCATCGATTCTCGTACACTGAAAACGTTTAGATATTATTTAAGTGGTGCCATCAAGGAAGTCATGTTAATTCATATAATTATTTCATAACTTAAGACCCGTGTTTATGAACCTACCTTGCGGATTCTTGAACTCAAGAGAAACTTAAAAAAGCATATTATTATTATTATTATTATTATTATCATTATTATTATTATTATTATTCTTTTATCTCGTCATATGAAACTGTGTCATTTTCATGAGCATAGCTCACACAGTGTATGACATGTCAATATATTTTTAATCCTCATCTATCAGTTGTTAGATTGTTAGATCACAACATATTTACTGGAGAGCTCAACAAGACTTCCTTTAGGCTCCATTTATGCCCCTAAATACAGAGCTAAGACAAATAGGATTTTTTATATTAATTTATTTTTAAATCAAAAATTTGTAGACTTTTTTGGCCCTATTCACTGGTTTTTATCCCCTTCATTTAAACATTTTAGCCTTGAATGAATGTAACATTTGAAGATAGAAACACTAGATCGAAGCATGCCAATAGCGTGCCCATACCGACACATGCAAAAGTATTCTTTGTATAATAGAGGAAACTAGACTTAGCCGTTTCCAAGACTAGTTTAAGAATGTGACTGATTGCCTATGGAGTAGGTCCTTGCGATGTTTTGATGACTGGTGAGTAAGTTAGAATGGATTAATCAATAACCTAAGTAAAATAAATATAGATTTCTTGTAAAAGCATAGTATACTAATAAGGCTATGAGAATTTATTACATGTTTTTATTTTGTTTAACGACTATCCAACCCAACACATAAATTCTTATAGTGGGTTTTTTTTTTGTTTTTGCGAAATTGTATCAGACAATTCTCTTCCATCTTACTAATTGTATTTTTCTTGTATATAGAATGGATAAACTCCTTTGAATATTGAACAAATGTTCGGAGAAAAATTGAATTGAAATAATATCTTTTGGAGTATGCCCACTGTGTTCAGTCACCGCCAAACAATAATTTTTCTAAATTTTTTGTGATAAATATCATTAAAACTAGTCTTAAAGACTGACCATTAACTTTTCATTCACATTTACATTATTGAAGTTCATCCGTTGATGACTAAATTAGTTTTAGAGAGAAACACTAATGATGAGAACGTTCTTTACTGGGCCTGGCAGGATTCTTGTATGGTACAGTCTAGTACGTTTCTTCTACCTCAAAAGGTATATATACTATTATAACTATGCAGTAGAGTAAGATGTTAGGGGCGCGCGGAGAAGGAGAAGATAATGTAGGAGGATATAAAAAAATAGCCTTATAATGAAAATATTCAACATTGGATAATACAGTATAACAAATCATGCTCAATCCGATTTCCTCTTTTAGCAAACCGCAAAAAACCTGAAGAATCTACCAAAAACGATAGCACACACAGATACTCAGTAAGACAAATGTTGATAAAGGATTATGCGCGTGAAATTTAGAGTGAGCTACGAGGGTCGAAAGTGGTCCCAGGGGCTGGTGGCAATGAAGAGACCCAGTCAGGGTGTGGAAAGAAGTAGGAACGGGGGGATGTTATAGTGTGGGGAGGGGGTTGGAGAGTCAAGACTACCGAGGGAAGAACGATTTATAGTGTTGTAATAGACCGCTGAGTGGCTTTCTAGCCCGTAAATCCAACCATGTTGACACTTGTAATTCTGTGTCTACACAGACAATTTGTTAGACTAAAGACCGATCGCTTCTTCGCGTAGGAACATATTATATCGAATAGGTGACCTGACCGTTTATCCAGCCAAGAGGTCTCAGGTACTTAAACCACACATATATAAGACTCAACATAATAATACGTATAACATATTCTCACTCGACTTTCCACAACAATAATAACTTCGTAATCTCCCCAGTCGCGAATCATTGTTCCTTTTACTGTATCTTCTTATTCTTTCTTCACCCCTTTTTCTTGTTTTCAAGGGTGTTAAATAAAATAATCCAAACCTTTCATTGATGTTTGGCTAGACTGTCATCATTCGAGATGATTAATAACTAAATCACGTACAATAGTTGCAGTTTACACCCCTTGTATTATATTTAAGTCATTAATTTGGTTTTACTGCTTGCATTATATATTTTATGGACTCCTCTCAGCTTTGTTAATGTGTGAAACTGGTTGTTAAACGTTCACTTGGCGTATGTTGGAGATGCCGTATAAAGATGAAGCAACGGGTAACTTAATATTCTTGAATTATTTTGACTTTATATATGTCCTTGTGACTTGATAATATCCTTTCATTATATTGAAAAATCATTTTCTCGTTTAGGAAAGAAATTCTCCAAAAAATAATATTATCTATAAACGGTCAAATAGTAATAATATTAATTATTTTTAATGTTACAAAGACATATTGTTCATATATTTTATTTTAATTATTGTTTGTGGTATTAGTATGATATTAAAAGCGAAAAAAAAACATTAGAATTCCTATTAGCATTCAAAGTTCTGCCAGGGTCAATATTTCAATAAGTCGATTTCAATACTTGGGAAGTGATAGCCGAGTGCCGTAGCAGGTATCTGTTCAATCAGAGATTAGCTACGAAACTCCTGGGCCATCTTTGTAACGGTGACCGATTGGATTCGCCAGCAAAAAAGACTCTGTTCTTTGCTGTAAAATCACTTCCCGGTGGTTCGGAACCTACCTAAAACTGTAGGTCCAACTCATCAAACACGATCATCCACTTCATTACCCACACACAGGTCTCAGACCTATGTGGGCTTCATCCCCCGAAAAAAATTCGACAAAAAAAATACTTTCAGTAAAAATTGAAGTCGATTGTAACGATAAAGTTTGAGCTGTATTCGGAAAAAATTGATAGGAATGAGTTAAGCTGTAACAAAAAAGGAACACGAATGAGCTTGGAAAGAATTTCAAATGGTTGTACCACAAAACCTTCAATAATGGAATTTTAAATATCTGACTGAAAAAACTGTATGGAATATCAAACAAAAAACTATTGAAATAGTAAAGTATATTATACGAAACAGCGGCGAATTTAGATAAACAACTTTTTGTAGAACCAAGACCAATAATATCAATACCAATAATAAGTTTGGCATTAAGTAGAAAATTTTACAAATGTAAAGATGAAATGTCACTATTTTGAAATATTTCAGATTTTTGGATTCTTGAAATATTATTATTTTTAAAAGGCTCAAGCAAAAATAAAGCAGATTGGATGATCATTGAAAAAACAAATTTTTGTGTGTAGAAGTTTGTTTTGCCAAAATTATCTCAATTTCAGAGGGGGAGGGGAGACCCGGGCCCCCTGGGTCCTTTCCTTATTATAAGCGACTTCAATAAGAAAAAAGAAAAATTATATGTAACAGAAATGCCCTAGTGTCTACTGTATACAATACAGTTTCCAAGGTCAAAACGGTGTCATAATGATCCAGTCTCAGTAAAGGCTTTTGAAAAACCCTTCAAGCTATAATGTATGAAAATAGTTCAAAAACACAATAAATAATAAAATAAAATGTAAAAAAATGTAATGCCCTTCTGAGTTTTGGCACTGTTTCCTGAACGAATCACGGTCTATGCATTGTCAAATGCACCAACTGCAATCAGGGTTCTTGAAAAACCGACCAATCTATGAAAATTATCACGTAAAATTAGAGAAAAAACAACAAAACTACCAACTTTTGACACAGCCACGGCAACAGTTCGTAAGTTGTGGACTAACCTTGAGTAGGCAAACCAAGTTATATTTTAACCATCGGATCAAAAAGTGACCAAAACAACTATGAACCTTCATAATTAAGCAATACTTGTAGAAAAAATAGGCCATCAGGTAACTTTAACTGAGTACTGGCGCTGCGTAAACTGTAGACGTGTAGACTAAGCCAAGTTTTAGATTTGAAACGGTATTTTTTAGCCTGTTCCTTTCTTTTACCAACCCTCAATTGCTATTTCAACCAAAACATTATGATTACTGAATGACTGGAATTTAATTTGAATAAGGCTACTCGCATGACTAAAACGGGTGAAATAATCCAGTATTACCAAACATAGTAAGTTATTCAAGCAAAAGCACATCTACAATATTAATATCCTTGAACCTTCTTCTTGGTTATTCTTCACTCACATCGTTGTTAAGCACAGTTCCGCGGGCTTCAAAGGGCTGAAACTTGTAAAATAAACTAAAAAAACTATAGGGAATATGAATTTTCTTCAAAATTTATATCAGAAAAACCATCTCAAATGTCTGCTAAACAGACTGACACACATGTCACGTAAGTAACAATAGAACAAAGCACACACATAATGAGAATATTAAAAATCACAACTGCATCATGCAATCTCCACTTTAAATGAAAAAGATTGTAATAAATAATATTCATTAGGTTAACCGATTCCTAGTGAAAATCTGCCTTCTAAAAGGCCTCTGATCCAGGAGCTACACCAATTTCATTCTGAATTCTCTGACTTTTTATATCTTTTATATTTTGAGTGAATTGGCCTGAAGTTTAGGGGCCAACAACATCAGTTAGACCACAAAATGTTTGAAGCCTTGTAAGACTTCGAAACCATTGATTATCATTAGTGCTTAAACAGTCGTTAAGTCACGTCAGAGGCCCTGAACTTATTCAGGTGTGACCTGATAACTCTGACACCAGACCTGAGCCAGCCAGGTCACACGATATTATTATTATTATTATTATCATTAGTGTATAATAAGTCTATTAAATTTCGTAGTCACAAACTTCCACAAGATTAAAATGTTGATATCTTCTGCTATCTATAAGTAATTAAAACCCCTTTTCAAAGAAATATATTCAAGGATGATCGCTTTTGGGGGGGGGGGTAAGGGGTCACGACCCCCTCAAAATAGAAATTTACTAAATAAGGGGTAGAAAGAAGGGCGAAAAAGCTCCCATCTGGGTCGCTCCTGAATATTTTCTTACCATAACGATTAGCAAAACCTGCTGATTGGACACTTATATCCTTCATTGGTACAGGACGTTTCATGTTCTTTAAAGGTAAGATTTAATATCAATTTTTATGTTTAATCTATTTAAATTTTTTAGTATTTTTTTATTTTCTAAAGTTTAATTTCAGTAAGCTAGAGAATGAACCATAGATTTTATTAAAGTAGAAAGTTTATCTCAGAGCCAAAAACGTTTATTAGGCCTATAGGATTAAATATTGATGTTTTTCTACAACTTGTTTGATATTGGAAAATTATTATTTTGAACCCTCTTTTCATAAATAATATATTCTTACTTTAATACTAATCGATAGCCAGCTGATTGAAGGCCCAATTTAACTTCTTCATTGTTCTAGCACTATATTCTTGTTTTCTCTATTACTCTAGCACAATATTCTCATTTTCTCCATTGCTCTAGCATTATATTCTTTATTTTCTCCATTGTTCTAGCGCTACGTCATAATTCCTAATAACTCCCCTCAGCAACAGCGACAATATAATCTTCTGTAGTCAATGACTTATTTAAAATAAGGCAAATGAAAGATCCTCTGTGCATGGGAAGTATATTATTTAAAACTTTAAAACACTTCAATATATCAAATAATTCAATACATAAATACTTCAATACTTATCAAAAGCCTGCTGATTGAAGATTCAATGTGACTTCATTGTTTCAGCACTATGTCCTTATCCCAAATCATTCACCTCACACAGGCGAGAAAATGAAGGGAAAACACACACACACACAAGCACAAAAATAATAAAAATCGAAATCCACCACCCTTATTTTATATGCACGTTCCTTTTCATCAAAACGGAAGCTCGATCGCACGGTGGAAGTAGGTGGTAGTGGAAAGGGGGGGGGGAAGAGATCTTCGACAGGCCGTCGAAAGGGGAGGGCTTCAAGAGTTGATGGGAGGGTCGGTGGGGATTTTTGGCTATTGTAGAGGGGTAGAGGAGGTAGAAGACTTCTGGAGAGGGGCAGTGGACGCGCGCGCGCGTGCTATCACGTGTTCTGGCAGCAGTAATACATGCCGAAGCCGTCGCTCCAGAACCAACTACAATTTACCATCGTCAGCATTAGATTCGAATCTCCCGCGTCTATCGGGTTACATTTACGTATCAATTTATTCATTAAAAACAAATTTGTGATGTGATATCAACTAATACGCGCATCTTTTACTACGGGTTCGCTAAGAAAAACTTGTTTGCCAGAGTCGGGTAGATTTGCCAATTGGTCTCGGGGACTTCCAAGTTGTTTTTTCACATGTGCTTTTGTGTTATTTTTTGAAGCTGCCTCCTAGAATCTACATGTAAAAGAAGGAGGAATGAAGGTTTTCATGCATGGAAGCGTTGCTGAAGAACTGGTGATCGGAAAACAGGATTGAAAAGGTACGACAATGGATAGTGTGTAACACAAATAATACATAGCAACTCGAATAATTCTTGAGAGTTTGTTTAAGTTTGAACCCCTTCCCTTTGACAAATCCAATTACCATTTTCTACAAATGCTTTATAATCTATCCATCTATACAGTAGGGGTTATATTTTTAACTAACACTGACAATAACTACTTATAGGCTAATGAAATCAATAAAACGTATTTCTCTCTTGAAGACTCCACAATAAGACAAGTGAATTCAAAAGTATTTACATATCACCAGTACAATACATAAGTTACCCTGAATACTATTACTTTAGTAGTTGGGTCTTTTAACGTTAATTTGAAAGGAATAATAGGATATCAATGATTTTTACTGGGTCCAATTTATTGTACTAGATCTCACAGTTAGATTGAAAATTTAACCCAAGTTATTGCCTAATCTTTATACTTACTAGTAGAGTTTTCTCCAAAGCAACTCTAATATTTTTCTATTAGGAAATTTTAATTTTCAATGATTCTTGTAGGTTTATTAAGGTACAAATGGATTACTTAGGTGTTTGTTTGGGTTAACATCATTCTTTTACTCAAATTAGCTCCAAGTAATTGAATTGTAGTTTGTCATTTGTAGTTCAATGAAAGAACTAGACCAATATTCAACCAATCATCATAAATTATCTACTTCTAGAATTTCTTGCTGTCCAGTTTGAGAAAATTGAATAATAGTAGGAACTAATGAACAAATAATGGGAGAAATAATCAATATAGCCATAAAAATAATGTAAAAACTCCCACAACAATTATTGTCTGAAATAGCCTACTATTCATTCCATAGGCAAGGTCTTTAACAATAATTGTGTGCCAATTTGAAAGCCTTAGGCTTAAAAATAAGATTAAGAAGTTAAATTTGAAATATTTTTAGATGATTGTCGTCCAAATCTAGATAATCATTTCGATAAATATTTCAATGCACCCAGAGGGCTTTTAAAAATTATTTCGTGATTTTCAAGACCAATCTCACCAAGTTGAAATAAGTCCCATTCTATTATAAAACGGCAAACGGCTTCACAAATATTTATGGTTTTTCCAGGGCTGAAATTAGAAAGACGAACAAAGAATGTATTTTATTCATTCCTTATAGCCCAATTCTACTTATTTTTATGGAATTTTGCTTGATTGACGAGCTAAAAAGAGAAGTTTAAATCACTGAGGTTTTGATAAATTCACAATTAATAAATCAATATAATTCTTCATAAAGATTAAATTACAATCATTGAATGTGAACAAGCATGAGTGGAACATGGGGTAGGTAATTAGTGAATACTTAAATGAGTACAATGAGTGTACTACAGTGAGGAGTACACACAATGAACATCGTAAATTAGATTGAAAATCCAAAAAAGGCAGACAATTTATATAATGGATTGGTTTCTTAGATTTATTACATTATAATCTATACCGTAAATCTTAAAAAAATCTTGAAAAGTGGATCATACTTTATTTTTTGATTGCATTAGCGAATAGAATTGAATCTAATTACATATCTTCAGCTCAGTCTGATCAAACGTGAAGTTTTCAAACAAGATAATTCAAGTGGTTTTCAAAACCACAAGAACTGTAGAAACCTTTACAATGAATGATATGAAGCAATTTGCTACAAAACTAAATAATATTCGCCATGAATGAAGCTCAGTAGAAAATCACGTAGGGAAGAAGTGAAGATAATAAGGAGATTTTAATTCCGTTGAGAATAAATGCATTCAAAACCTTCACGCCTACTTCATGTGTTAATCTACTGATGTAGGAAAGAGCTCTTCGAAATGAGTTATTTTATGAATATTTCTCGATTGTTTTCCTCTTGCATTTACTATCACGCTTCCTAGCTTTCAGTTGAATCCACTAAAGCGGGCTAAATCCTCACTCGAAAGCAAATAACAGGATTGAAAGAGTGACCTACAGATTGAAAGCTAAAACTATTGTAAATCATGGATTGCAGCAATCAGTTTACTTCAATCTTGTTTCTTTCAAGAAATAAGATAATAGATATTAGAAAATATATAAAAGACAAGGAAATAGAAATTGATGTAAATATTAAACCTCATAATAAAAGTCAGCTCAATTGCGTTCAACGTGTCTTGACTTTTTTCTGATGAATAATGCGAAAAAACCTTTATCCTTTTTGAACATTGAATAATAAATAATAATAATATCGTGTGACCTGGCTGGCTCAGGTCTGGTGTCAGAGTTATCAGGTCGCACCTGAATAAGTTCAGGGCCTCTGACGTGACTTAACGACTGTTTTTAGGCAGCCGGGACCGACAGCTTAACGTGTCCTCCGAAACACGGGAGTGGCCCGAGGTAAAATCTTTCGGTCAGAACTGGGATCGAACCCGGGACCTTTGGGCTAGCAAACCAGCACTTAGCCCACTCGGCTACGGCCACTCCTGTAAACATTGAATAATAGAACGTCTTTTTATGAATAACAGAAATTTTAAGATTCGCGATTATTCATCCATTACCATTGACCAAATGACGTATAACGGTCAAATAAATCGAAATTTCAATTGTGCTTTTGTTGATTATCCAATGATCAGTTCAATTCTTCCCAGAACATATAATTATGTTCATTGATTTCTAAAATGAAATGGTAGTTTATGCAACGATTTTATTTTGACCCTTATTAAGGCACGAGTTAGATGTAAGTTATAACACGAGCGAATGCAAGTGTTATAAATATCTCACGAGTGCTTTAATGACCAAATAAAATCGTTGCATACACTATTTTATCTACGACCACTAGTATACATTTAATTAAAACAATTTCATTTTACCTGTGACTGTCAGAGATACCTAACCTCTCATCTCAAATACGAGAAGTTATAGTAGATTGTTAGGTTAAAGCAGCTGGTGTAGCAGTTTGATCAAATCAGCTGATAGTTTCACAATATTGAATTACGATATTGATTCCATCAAAAATGCTTCTGATTGGTCCAGAACCCGTGTTATAATGTAGAACCTGTACTATAATGAGCTCATTATGCAACGGGTTTCAAAAAGAATTTCGAAAAGACAGCTGTTTTGGCATCAATTGTGAAACTGTAATGTATACATTATGACATGGTCGTAGATAATAGGCATTTACGCAACTCAGCTCTAGTTTTGAGAGAGATTGAAATGTTGTTGAACTGCTATTATAAGTCACCCAATTCCTGGTAGGAACGCGAGATTTAAAACCTTCAGTGATAGTAATTTGGAACGGTGTAATAAAAGTTTGAACGATCAATTTGAGGAAAATTAACTGAATAACAAAAGCAATAAGCGCTTAAATTGAATAATCTACATACAAACTTACCAACTTCTAAACTGGTATACGAATCGCAATGATTCGAAAAAACTCATTTCATGAATAATTGATCGATTTGACAGCAACTATTGCTAGTTTATGTTATCATAAAGGATAACTTTCATGTCATTTTTCATATTTTTTTTTGTATTTGGCAATAGGAAAATTGTATTAGTATTTTAAAATAGTATTTCGACTCCCTCCAGCGGTCTACAAGTGTGCCTTGTGTGCTGGAATGTGTGTTCTCAAAACTGCTTTCAGTAAATAATATAATTTGGAATCCTTAGTTAGTTTCTATATACATTATATTTAATTTGTTTCTTCCAACTACTAATACATTGAAATGTTCTTTTGTTTGAATTTATTTATATATTTGAGAATAAACTATTTATCTATCTATTTTATTATACAAGTAGGTTATTAAGCTGCATGCACCCTGAAAAGAGGAATAAGTCACATACGAATTGTTTTTAATCGTTGTACGCTATTGTTGAATCCAATGTGATTAGAATAAAAAGCTCATCTACTGAGCAAAGTCAGCTGATACGGTGACTTCTACTGGAACTCATTTCTCCTATCTTTCACATGTAAAATTGCATAACTTGAAAGTCTTTTTCGTAAAATATAAATGCTTTTTTAGTAACTTTGGCCTATCGTAGAGTTCATAATATATTTAATTGTTAATTCATGGAAATTTGTATACAATTGTGTGATTTATTATTACATTCAGAACACCCGATAATGCGAAAGCATGCAGCACATGGGATCGGAAATAGGTGGTTCGGAACCCACCTAAAACTGTAATTCCAGCTCATCAATCACCACCATCCAACTCATAACCCACGCACAGGTCTCAGATCTATGTGGGCTTCATCCTAAACAAAATAATAGAATAGGTCTTTTCGGATACTTTGTTTCATTTCTTTGTCTTAAAACTCACTTCAACTGACTTTTAAGTCCTATAAAAGATAGAGGCTTCAATTTCTAAGCTTATTAGATTGAAGAAACAAATTATTATTCCTGATAAACTCATGAGTATCTTCGATGTTATGGTCCCATAATAATCTTTTCTTTATATTTAAATGTAAATAGTTTTTGAAATAAACGTAACTAGTGAATTAAACAGTTACTTTTTTGGGTGATGGCCTTTTTGCATTGTTGGGATGCTTCCAGCCGTGTCTGAGGAAGCATCACAAAAATGCGAAATGGTCACAACATGAATAAGAGTGTTGAATTCAAAAGTAGCCTAAAGTTTATATCAATAACTATTTATATGATCACATGAGAATCAGTTGACGGAAAGCCTCTTAATGGAATATAGTTTAATGAAAGGATAGCCTTTTTATTTGCAGCCAATAATTTTATTAGCACATCGTATAAAGTATTTTAAAAATAAAAAGTTCTCCTTTAATCGAAAATATATCTCATCTTGCATCTGCATATTTACTCAAGTTATATTTGTATTTATGTTCAAGTATCGTAGGCCTCGTTGAATCGTTGAAAAAAGAGACAAACAACTTTTTTCCTTTCAACTTTCTCAAGATTTTGGCATTTTCATGTGAAAATCAAAATTCCCAGACTTGGTGAATTTCTATTGCTTTTTATTTTATCTGCTATTATGAGCAGTTGGAATTACATTTTTATATGAAAAAATCCTAGAATGTCCTAGGCTTTTGTCTATATAGTCTATAGATCAAACGATCGGTTGAAGCTAAATAAAATGCCTCTTTAAATGGACGTCATCCTCTCCGACCATCATGAAGGGTCTTCTAGAAGACGAAATTATACTGAAATAGTTGTTTCATATCATAAAAATGTAATTCCAACTGCTCATAATAGCAGATAAAATAAAAAGCAATAGAAATTCACCAAGTCTGGGAATTTTGATTTTCACATGAAAATGCCAAAATCTTGAAAAAGTTGAGAGGAAAAAAGTTGTTTTTCTCTTTTTTCAACGAAAGTATTATAAAATTAATTATCGAGGACACAAGAGTTTCAATTGGTGATGTCAAAAAGTATTGGTTGATCCTCTCCAGGATGAAAGCTAAGAGAATCCCCAGCATTTTGAAAAACTAAGAAAAATTCGAGCATCTCGAGAAACAGGAAATATGACGAATAGATTTGAGAAGAATTTTCCAAAGAAGGGTGGAATTCATAAAGATTTAAAAATATATCCTTACAGACGAATGTTACAAAGACAAACTGAAAGAAATGAAATGAGGAATGCCTGAGATAAGTGTTATGCGCATGGAAGATGAATTTCAACTTTTCTAAAACTTCAATTGACATAAAAAAATGAAATAAATCAAACAACAGAATTAGAAAGCTGTGCAAAATTAGTATTTATGATTTAATAAACTCCTATTTTTTATATCTGGGTGTGTTTTGCTATTGAATTATTCGACATTTATTGTTCAGAAGTGAATTCTCTACAAGTTTTGTTAGAAAAAACTAAGAATTTTATTGTACAATTAACAAAGCTCAAAAAGTTCAATCTTGGTAAAAATGTGTTTTGACCCATTTCTGCATATTTTTTAGAATATCTTCAAAATTCCTGAAGTTGCCGACTTTTAAATTATTTCATTCGATTTCATTAGATTAACTCACATGGAACGTGATCAAATTACTAGTAAAATGAAGGTGCTCAAACTCTTAAATAAGTAAATTCAAGGGCTAGCTTCCGCCATCTTCAACTCTTTGACAATGCAATTTCGGTCCTGCATATGAAATTTCCTCATTAATTGAGTGAGTACAGTACTATTTTTGGTAACTTCACGCAAAGCATATAGGCCTATATTAAAACTTCGTTACGGAATATGATACTTTGATTTTGGAAAATGCATTCTTTTGTTAACAGCTTTTCTGCAGTTATAAATAACGGTGTTTTGTTAATTAAATAGTCAAACGTAGGCTACAATAAATTACTTCATAATTTTAGACAAAATTAATTAATTTCCCACGTTTCAGTAAGTCTGTACTACCTATACCTGTTACAATAAATTTCTTGTCAACTCTAGACAGATTATATGAATTTTCTATTGATCCAATAACAGTTATCAAGTGCTCAGGTTCTCCCTCATTTTTATAGGCGCATAACACTCATTGTTTCTCATGAAATCAATTTTCCTCATCAATTTAACAGAAGCGACAAGTTTTTGTTGTTCTGTTTTTTTCATCACGTGACCAAGAGCCATCTAATAAACAGTGCACAGCAATAATTTAAAATGAAACCGGCCTATAGCAACCACCACTGAACCGCTAATGCTGACGCTAACCGCTAAAAAAACGCAAATCAATATGAAATATTCAATGAGCAGCCCGGCGTCACTCTCATTTCAGGCTACCGGTGTCACTAACTAGATGAAAATCAATTTGTACTGACAATTCCGAATTGTTTGGATAAGTAATTGAATCATCTTGTTAAGTAGTTTACTGATTAATGTTTCTTAGTTATCTATTCTGCTTTCCATTTCCTTGAAGCTATATTTGCTATAGAAAACACGTTTTATCATTCCCAGTACTCCCCTCTATGTGATTTTTCGTATTCAATAGCTCAATTACAGATAAAAATGGATCATTTACAAATAAATAATAGCTACAAAAGAATCCTTAAAGTATGGATCTATAGGATCCAAAGGATCAGATATTCAATAAAACCTACAATTGCATTTCATATACCTTTGATGGCGGTCGTGGTAGCGTAGTCGGTTGAAGCGCTTGTCTCTGGCTGGCGGCTATTCCTGCGATCTAGAGTTTGAATCCCGTTCAGCCTTAGATATTTTCTGTATCATTTAACTGACAAGTCTCAAGACTTATATGGGCATCATCTGTAACAAATTATAATCTTTTATTATGTTATCTGCCCCTTTTATTAATACTTTCTGCATGCTCTGTGTTTTGTGTTTATTTATTTATTTATTGTGACAAATTAACAACGAATTGCAACAGACTCAAGTCCAAAACTGCTCCCTTCACAAATTTTATATATGTTACATTGTCCAAAACATTGAGGTTAACACAGACTGAAAATTTAAGGTATGCTGAAAACCTTCACTCGAAAAATAATAAAATTAATATTTTCACTCGACCACTATTAATTAAATGAATAAATTCAAAATGAGAATCGTTTTCAATTATTTAAAATTAAAAATTAATCTTTGAGGTGTCAAACTTTTGAAGAGTTGAAGATGAGCACCTCATTAAAGAATGTTTCAGAGTTTGGATTATTATCAAGTATTTTCTTATTTTTGAATTGAATATTAAGAAGAAATAAATTACTCTGAAGTAACTCGTACATATAAAATAATTGTGTGAAACAGGTCTAACTCTTGTCCAATTGGAGCCCGTCTGTCTACTAGAATTGTTATTGTGGAATATTGTTTCTTGTTTTGTTGTAGGCTATATGTTTTTTTATTGCGTAATATTGTTTTAGAATTGTTATTTTGCAGGCCGGTTTGACGCGTATCGCCATTTGTTTTTGTTCTTTGCCTTTTCTTTCAATAATACTGTTCGTTTTATATCAAATATTTTTTTACATGAAAGCGGCATCTGATTTGATAACTACAGGTAATTTACCTGTAAAATATGTGATAAATACTGACAATCTATCAAAATTTGTCGTGAATAGAGTGACAGCATTTATTTTGTTATATTCATTGACGTGAGCTATCAAAACGGAATAGTCGGCTATTATTATTTTTACTTAACCAGAATAGAAGCTATTTCTGTAGCTTTAAAGTGGTGAAGTTGATTGTACAGGGAACTGTGCACGTACAGACTTCAACACTCAATTCTGTAGTAGCCTAGATTTATAGTGTTTTACTAATTTTCAAAGAACATTGCTAAAAATCATTTGCTTTACTAGATATATTTATTTATTTTTTCCTTCATCGTCACATTACATCGAATTTTAAGTTTCACTCATATTATTGGTGACATGTCAGTATTACTAAATCTAATAGTCTATCAATTTATTTTCAGTAATGTCATAAATAAAAAAAATTAAAAAAACAATCAATCTAGACTGCATTGCGAAAAAATGCATGGATAATAACGTCTATATTATTTAGTCTACTTAATTAAATTGTGTAATCGAGCACATAGTCTTTTCAATTAAACATTTTCTGACTGCTTTTTTGAATACTTTTACCGAACCATGTCTCTGATGGCTGCTGGTAGTATATTGTAGTATCTCGTTCCGGTGTAGAAAGGGGTTTTTCTAAAAATGTGATAAATGTATATTTTCTACATATGCTGGATAGTAAAAAAAAAACAGCGGTCTAGGCTAACTTTGAGCGAACGAATGAGTGATTAAATTTCTTTTCGGAGGATGAAGCCCACCACATACGTCTGAGACCTGTGCGTGAGTAATAAGTTGGATGATGGTGATTGATGAGTTGAATACAGTTTTAGGTGGGTTCCGAACTACGGGGAAGTGATTTTACAGCAAAAAGCGAGTCTTCTTTGCTGGTGTTAAGGAATAATTTAGTAATTATGCAAATAAATTTGTATTAGTAATGATAATCATGAGAACGAAATAGGAAATTCCTGTCGAAAGAATACAATTTTAGGTGAGTTCCGAACCACCGGGAAGTGATCTCATACCGAGATATCATCTAATTCAACAGTCTTGCTCTCAATAACTTATTCCCAGGGAAGTAATAGCCGTGAGCCGTATAGCAGTTATCTGTTCAATCAGATTGGATAAGCAACGCTCTCCTGGGCCCTCTCTGTAAGGGTGACAGATTGGATTGGCCAGCAAAAAGACTCTGTTCTCTGCTGTTAAATCTCTTCCCGGTGGTTCGCATCTCACCTAAAATTGTAGGTCCACCGTGTTTCCAAAACCATGGGTCAAGCCCAAGGTGGAACCATAAAGGTCTCCCCATCAATTAAAGCAATACGCATTTACTTTTTTTTTGCTTAATTCCATAACCATTTGAATTTAATTTCAGTTGATTTTGTTCGATTGTTGATTTTTATGGCACACTCATCAAGTCAAGGGCGGATTAAAGGGGGGGGCGGAGGGGGCGACCGCCCCCCCCCCCCCGAGGGCTTGCACATTTAAAAAAATTAAAAAGGGTAACACTTGTGACATGCACACGGTTAAATTTTAATTGTCCCGCCACAGACGAAATACCTCCAACTTGTCTTACCACTCCGCCTCCGCCGGCCGGGAATTAACAAATGTTGTAATACTTATTTTGCCTTATTTTCTATATTACCTTTACTTTATCTTTAACTGTTGACATAATTTTAATTCAATGACGAATTAACAAATGACAGAGAATGAAGGAAATCTTATATCAAGTGAAATTAGTTTGAATAAGATTAATCTTTTATAGAATAGGTAGGGGCATATAAAGTTTGTTTTTGACCTAATACATATTTATTGTAGTAGGCTACTGGTATTATGAAACATGAAAGAATGTTGAGATTAATTTAAATATATATATATATATATATATATATATATATATATAGGTCTAAAAATCATCACGATCACGAATAAATTGCCTAGACTCTGTAAATTTTGATAAAAATTAAGCTAGCAAAGCAATTTTTGTTCAAGACATATTGTATTGTATAAAAAAATTTGTATTCCTAATTCCACATGAATATACAGAAATAAACTACTCTAGCTAGGGGAAATTTGATTGTTCTTAAACACGAAAAAATTATATTTCTACTACATTTTAAGTGCTAGAATGGTGTAAAATGCGGTTAAAGGCTACTAAATTTCCAAAAATGTTATTCCATACCCCCCCCCCTCCCCGACCAACGGGTATTGGGGTATGTCGCCCCCTCCCATAAAAATTCATTAATCCGCCACTGCATCAAGTTTCAATCACTGGTTGAGTGATCCATTTCGACTAGTAGCGATTTAGATGGCTATTATAGATAACACAGTAATTCTAACTCCAAATAGTTTATGACCATTTAAATTTAAGAAAAACACTGCAGTGGGATAATAAGACGTGCCTGTTCATGACTACAATTCACAGCCTGGATTTAGTTTCGAATATCATACCGTCTATCAAGTTGAGAAGAGACCTATTAAAACATCTCTATGATGTATATGCATATGTTGTATGTGTATTATGACTTGGCCACCATTGCAACCATTGTATTCTTGGCTGTAATAAATCATAAAATCATTGAATCATGTCGTATTTTTCCCATCATTTAAAAAAGGATACTTATATTAATAGATAAATAAATAAATTCCATCCCAATTCACTTCAAAAACAGCACAATAGGGCCTTATATATTGTGTGAACTATTATAATTCCTATATTCGTGAAATAATTTGTGATTAATATGAAATATTTAATGAATAAAATTCTTTGTGGTATTTTAATATGAAGTCTCTCTACAAAGATGGCTGATTGGATCTGGTCCTAGAAATGGGCATCAAAAATATATTGGCTGAAGGAGAAAACTAATAAGATTGAGTAATAAGAACGCCGTTAATAAAGCTAGGTGGATTTTACTACACAATTTTCTTTTTACTAGGTGCTAAAGGTAGCTTAGTATTATTGAAAAGGTCTAGGTTTCCATTGTTCAATAGGAAATGCAGACACTTGCCCAAGACAAAAAGCTACTTCATCAGCACTTAATAATTAATTCTAATCAAACTTGCAAGGCGTTTTGGACATGCAATGGGCAATGGGCGGTGTTTCTTGGGCGACTCTACAAAGCGCACAAAGCACGCTGCAAAAGTTTCATGGGCCTACTGCGTTTTCCACCCAGTACAGAAGGAACAGCCTAGAAATCAACCCCACAAGTGACAGACCCATGAATAAAACTCATATTGACAGATTTAAATGAGGATGGCATGAAATGCAAATAAACGCGTTAGAGCGAAAATGAAAGTTTCCAATGACTTGAGATATCTATAATTACAAGAGAATGTTAGTGGTATTGTAACTCTAGTAGGCCTACTGTATGTGAAGCTTAAATGGGGAATAATCGATTTAAAAAAAATTAATCTCTTCACAATCTTTAATGTAATAAAAACTAGATGCATTAATTGACTGAACTTAGTGAGTGAGGTCTCAGTTTTAACTCGACCGCATTTCGGCATTTCGTTTCTCCGTCTGCCTGTCTGTATGTATGTTACACGATTACGGCCAAACGCAGTGACCGATTGTCAAGGGATTTTGCATCAATGTTCCTAATTACTAAGTAAAGCGATATAAATGTATGACGTTTTTCAAAATATCCCAAATTTATCCCAGATTATTGAAGTGTCTGATTTGAGTGCGGGAGGTTTTAAGTAATTAACATTAATCCGATTTGAGAGGGGGTTTAAACCCGATAAACACAACAGGTGACGTTGGAGAGGGGGTTCAAAATCTTAAAAATCCTCATTAGTTTTATTTTTCAATTCTTTTCTCTTTTTGTTGGATATTTTGTGCAGAATGAAATGGTATTCACTTGATTTTTGATAGATTGTGCATTTATGGCTGGTGGTGAGGAAACTTTACGTTTTAAAAATTCGCATTTTGTTGATAATTTTGCTTTTTTTCAATATTGAAAGTGGATGAGAACTCTCCACTCTATAAGATTGGACTCTATGAAAAAAGTTGCCACTGAACTACCTAACTCCTTTTCAAAATACTAGGGGGGGGGGATAAGAAAATAAAAAACTCTAATATAAAACTTGGAATATTTTGGATGATGTTTGCTCTTCATGACAAAAGTGAATGTTAAAAGCTGCTAAATATGCATAGTAACCCTTTCTTTATTAGGTGTAAAGCGTAATTTCTAGGAAATGCCAGGAAATGTACATTTTGGAATTTTCAGGAATTGATTTTTGCATTTTCTTTCAATTATTTAGCAATAAAATTGAGTTAAAAAATCTCTAGAAAATAAAACCGCTTTTTCAAAATATAATATTTTCAAAAATATCATCCCCTTTGGAGTGAGGAGGGTTGACCAGCGAAGTCTACTGTTCACAGAACTACTAGTATGTCTACGATTCGAAATTTGTCTTCTATGTCAATTTTAGACCTATTGTAAATTTAGTTGAAAACTATAAGTAAATAATAAAAATGAATTTTGTGTTGGAGAGAATAAACTCAATCGCTTGCTTATAAGAGGAAGTCATAGCCTCATTTTTTCTAGGTTTCAAGACAGATAAATCTTTTTTCCTATTACAAGAAGAGAAATCATTTCAATCCTAATAAATTACATGATATTATGCTATCCATTTATTCATTCATTAGTTCTATTTATTTAGAATGACTAAATTAATGCAATTGAAAAAATTTGAAATGGTAAACAACCTGCCTAATCCCAGGCAAATCCTATTTGTCTTTTCTACCAAAAAATATACCAGGTAACAAACGTTTTTGTTAGAGCCCAGTTCTGGTTTTTCGTTGTTTCATTACCAAATGTTGAATCCACCAACAAACACTGCTGGAATACCAAACACTGAGCTTCACAGAAGAGGTTGAACTGTGCCCACCCAAGCTTGGCCTTGCCTTCTCATTGGTCGAGAGCCTGGTCACGTGACTCAACAGCCTTCCCAGGTTGCCTCCGGTCATCCGTTCTCTCTTTTTCACCTTTTTCTCTTTTTCTTCTTATCTAATACCTACCTGTTTGTTGCGCGACCGAAGCAAACACAAAAAAATAACAAAGTAAAACTTCTTCGTGTCTGGAGAAATCGAAACATGCCTTGCTCGCGGCTGCGTGAGTCAGTTCGTGAGTTTTTGCTTTTTGACGTGACTGTACCAACTACGTTGTGAAAGTGCGCCGTGACATATAGGCCAGGCGTGATCTACGAAATGTCACGGAGCAGGTATAAGATTTTTCGAGTCTATCTAGACATAAACATTTTTATGGAAGATAGACCAAAATGAAAAATCACTAGCAGATTTAAATAATCACTAACAGGAGCAGGGATGTTGTTTTCTCACATCCGTATGAAGCATATGAACGAATAGATAAATAATAAGAAATTGAGTATTAAATGTTCTTTGTTTTGCTTCTTTGTTGATATTTTGTGTGAATATGGCCAATAAATGAATTTGAATTTGAGTACACACAGCAGACTACACACAGACTTCACATAGACTACACACAGACTACACACGGACTACACACAGACTACACACAACTACACAAGACTACACACAACAGAACCAGGCTCTATGAACTTATTCGTGTAAAATCACGATGAATGCTGAAGAATTATCACAACATAATCATAGATAGCAAGCAACATAGAGATTCAATAATTTTCAAAAAAAAATTTAAAATATAACATAAGTTAACTAGGTCTTGCGAGATGATAAAGGCGATAGGCTAAAAAAGCTTAATTATGCCTAATTAATTAACGCCTATAGCGTTGTTGCTGAATGCTTATACTAAGTTGGTGTTGTAAGGATAGATCATGCAGGGGCATGAGAACATGGAACTGAGTGATAACTTACTGGAGGACACGTTAAGCCGTCGGTCCCGGTTGCATATAAAAAAAGCAGTCGTTAAAAAAACGGCGAGTTGGAACTACCCGTAAGGGTCTCCCCACCACGAAAAGCCATACGAATTTACTTTACTTTACTGGAGAAAATGATGAGGCTGTGATAAGATTTGGAAGTTCTTCACATATTATACATTTCAAAGAGAAAGAGAAAGCGACAAATGCTGTGAGGCAATTAAAGGGCTTCTTTTAACTTTTTTTTGTAAATTTAACGACTTGCAGTCAGTTTTATATTGTGAATATATAATAAATGTAATCTCATTCGGCCGAACGTTTTCGAGGTATTGAATCTCATTTTCAAGGCATCCTAGATCGGGCTTCTTTTATCAAAAATAGTGAAAAACAACGTAAAAAGTGAGTTATTATACTTATTCTTAACAAATATTTGACTGCATGTCGTTAAATTTCACATGAAAAGTTAATATTAACAACGCAGTTCGTCATGGAACATGAAATCCAGGAATGTAAAAAGTAATCCAAGGTCACTCATAAATTTATACAAAACACAAATAGGTTATTACCATTTCTGAAATAAATAATTTGCAACTTCAAAATGATCTTATACATTTTTACTCATACTTTTTTCTTCTTCTTTTCCAAGTATTTCCCTCCGCATTTGACTGTAACAAGTCATTCCAGTCGTCTGACAAGTCATTAAAATAATTTTCCATGGTTTGACTTGTCTAGAAAAACTTGATCAAAGCATTATTCATGATTACTCAATGCTGGATTTAGAATTATTGCGCAGTCGGTAGATATTAATAGGGTTGTCCGATATGCTGACTAGAAAGTTCAGATCCTTCAGTAATGATTGTTGTCCTGAGGCCACTGAGTCTCCCACCAGTACCATTTTTCATCGGAATTGTTTGACATTTCAAAGTGAGAGGTCTGTTTAGCAACCTTGCTCGCATTCAGCATCACTTTTTAACGCCACGGAACGAAATTCACGATGTTGTGTAATTTCTTGTCGTAGCAACATTACTCAAATAATGCAGTCGAGTGTAGTGCATAAAAAGGAGATTGCTATAGGGAGTTGTGAAAAGAGAAAAATTGGACGTTACTATGTTCCTTCTCGAACAGGACAAGAAATAAATTGATTTTTGTCCCGATGACATCATAATTGCTTACAAGTAGTATGGATTACACTTTTTGTTCATTTTTACAACAAGAAACAGGTCTGCTTATGTAAGAAGAGTCTTATTAGTCTTGAATTACGACATGCGGAAAACTACCAAGTATAACCTGCGCCAAATGGGTTACTTTTTTACCATTTTAAGTCGCCTGTCACTTCTGGAAATTTTGGTTTTTTGTGCTATGAGCTCCTCATAAAATTTGTATTTTTATATCTAAACTATGTGACTATGAAATATCCAGCAATCCTCATCACATTATATTGCTGTGGCATAGGCATGAAGTGAGTTTCTAAAGGAACAAGTTTCAAGATCTTTGCTTGTGGAATTTTGGAACTTCTTTCAATAGAACACGTGTCAAATTGTAGGCTATAGTGTCCCTAATATAAGAACACTATTGTTATTATACTTTTCATGAAACACTCTTGCTATAAGAATTCTATTATATTCTCCCTATTTAGCTGAAAGCTTGTACCGACGTCAGAGAAAAAGCATTTGTAAATCCTGTCGTCCTGCGATTCATATAACTAATTCATTCTTGTAATCCATACCCTTTGCATGTTTTCAAACGTATAACAACCGGATGATAGAAACAATAGAAAACTTGGTGAGACCAATAATTGTTGCTACGAGACCAGGTATTATAGAAAACTAATAATTACTCTTAAAGTAATAGAAACTAATAATAGCTATTTGACTAGAAAATAACTAACATTGTAATGACCCAGCCAAATCACGATATTATTATTATTATTATTATTTTTACATGAAAATAAAATAGAATACTGGCCTCTTTTTTCAGATTTGATGCCGAGAGAGCTACATTAATGCTGATAGACGGAAATTGCTGATGGGGAAAATCTTCAATAAGTCACTTCGTATTCTCAAAAAAAGTTGAAGAGCGATTCAAAATCTACTAAGTGGTAAAAAGTGAAATTATCGAAAAGTGCAAATAACATTCCTATCCGATCAAAGTAGAGTTGAAGATTGGAAGCATTCAACAAAAATGAAGCCAGGCAGCATAACTTCACCAAAATCAATTATAATATTACTTCAGTTTCGATGAGTATTATACAATTCAATTAAAAACTTTCCAATCTCATGTGATGTGATAGGTGATAAATTCGTGTGGAAAAGTGCAATAATATCAAGTAATAATCAAGTTCCGCTAAAGTTAATTCAATTTGTGTGCGAAGATGTGTTTAAATCTACTATGGGATAAATTTTGATGTTGATATTGGGAGGAGACATGAGACTTGCATTGATTAAAGTAGTGGACCAAGAAATGGAAAGTGTTTTCTTTAGTGCACTAGACAGCAGCTGTGGTTGAAAGAATGCGTGGGAAGCTGCAACAGCCGGGGAATCCTCACCTCGTGGAGGATGAGGATGAAGAAGAAGAGGAAGAAGGAGAGGAAGAGGATGAGTTTTTGGGGCTGAAGCCTCCCCGACCCAGCCCGCCTGTCCTGGAGTCCAGCGGAGGGTTCTGGATGGCGGCAGTTACAGCCGCCTCCGGGGGCGGGACGGGTCTCGACGGCCCCCCAGGCCCTCTGGGGCCCATGCCTGGTGAGACTGGATTCATCAGTAGCCAGCCGTCAATGGCTGAGTTCATTTTGCCGCATCACCTCCAGGATCTGCCACCTGGTCCCCCCATGAGCCCCTCCGGTCAAGGATATCCCCCGGGACTCGTCGATCAGCCTCCTCCCGGCGTCAATGTGCAAGAGTATCCCTGGATGAAAGAGAAAAAGACGACCCGAAAAAGCAGCCAACAAGGTAGGAATCGTTCCTGTTTACTTACCAAAACTACCATGCATGAAACTATTAACTCATAATTGTCTATGTAAAACTCATTCAAGTTACTGCTGACAGAAGTTTACATTGAAGTTTGTATTGATCGTGTTATAATATCGTATTAAAGATTTATACTTTTATCGTAGTTAGGCTACAGTAGTTGAGAAGATTACATTTAAGTTTGTATTTATTTATTGATACAATCAAAATACACTTATTGTAAAGAAACAATAGGCTTTTAGCCCAAACTGCCTCTATTACTAAATTTTTACAAATATTTGTAAGGATAGGTTATGTTTACGTTTTGATTGAAATATGACTTGAATGTTCTGGAAAACACAATTACCATGTTCAATTTAAACGATGAAGCACTTTGATTGCGATTCTATTTAATACTCTCCAAGATAAATCTGAATTTTCTAAATTGAATTACAGAAATTTACATTACTAGAAAAAGTTGTATTCCTGTTATCCGGCCTTGTTCAAGTTATGTATTGATCCTGTTATAATATCGCATAGAAAATGTATACGTTTATCGTATATTTTTCGATAGCCTATACTTGACTATATATATAGTCTTTTCTGAATTCATATTGATATTGTATGAGAAATGATTACTACATAATGTGGATTATAAATCAATTTGAAAATAATATTATGATTCTTTCAATTCATCTAAAATAATTTCAGGTCCATCATAATGTGTTAGGCGACAGTAGTTGATTTCCATCCACAACTAGATGCCCTATTTATTTTTTTCATCCGAGTCCACTTTTGTTTCAAAAATATCCTTTTTGATTGTTTTAGCATTGGCAGTTGCAATCTATATATTTCATGTTTCATTGAAAAATTCAACTATAATTCCGTTGCAAAGCACGGTAAACCACTGGTAATTAATACGCAACAGTTTCTTTGACTGCGATCGAATTCATCAATAGGGTATGGATGACGAACAGTTTTCGATTCAGATTATTGTGCAGAATATTCTGTTGAACCTGATGACTAACACAGCCAAACAAGCAAAGCACAAGTCATCTGATTCCAATTTAGTTTCAAAAATATCCTTATTGTGATTGTTCTAGAATTTGCGGTTGCAATCTATATATCTCATGTTTACTTAAAAAAACTCGACTATAATTCCGTAGAACCACCGTTATTCACGGTAAACCACTAGTAATTAATAGGCAACTGTTTCTTTGACTGCGACCGAATTCATCAATAGGGTATGGATGACGAACAGTTTTCGATTCAGATTATTCTGTTCGACCTGATGACTAACACAGCCAAACAAGCAAAGCACAAGTCAGCCATGTTATTCATTCGTCAGTTTGGTGACAAACAAGCAGAGCATTGGCAAAGCACACACCAGCCAAGTTATTCATTTGTTGTAGCATGCTTGAACGCGCTCAAAGATTTATCTTGAATGGGTTGTGTGGGTCCATAGCAAGGCTGCTGCGAACAAGATGTAGGCACACCTTTGACATGAGACAACATGATGTGGCGCAGCGGCAGAGGTTGATTGATTCGCGACCGACCCGCCAGAGGGCAGAGTAGCAGCCCCGTCGCGGGTTTTGGCGGGCTCCCTTCACTCCCCTCCCCACACCAACCCCTGCGATCCATTCATGGTGCACAGGCCATCTATCATGGGGCGTCAATAGACGTCGATACATTATGTCCCATTAGTCTACAAACCAACCGACAGTCAGCTGATTTGCCAGACAAACGCTGAGACACTGTTCTACTCCTTGACGCAAGAAAAACCTGCAGTGATGTAGTCCTATATGCAACATGTAACTTACATGTTACGTGTAACTTGATTGTGTTTGCTGCATTTATTCAGCGTTTGGTGAAAAGTTACATATGAAATAAGTCCTTTAATGTAGCATATTTGTTCTCTTTGTTCAACAAATTGATATTCGTCCAAATTTTAAAAATCTTTGGTCAAGTGTTTATTATGACCTTTTTTCCTTTCCTTTCTTTTTTAACGCATAAGGGGTTTTTGTGATTTCCAGCTTAAATTTGATAAATTTTGCTAATTTTGATCAATTTATTCTTCTCAGATCTATTCTACTACTCCTTCCTCCCGACCATTTTTACTTCTTTTTTATCTTCTTCTCTTTCTTCTTCCTCATCTTCCTTCTCTTTTGTTTCAGTTGTTCATTTCCTCTTTTCCTCATACTTATTTTGTGTGTTTTCCTTGTCGATCTTCCTTTTTCCCTACATTTCATCCTTCTTCATCTTATTTTTTTCATTTTACTTCTTCTTTACACAATTTTTCCGACAGCATTCCTTGCTCTCCGAAAGACTTATAAAGAGAATAGTAGAGATAGTAGAGATAGAGAGTAGAGATAGAGAGTAGAGATAGAGAGTAGAGATAGAGAGTAGAGATAGAGAGTAGAGATAGAGAGTAGAGATAGAGAGTAGAGATAGAGAGTAGAGATAGAGAGTAGAGATAGAGAGTAGGGATAGAGAGTAGAGATAGAGAGTAGAGATAGAGAGTAGAGATAGAGAGTAGAGATAGAGAGTAGAGATAGAGAGTAGAGATAGAGAGTAGAGATAGAGAGTAGAGATAGAGAGTAGAGATAGAGAGTAGAGATAGAGAGTAGAGATAGAGAGTAGAGATAGAGAGTAGAGATAGAGAGTAGAGATATAGAGTAGAGATAGAGAGTAGAGATGGAGATAGAGATAGAATAGTAGAGATAGAGAATCGTATAAAGAGATAGTAGAGCTAGAATTTTTAGGAAATGGGGAAGGTGAATTTGTTATGAATAAAAGTAATCGAGTCAAAATCTAGTTGAAAAATCCATTCATGACAAATCCACTCTTACAATAGACAGTATATTCACGAACAAAAACATAATTAATTTATAGATGTATATGCAATTTTCTTTGTTTCTACCATTTTGCCACATGATTTGATTAAGATGCATTACAATACTGACAGAATACAGTAAATAATCATGTGCATGTACATCCTGCAGCCAGCTGTACTGGGCAACTTTGTGTGAACTCCTTCATTCTTTATTTCGACGTCGACTGTCCAAACGCATGCGCAAAGAACTGGTGTTTCAGGTTTCTATTCAACTTTATTTCTCGAGAGTTAATTACAAGTTGTCCGAAGGCTGAACCTCATCCTTCCCGCTTTGTACTATTAAAATTTCAATGTTTAATTGCTCTTCTCTTAGCCAGAATACCAAACACAGCAACTATGTTAGCACAAATTTCAACAAATCGATAACATTATTTCATGAGTGGCGAAGGGTTTCACAAGTGACACATTAATGAAAACTTCCATACAACTCAAAAAACTACAATTGAAATAAGAAGGCCACTATCTCATCGCATGTGAGTCTTATTCCCCCATTTATCCTACTTCTTTATTGATAAAGACGATTATTGGCAGATACTGTTAAGTTTTCTATAGCTCAATACTCTAATTATCACTAACGCTCCAGTCAATTCGATAGGCCAAAGTTAGTTTTCTGACCTCCCCTATAATCTTAGTTTTATTATTCGAAACAGCTCTACAAAACAGCTCTCAAAGTATCAATTATTATCTGAGTTCAGAGTTTTGTTCCTTCGAAGGAATTGAATTTGTTAGCTAGTTCTTTATTCTACGGCTGAGAAAAAGAAGCTTCGTAATTATTGGCTGGTGTAAAAAGACAACAATCTATTATTATGTCCAATTTGGAACTTCAACTAGCTGATCAAGGATCAAGTTCTTTTTACACGCGATAAATATAAAACTTCAGTTCAGTAGTGTCCCCGAAGAATTGTATTAGTCTGTATGAATGCAAACCTAGGATTTTGGTGAAGTTCTAAAAATGTACAAATTCGGATTCTTGAAGTAGGAATCAGTACTCGGGAGTCAGGAGTCGTATTGTTGCGAAGGAGAGAGATTAGAATAGAATATTTATTGTACAATTTATTGTTTCAAGGCTAGAGCCTATTGAAACGCATAGACATTACAATATTAATACAAAGAATGAATAATTCTACAAAATCTGCGCATATAATAAACAAAAATTCAAATTAAAATAAAAAATAACACAAAAAGAAAAAAATTAATAAAGGTAATGTACAATGTAACTTATTTAAATGAAATTCACAGTTTTAAAAATTAAATATAATATGCTTTTGCAATGAAATTGAGGAATAACTTTTATATAATAATTAAAAACCATAAATTCTACGCAAACAAATTCTAACAAATGATTAACAACAAAAAAAAATCAAAACTTAAATTAATGAATGGATGAAGATGAAATGACTTTTTTTTTTTTTTGAGGATGAAGCCCACATAGGTCTGAGACCTGTGCGTGGGTAATGAGTTGGATGATGGTGATTGATGAGTTGGACCTACAGTTTTAGGTGGGTTCCGAACCGCCACTTGGAGTGGCAGTAAGTTCCATAGGCGTGAGGCAGTCTCAGAGAGAGATTGATTGATTGATTGATTAAATGCCTTCATTAGGGCGGAGTTAGGACTCCTGGTCCTCTCTTCCACTCAACCCTCTATAAAGTTAGAGAGAGAGATGAAGAAGAAGAAAAAGCAGAAGAAGAAAAAGAAGAAGAAAAAAAGAAGCAGAAGAAATTGGAAAAAGAAGAAAAAGTTGGAGAATTTTGTGATGAAAGTTCTCTGAATTAATCGAATCCCCATTTTTGTCTCATTCAACGAACAATATTTTAAATTGAATATTAACAAAAGATGAAACATTTATACTTCATCGTATGCTTACAGACTGCTGATGACAAAGCTGATGACTATATCTATTTGCATTTATTTATTTGTTCAACTACAAACAAGAATGCTACAATCGAAAAGGAAAGGTATAATGCGCGTCTCTCAATCTTTGTAGACTATATTCGTTTCGAAGTCTCACTCATGACAATTTAAACCAGAAAATTCTATTTCACAGTATTTAGGTCTGAGCCTTACCATTTATCTCCATCAAAATATTCATAAAAATTTTAGTGTTTAAAGAATGATCTTTTTCTTTACCAAAACAGTTTTGAATCGGTACCTATATTTGTATTAAAATCGATCAAAACAAGTAAGCCGCAAGTTTAATTTTGCTGAAGAAAACTTGTTCCCAATAAATAATTTCCCAGTAGATTTCCCGTTAAATTAAGCTTATCAATTGAATTTTGAATCGGTACCCATATTTGCATTAAAATCGATCAAAACAAGTAAGCCGCAAGCTTTATCTTGCTGAAGAAACCTTGTTCCCAATAAATAGGTTCCCAGTAGATTTCCCAATAACTTAAGTTTATAGGTAGATGTAAACCTATTTAGCAAGGGGAAAATGTAAGATTGAGTGATCTGGTTTGAGGTAGATGGGAGGAATGAATTGAATGATGCAGTTCTCGCCTACAGATGGAAGGTGAGGGGTGAAGGACGATAAAGGGAGTGGAAGTGGGAGAGTGAATGATCGAGTACAAAAGGGGAAGGTTAAATAAATAGGGCCCGCTTTCGGTTAACCCCAAGGAAATGATCTGTGAATTGAGAGCACTCGATACTCCACGTCTAAACCCGAAACCTCATGCGTGTGTAGTCTTAACCCTTTCCCCAACTTACTGCAAATATTTTCCTACTTCGAAATCCCCTGCTTTCAAAGCTACTTACAATGTAAACAGGATGATAATGCTCAACACCTTCCAAGATTATTACTATTTTCAATGATAAGATGTTCTCCTTTTTCCTTATAAGCTGGGTAGCCTACATTCTTCACAATATAGATACCTTTAATCTTCTATACATATGAATTGGGGAAGTGATAGCCTAGTGCCGTAGCAGGTATCTGTTCAATGAGAGATAAGCTACGAAACTCCTGGGCGTTCTTTGTAAGGGTGACCGATTGGATTGGCCAGCGAAAAAGACTGTTCTCTGGTGTAAAATCACTTTTCGGTGGTTCGAAGCCCACCTAAAACTGTAGGTCCAACTCATCAGTCCGGATTAATTGGGATTAATTGGTCCGGATTTTTTTTAAATTTAGTTGTGTAAAAACCTCTTCTCGGCAACTTGTTGAGCTCTAAAGGTCAAAAGAAATTTTTGAAAAATTACTGCCCAAGAACCTAGGTTTGAAATGATAAGGTTTGATATACTAATATCTGTGAATATTTTGAGTCAAAACCCTTGAATTGGAACTAGCCATACTTAACTTATGTACTGAATTTCAAAATTAATGCAATGATAATAAATTGCATTTCAAGTTTATAAAAATACAACTCAAATATACATGAAGAAAGCATACATTTTTATAAGTTTCATATAATTTATGTCATTAACCTAAAACGCACCCAACCCAAAGTTCATGAAATCGGAATTTTTTGATCACACTAATTTTACCCGCTGGCCTATAACTTGCATTTATTTGTGTGTTTTGCGTTTACAAAATCCCGATTTACTTTGGGTGCGTTTAGGCTAGTGGGTTATACTGAATTTTAACTTCAAAACTAAATTTTCTACAAGATGAGTTTATTCAAAAAAGTGATTTATCAATAATTAACAAAGTTAATCCACTTCAAACTTGAAAAATTGCGTTTATTTAATGTAATATTTCAATAATTATGGGAGTCACAGTTTTCTAACATGTTTTATTCGAGTTCTTAGCTCATTTTAAATAAAAATTATTCATTTCAGCACCTAAATAAAGAGTCTACAAGTTTCTATATGAGTAAATATTTGAACAATACATTAATCTGACTATAACTGTAGCTATATTCTATTACACAATCAGGGTTTCTGTATTCTGTTCTTTATAATACTACAAAACAGATAGAACCCTTGGCTCTAATAAGTAAATAACTGTAGCTATGTTCTATTACACAATCAGGGTTTCTGTATTCTGTTCGTTATAATACTACAAAACAGATACAACCCTCGGCTCTTATAAGTCCTTATCTATTAGTTATTTGAGAACATTTTATTTCTGAAATTTCGGGGGGGCCTGTGCTCCATGGCCCCCCCTGGCTACGCTACTTCCTATTCCCTTTTGAATAATAGTTTTTCAAATAAAGTATGTATGCTGATGCTTTATTGGCCAATAAATAGACATTACATTCAAATATCTTATTACATTTTTCTAATCCAGGATAATTGAAAGTCTTTCATTCATTCACTAGTCTTTTGGGCTAGTTGGACCAATTTGACTGGGAGACATAATGTGTCCGGTTAGCAGAGGTAAGCTTCAAGTAGAGATTACCTCAGAATCAAATACCAGAATAAAGTAACCTTCTATACATATAAAACAGTATATCACTTTAGTTCATTACACTAACGATTTCACTTTAAAAAAGATTATTTGATTATAAAAAATGAATTATAAATTTAGCACTGTTGAGAATAATAAAACAATTATTTCATTTAGGTGTCACTAAACATACACCTGTACAAGCAAGTGAAGCAACACAATGTAACTTCAAATGAACTATACTCTGACATCTACTACATATTTTACAATGAACTGACGCCTAGTCTTTGTGAACCAGATAACGCAACAAAAAAGGATAAGATCTACCTATCATTTGTATTACAGCATGGAAATTTTTCTTAATTAAAAAAAAAATTATAGAAAATACTAGTTTTTTTAAACTTAATACTGCAGACCATTTGTTCAATTATGAAAATGGATGGATTCTATTGAAAGATAATGAACAAATCTATGAAATATTTTTATGAATTGTGAAAAAGTAGAGATTCTAAAGTAGAGAGTCTTTGTGTTCTGCAAGTCCCACTTTCCTTCTAGAAGGAAGGTGACTCTCAGCCGAGATAAAACGGGACCGCCTCCTTCTGGCTTAAAGAAAAAGCTGCCAAAAATGTGTTCATACGCACGGAGATTGACACAACGTCAACAACGATGGGAGAATGTGTACAGTTGTAGCCCGCAGCAGGCTTCTGCAAAGAATAACCGGCAGAAAAAAAGGAAAAATTACACGCTTGTAGCTTCTGCTGGTGGTGGGAAAGAAATAATAGCGAAGAATGTGAAAGAGACATGTCTTGTCACCCGTTTCTAGTATAGCGTAGCACCTCGGGTGTCACCACATCGACTTCAGTTTGATTAATAGCTCGCTTGGTTTCCTTCCTGCGCCTTCCTATAGTTAGTGTGTGTGTGGGTCTATGAGTGTGGTGTGTGTATATGTATGTGTGCAGTGCACCAGGCTGACGGTTTATTTTTCTTGGCCGTTCTCCTTTGCTCTCCGTTGTTGCTTTTACCGATTTTTTCTGTTACTTCCTTTTCTCATTTGTCTTTTTCTCTTGTACACAACCTCTTCGTAAGCAAGATTCAATTGTGTTGAGAAAAGGGAATAAGGTTTGGAAATTTTTGAATGTGAAGTTAACCACATTGTAGGCTATCGTTTTGTTTTTTATTGTTTTGGGGAAAATAGTGTGGATACGGAAAAGGTTTGGAAAATTTTAAATATGTAAAGCTGAACACTAATAGAATAGGTTAAATCGAATGATTTGTGAGAAAATTATCAGGAATAGTGAATATGGAACTCAAATTTTCTAGAGAGATGGAAATTGTTCAATTTTGAGAGAATTTCCAAATAAGAATAACATCATCTAAAGGATAAACTAAAAACCAGATTGAACATCATTGGTAAGCTGGTTGGAACGACATGGGGCTGTGATATGAAGGCACTACGAACATCTTGCCTGGCCTTGCTGTATAGCACTGGTGAATACTGTTCTTCTGTCTGGGCTCGCAGTGCACATGTTTGTAAGGTTGACAGAGTCCTGAACGAGGCAATGCGGAAGATAAGTGGCACTCTAAGACCCACAGAGACTGAGTGGCTACCCATCTTATCTAATATTATGCCACCAGATCTGCGTAGGCTGGAGAGAACTGGCAGAGTTGCTGAACAGCTGCGTCTGCGGAGAGATCTTCCAGCATCCAGGGAGGCATACAATCCTCCCCCCAAGCGCCTAAAGTCAAGGAAATATGTGAGGCTAGATGAACTAAATATAGTTGATGCTAGGGAACTCTGGAGGGAGAGATGGTCGCGGGCCATGGTGAAAAACAAGCATCTTATCACAGACCCTAACACAATTGTCCCCGGTACTCACCTGAAACGGAAAGAATGGTGTTGTTTGAACCGTTTCAGGACTTCAGTTGGTAGGTGTGCTGAGTCAACAACATTATGGGGATTCACCTCAGACTCTCACTGCGAATGTGGCCAAGTCCAAACAATGGACCATCTTGTCTCCAACTGTCCAGTTTACTCTTTCAACGAGGGGTTAAGAGGGGTACATGATGCTGGAGTACAGGCTTGCCAGTGGCTCCGTGATATCTCTGATGGCCTCCAAATATAAATTGGCATATCAAGCGCATATCTCTCCCCTATATTATATTTATGTTCTAATGTAAATTATCTATTCCTCATGTTAATTTTAATTCTATGACAAAGAACCTACTCTGCTGCTTTTTCATGTTTACTTCTTGACTCAAACTAATGTAACCATGGTTTGTTATTTATTTTTCATCTTTTTCTGTGATATGAAAACTCAAACTTCTGGGTATGGCCAATGAAGCATATGCATATATATCAATAGGCTGAAATCGAATGGTTTTTTTTTGTAAATGTAAACAAGGATAGTGAACCAAAACTGGAGCTTTTCTACAGAAATGATTTTTTTTTTTAATTTATTGACTTTCAATATTTTTTCGTCTGTTTTAATGTTGTTCTGTGTTCTGTGTTTTTTGCTCTACCTGTTACTAATGGTTCTGTCTAACATCAACCAAATTGGAAATGGCATTCGAACCTGTGAGGTTTCCCGTCTATAAAGTAATAGTGATTTTAAAAAGTGTACTACCACCTCTTTATTTTTTTTTTTATTTATTCATCGTATGACACAATCACAAGAGTCTTGAATTCACAATGAGTATGCAAGAGTCTTGCATTCACAATCTTGAAGTGTCTAGTATGGTCGTGTAAGTAGAGCCATTGACTTGCCCGACCGCCAGCTCATTACGCAAGATGCACCCAAGCGGCGAACTACTTTTAACACCTAAATTCTATAAAATCTATATTTTGATTTCAGTTTGATTGTGATTGAAAATGGCGTGAGAGTCGAAACTGTAGTACCTCGTGTTTTAATAATTTGAGTAATTGTGACATCAGTCTCATTAATAAGTCCAAATGTGTTTTAATTTTAAAAAAATGTCTTAATCAAAAATCAATAATAATCCTAATATTTTACAAAGAAATTACTCTTTTAGTTCGCCCATGTGATAGCCAAGCGAAGTGTAGGCTGCGTTTTAGAGAAACTGAAAAAATTCTAGGAAAAACAAAATTAATGGAACAAGTTTGGCAATCATGTACAAGTGAAACAGCTATTACTGTAAGCTGACTATAATAATATTAGTGTTGGTTTGACAATGATAATTTTAAAGACGCCGTGAAGAAGTAGAGTATACAAGACAGAGTTGTCGTGTAGTAGGCAGTTCTCGACTGCGACGGTGTCTCTGATGGATTAATTGCTGAGAGTGACTGATGAGGAGTCAGCAGGCGTCGCCCCAGCGTCGAGACGCTTGTAGCAAAAAACACACCACATAAACCCTTCAGACACTCTCGCACGCGTACACACAGGCAATTGTCAACTATTGGATCATTCAACAGCTTTGCGTGGGAGTTCTATAGTAAGCTTTTCACTATTGAGAAATTCAATTATAGACTACATTGTATTACGGCTGTATGCAGGGTTTTTGGTCATAATTTTTTCGAAGTTTCTTGTATAGGATATTATTAGGACTTTTAAATTTTATTCATTGCCGTGAAAAAACGGTTTTTTCATCAGTTATTTTGTAAAATATGGGGGTTCAAAGTTGAATTTTTTCGTTTTGGGGGGGGGGGGGTAATTGATCTCACCTAAGAGTGATTATAAACTCCTGGATTTCTTGTTCCATGACGAACTGCGTTGTTAATATTAACTTTTTATGTGAATTCAACGACTTGCAGTCAAATATTCATTAATAATAAGTAGACTATTTAGTAGAATATTTGACTGCAAGTCGTTGAATTGACATGAAAAGTGATTATAAACTTCTTATGAATTTTCTATAACTAAAAGACACCTTGAGAAATAAAATGACATATTTTTTCTTCAATGAAACAATTAGTTTTTCAAAATAATTTTTTTTAAATCTAAAAAATTTCAGTTTTTCAAAAATTTATTTTGAATAAACTATTTGTTTGATTAAAATAAAAGCTATTTCATTTTATTCCTCAATAAGTCTTTTAGTTATAGAAAATTTATCAAGATTTTAAAATTACTCGTAGAATAGATCAATTCTCTCCGAAAACAGAAAAATTTCGGCTTTGAACCCCCATATTTCACAAAATAATTGAAGAAAAAACTTTCCTCACAGCAATGGATAACATTTCAAGGCCCTAATAATATACAATGCAAGAAATTAGAAAAAAATGATGGCCAAAAACCCTTCGCACAGCCTTATTTTAAGCTATTGCTATCATTAATTATAACTGTTTTGTTCATTATAAAATGTAGTAAATTGACAATGGATGAATAATCGTATATTTCATGCATAACATAATACAGTACTGTAAAGTTGTAAAAAAACGAATTATTTATTACAACTACTAAATTCATCTTAATAAGAAATTAACAACAATAATAAGCATATTCATGGCTTTCAATGCTAGCAGGACCCTTCACTTGTTTTGATCCATGTTTTGAGAAACAAGGTTCCAGATGGGTTCTTAACCACCTGATAAATAATGACAATAAATAATTTTTATCGTATTCCATGAACTAACTAAATAATTCAAAACTATAGATAGATTACAATTCTAAATCGTCCAGTTCACCTCACACATCTTGTTTGATTATATAATTCCAGATCAAAATGTTCCGCCTTTTCATTCACTCGCCCCCCCCCCCCTCAACCCACAACCATAATCCTAGTTCTCGAACCTGATTAAGTAAGCCTCTAGCCGTGTCTGAGGAGGCATTCCAACAATGTGAAACGGCCATCACACGAAAAAGTAAATGCTTAATTCACTAGTAAAGTTTATTTTCAATATTTATGTTCAGATAATCCAGTCTACAATATTGTATTATTGCATTGGGATTGTCTATAGATTGCACACAGTTTTCTTGGTGGGATATGGCTATGAACGTATGAACTATTAATAAATTATAGGATAATATCTACAGATTGTATACCGGTCAAATCAGCGATAGATTCCTCGAAATCCTAACAACAAAATCAACTCAAACCCCTTTTACTAATCCATCTAATATGCCTCCAAAAACGTAAGTTCAAACTGAAAATAAAATAACAGGACGTCATTGTCAGCACAGTGGACTAGCCTAATAACACGTTTCTCTAGCACACATATGGCTCAAGAAGGCATTAATTATTTAGGCCCAGGTATAATTATAATGTAGACTACATTGGAGCAGCCCATTCAACGCTGCATGTAATATTGAGTTAGGGCGTGCTCTTTTGTTACTCAAACATGCAAGAGAAGATGTTTTTGAAGATGATGCATATCTATAGCTTCTTCATCTATGCTTTTGTGTCCTAGAAATAATGTGGTACTAACTAACTGTACCATGCCCTTGGATCATATCGGCAAGGACACCTCTGTAGACTATTCCTATTTAGCATGCTCTATTTTCAAGATAATTACTCAGCTTTATTATCACTTTCACGGTGGTTCGGAACCCACCTAAAATTGTAGGTTCACCATGTTCCCCATAGTATGGCTTGAATGAATGACGGGGGGGGGGGGGGGAGGTACTGCCCATAAGGGTCTCCCCACCATTAAAAGCCATACGTACTCACCTACCTGGCTACATTCAACTGAATTGCTTTACACATTTGCTTTTAAATAAGTTTGTTTTGAAAAATGTTGATATTTTTATTTATTGCTTTTTATTAAACATAAAGATACAACAGGTTTTAGCCCCAATACTGCTTTTAATGATAGAGCTCATATGTTTGTTGATCATGTTTCTCATGTTATTGGTAATTTTCGTTTGTTGAATAATATGGGTTTACATCATGAAAAAACAAATAAAACTTTTTTTATTTATAAAATATGTTCTATTAAGTTTTGAAATAAGAATGCTATACTGCCGCATTCTTCATAACATATAATTTGAATTTTTTAAACATTAAACATTTAAATTAAAAAACGAAGCACGTTGATCCATTCCCTTGATAAATTAAAATTAAAGCACTTGAATTTAAATTTTTTACAATCAATTCAAATATTTATGAATGGTTATGAAACCTTATTCACAGAAAACGCAATTGCTATAATAAAGCAATAAATGAAAATACTATGAAATATTACTATGAAATGAAATATTTGAATCCTGATTCAAAACAACATAATGTTATATTGATAGAGCAATAAATAATAACGCAATTTTTGTTTTTTCATGATGTAAACACATATTATTTAACAAGCAAAAACTACCAACAACATGAGAAACATAATCAACAAACTTTTGTGCTGTCTCAATAAAAGCAGTATTGGAGCAAAAACGTGTTATATCTTTACGTTTAATAAAGCAATAAATAAAAATATCAACATTTTTCAAAACAAAAAGCACATTGTTTAAGAGCATTATTTAAAAGCACATTGTGTAAATGTATGATATTGAAGTAAAAAAATAAGACAGATGTCACAACCAAATTTATTATGAAAACACCAGGTACTATAAATTCAGTAGCAACATTCCCAATCCTTATTAAAGGAAAACTAAAATCCAGAGTCTATTCCCTTCACGAACGAATACTGTTTACTTCCTGGGTGGGAGTATCTGTTAGGCCAAACTATAATCCCAGTTGGAGGTCAATCATTGGCTGATGGCTAAGACTAAACACTCCTATTCGGCTTGTAATAGGTGCAGCATAAGATAATCAGGAAATACGAAACATTAACGATAAGTATGTAAAACATGCAATTTTAAGTACAAATCAACATTATAGGCCATTAGTGAACGTTGAACAATAAATTAAAAAGGTCAAGCGACAAGAAAAATAAGGTTTAATTAATAGACATAAGAACTAGTAGAAGTAATGAATAATAAGAGGAAGTTGTCACAACCACATTTATTAAAAATAGTGAGAGGCTAGTTTCGGTTGTTACTCCATTATCAATCTCAAACATACTATTTTTAATAAATGTGGCTGTGACATCGTCGTCTTATTATTTATTATGGATATCTTCCACAATATACCTTCACCACTACAAAGAAAGTTAACTAGTAGAAGGATTATTCAATAATAATAATTATTCTTCATCCATAATATCTATTATGAATACAGATTGGTGGTGTTTCAGATATCGAAATAGGCTAGTATAGCTAGATAGATTAAATATTTATTTTTGAACATTTATCAAGATTATGCTACATTATAACAAAGAAAGCGGTATTTATGGTGTTCGAATCAGAGTGATCAATGTTGATGTTACCTATTTCTAATTTTCATTCCAACTTCGCCATTATCTACATATTAAAAAAATTAAAAATAATAATAAGTAATACAACTATTATTTTTTTACCGGGCTGAACCAATTCCTGAAGAACTGCTTCATCGATTTGTATTACCCAGTCACCGGGACTTCTTGATTTCTCGAGCGTTTTCAAGAAGCAGACTTGGATTTCTTCCAAATTCTGTAAAGAAAGAACTGGATGGCAAAAATAATATCGCTTTCATCGCAAACCATTGTTTTTTCTATGCTACCGTCCCAGTACTTGATAATGAGAACCACTATGTAAGTTTGAAGATTTTTACAACCCCATTTTTCCAAAATTTATTAAGATTGTGCAATGCCTCATTAACCTCGAAAGAAATGGAAGATCAAGCGTCTTATGATAACATTGAGAAATGATGTAAAATATGTAAGGGAAATGAAAAATAACAAGATGAACGAATCTCAACTAATAATGTAGGGTGATTAATATCGCTTATTTCATGATAATAGATTAAGTAAAATATTACTTTTATTTTTTCTTTCAAAAATAATTATTACAATACCAATTGTATCTCTGTAAAGTGGTATCACACTGCCCGAAAACAAATAATTTTTTTTAGTCTTCAATCTCATTTATTGGTGCAAATCTCACTGACAGTGAATTTGCTTTGTTTATTCAACCCAATTCATCGCTGCAAACCTGACGGGCAGTACAACACTTGTATTTACTTGTATAAAACGCACATCAATCACCATCATCTAATTCATTACCCACGCATAGGTCTCAGACCTATGCGGGCATCATCCTCTGAAAAAAACAAATTTCTTCGATCCTATCATGTAATGGTACAAACTTGATAAACAATGGAATTATTTAAAACATTTCAAGATTTACCCAACAATCAGTTATTAATTAAGCTAATAAAACCCTTTGAAATAGTAATAAACACTGACATTTCTGTGTGAAATTTTTTCACTCGTCTATTAGAGCATCATCATACACTGCTAGTACCTGACAATGAACTGATATTGTCACTGATACTGATAGCTTTGGGGTATCAGCAATACGACCCGTTAATTCTCCAATTGATAGGAAATGGAGCGCATGCGCAAGCTGTTTGCATAAATCAACAAAAAACCTAACCAACTAACCTTTCTTTACTTATGAAGGATACTGTATTAAGTATAGAAAGTATAGTTATATTTCTGTGATGTTTTCCATGACGAAATACTTAATGAACAATCTATTATTAAAACTGACACTGTATTTCACTATTGTTTTACTCACTTATTTCGGAGATGCATTCCACTTCTGAAAAGAAGCTTCTTCAGCCTGACGATGCTTCTCTTCAGAAGTGAAATGCATCCCTCAAGCATCTCCGAAATAAGTGAGTAAAACAAGGTGAAATACAGTGTCAGTTTTAATATTAGATTATATTATACAGAAAGTATATTACGTATAGAAAAGTTAGTAAGCTTAGTTTTTTTGTTGTTTAATGCAGACAAACAGTGGCCATGGCTTGGCTACACTGTTCGCGCATGCGCTCTATTCCCTACCAATTGGAAAACTAACGGGTCGTCCAGTAGGGTCTAATCATGCTCTAACAACGGAGTAATGTCACTCATAAGTGTTTATTTCCACTTCAAAGTTTTTTTTTAGTTTAATGTATTCAGGGGATGAATATGGAACAATATCAAATCAAATCAAATCTATTAAGAAAAAAATCAATCAATTACAAAATAAAACAATACGACTATCGATACGACTAAACGATATATCAACGACTATCGTTTATCTCACACCCCTAAAACAGCTTCTGCGATATTATGAAAGAGCTTAGAATGGAAAAGTGTACGGCCAATACAAAGTTGCCTTTAAAATTAAGTCTGTTAAAGTTCAGCCGCCTTCAACGGCATTCAAATCAAGTATTGATCGCTTATCTGCTTCATGTACTCAAAGTTCATCGGTGGAGAAGAGTTTTCAGTAGAGAGAGATGGAATGATGGAGAACAAAGAGTTGGACATTGAGATGGTTAGAGGAGGGGAGTAGGGAAGAAGGACGAGGAAATGAGAGAGAGAATGAGTGAGTATAAAGAGATTAGAAGTTGGTCGAATGGTGGGAGAGAGATATCGACGTTACAGTTGAGTCGAAGCGTCCGCTTCAGATGAGTGATGAATTTCACTCAATCAGGAACGCCTCTTCTGGAATTAGTATTTTCCAGAGAGTTGCTGGAGTCTGGGTGAGGATTTCAAATGGACAGTGGGTGGATCAAGAATCCTCCAGACTCGATTGATCCACGTCCAACTTGGAAAATAAAAAAAACGGTAAAAAACATAACAAAATACATCCGGCTAGTGGGAAAAAGTACAGGTAGGATTCGACAAGGTCGACTCTTCTAATTAAGCTTAGCCCTCATCTATTAATAGGAACAATATTTCATGTGTCCAATGTCGCCTTTGAAGAACGTCTATTGCCGACTGTAACTTCTATTTTTCTCTTCATCGTTCTCTCACTCTCACACTCTCTCAATTTTTTCTCTCTCATGCTCTCTTACTCTATCTAATTTTCTCTCTTTGTCACTGACTGACTGCCAGTCTGTCAATATTCTCTCGTCTTCCGACGGTGAGTGACAGCTTATCACGTCAGCAGGTGACGTTTAAAATGGCTATCAAAGACTGATAGTATAAAAGTAGCTTCAAGTTGAGTTTCAGCTACGTCTTCCATAATTTTTGAAACTAACTCTCCTATAATAGGATGTTGGTGAGAAAACTTCAGGCATCGCGATTTACTTTCATGGACTATATTTGCCTGATCAAATATGAACACTTCCTTTGCAGTGCTGGCAAAGGTTATATTGTGGAAGGCATCCATAATTTATTTATTTATTGTAACAAATTTACAACGAATGTGGAGGCGCAACAGACTCAAGTCCAAAACTGCTTCCTTCACAAATTTTAAATATGTTACATTGTCCAAAACACAGACTAAAAATTTGCTAAAAACATTCACGCAAAAAATAACAAAATGAATCTTCTCACTTAACCACTATTAATTTAAAAGTTCTCTTGAAGCGAAAAACTAAAAACTTTTAAAAATAGTTTATAATATTAAGTTTTTATAGAAACTTTTGAGCCGAAAAATATTATCTTGTTGCTATGGTGATTAACAATCTTTTTCACGAGCAACGAGTTTGTTTGAGATTGATAATGGTACAACAACCGAAACTAGTTTCTCAATATTTCTAATAAATATGATTGTGACAATTTCGTCTTATTATTAATTAAATATGAACACAATATAATTTATGGTATTTGCGATTGTATAGTTGTTTATTATAAATAAGTAATACTGTGATTAGTAATTCATTCATACCTGCAATTTCACCTAGTCTTGCCCGGGAATCCAGTTCGGAGTTTCTCTTTTCTGATAGATAATTAAATGATTCACAAAATTACGGAATTGGGAAGGGTAAGTAAAATTGCAGTGTTGCTAGCCATACAGTTCAACTGTTTGAAAAGAGAAGTGCACAATTAAGCTGTTTTTTGACGTTGGATAATAAATTATCAGCTGCAATATTGATACAGAACTAATCTGCTGCTTTAGCTTCTGAAATACCGGCGTATCATCTATATCAGTATCATAGTGATGGGTCATGCTATAGTATCTGCTGCTCTATGAGTTTCCTGCATCTAACCCATTTTACAAAAATGCTGAAATTAAAACATTAATTTTGAAAAAGCTAATAATTATGAATAAGAAATTGGACTTCGCGGTGCAATTTTGGCTTTAAGTTAACAGGAAACTTTGTGCCAAATATTGTTACAAATAGTTGCCGTTTTTGTGAAATCCGTAAGACTAACACATACACACACACACACACTCAAACCACTACTGTCTCATTTTAGATTAGATTATCTTTCTTCATTCATGTAAGTTTACAAATTTTGCGTATGAGTGGTTAAAAACAAAATTATTAACATTTCATACATACTATAGTAAACTTAGAGGATGCTATTTTTATAGTGCTAGAAATGATGTACTATGATATCATTTGTATGATCTTAATGATATTAACTACTTGGGGAAGTGATAGCCGGGAGCCGTAGCAGGTATCTGTTCAATCAGATAGAGATAAGCTGCGTTCTCCAAAGGTCCTGTTCGTAACGGTGACCGATTAGATTGGCCAGCAAAAACGACACTGTTCTCTGCTTTAAAATCACTTCCCGGTGGTTCGGAACCCACCTAAAACTGTAGGTCCAACTCATCAATCACCATCATCCAACTTATTACCCACGCACAGGTCTCATACCTATGTGGGCTTCATCTTCAAAAAAAAAGAAAAAAGAAAAAATTACAGTAATGACAATCTAAGAGATGCAATTACATGAAATGGCAAAGTTTGTTCAAAGATTCGACTGTTCTTGACACTTAACCAGTGTAGTTTAAGAGAGAGTTATTATATTTGCATTTAGTTGCAAAATTATGTACCAAGATATTATTTGATATGATCTTAATGATATTAACTACAATAATGACAATCTAAGTGATGCAATTGAATGAAATGGTAAAGTTTTTTCAAAGATTCTTCCATTCTTGACACTCAACCAGTATAGTTTAAGGGAGAGTTATTCTACTTTAGAGATGTGACCAGATTGAGCGAGTCGTTCAAAGTAACTGACTCTTTAAAATGAACTACGAACTAGTAATTCAAATTCAGAAAGTAGGTAGTTCATTTTTGAACTTCGATTGTGTTTTACGGAATACAGTCAACATACCATCTAGTGAGCGCTCCTTGAATTAGCAGAGCAGTGCAGCGGCCTGCTATAGGCACTGATAGACAAGAGCACTCACCTCCCCACTCAACGAGCATTTTGAACTGTTAAGTGAACTTACTACAACAACAGCTTGCTCACTCACTCACCTCTCTCAGCTCCACGAGCTTTTTGAAATGTCAGCTGAACGAACTACAACTAAAGTTGGCTCAGAAAGCTCATTGACTAAGCTCTGTGCTCTGGAATATTAAACTGATGACTCAGATTCTGAGAATTATTCATATTGAGGCGCCAGACATGCGACAAGGCTGTTTATTGTTGTGTGTGTATGAGTGCTCAGTGAGCGAGAGAGCGCTTAGCTGCTGAACAAGCAATGGTAGTGAATGAGCACGAGCATTGCTGATGACTCATTTTTGAACTAGTTCGAATGAATAACTCACTTATAAGAGTGAGGGCGATTGAACGACTCATTGAAAAGAGTCATTATTGCACAGCCTATATCTACTTGCATTTAGTTACGGTTATTTTTGTTTCTGTATTATAAAGCTGGATGGTACATAATTATTCATCGAGCATTCATTAAATATTGAGTCAGTAAATAATAAATGAGTATAAGTTCAAGTACTCTGATGTCTTTAGGCCTAGCCTGCAGAACAAGGGCAGAGACAAGGAGGAGTAGACTACTTCAACAAAGGGAAAAGGAGGGAGCCAAATGGATGAATGAGGCAAGAAAGCATGGGATAGAAGGGATCGGTGTTGAGGCCATGGCGCTTTCATCTGCATTATCGCGACATAAAAAGAAAAGGGAAGAAATCTCGCAGCAGATAGTGGAGCTCGGAGCGTCAACTGCCTCTATTTAAACAATTTCTCCCTCCTTTGTCAGAGCAGCTAGTCGTAAATCCAGTCGCAAATTAGGAGTGGCTTCGGCCCAGATAATCCTTTAGGATAATCTTCCTTCTTCCCTCCCCCTCGGTTGCCTACTTCATTTTTATCTCCTCTCGCCGATCCAATAAATGGGGGAAAAGCCTATCCTGTTCAGAGTGAAGTGCTAAGTCCTCATGCGTGCTAAGTCCCCACTTACATCTTCACTTTGTCTCCTGCTACCACCAAGCTTTACAATATTTATTTTCTAAAATCTTTTTTAGAAAGAACAAACATATTTTTTCTAGAAAAATGAACCATAGAACTGATTAGATTTATCATCTACTACTATAATACACTCATAATAGGAAAGCGGCATAAAATAACTGAGACGTAATTTTCATCAATATGCTGGTTGACACATTTCAGGGAATATATCATTAAAGGGAATAAATCAAAGAAGCAAGTGGGAACTTAGTAATAGCTTTAAGACTGATAGAAGACGAAGTTCACATAGGTCTGAGACCTGTGCGTGGGTAATGAATTGGATGATGGTGATTGATGAGATGGACCTACAGTGTAAGGTGGGTTCCGAACCATCGGGAAGTGATTTTTCAGCAGAGAACAGAGTATTTTTTGCTGGCCAATCCAATTGGTCATCCTTACAGAGAGTGCCCAGGAATTTCGTAGCTTATCTCTGATTGAACAGATACCTGCTGCGGCTTATCACTTCCTTAAATTCCATATTTTTAAACTCTTTACTCTTTAAAATGAAACAACGTTGAAAAATGTTTCAGTTATACTTGATTAGAGTGGTTAAATCAATTTTCGTACGGGATTTTGAAGATGTATCTTTGACATTCCGCATAGAAGAACTATTTCTGGATTCTATAAATTAACCTATTTAAAATAATACAAACATAAGATATCCTGTTTTAAAAAACATCCAAAAATGTATTCAATGTCTTCCTTAGGACAGCTACTGTTATAGCTTTAAAGGAATTTTCCAAAACGTTCCTCAAAATCATTCATTTGGAGTATTTTAATTATCAATTTGCCTCCTAATCTTAATTACTATTCAATATGATGAGTGATTTGAATTTTTTCTCTCTTCAACTGTAATTTTCATTGTCAAAATTCAACTCTATTTCTCCAAATCTGTTATTTCAAAACTTCTGCAATAGGTTTGAAGCAGTTATTTCTCATTCCGTTCCTCCAAAATATTTTTTTGCAAGGCTTCCCATTACTCGTTTTTAAATACTTGACAATAATGGTCTGAGATTTCTGCTTTTTTCAACTGTAATTTTAAATTCTCAACATTCAACTTCATTTCTCCAACTGTAACTGAGCTTCTAGCGTATTCTTTTCTTGTTAACTTCTCTAAAAACTGATGGCTTTTACCTTTTGGAAATAAGTAGCAATAAATAGTCATAAATTATTACTCTTCTAACCCTTTAGAATAATTCTATTATTATTATCTATTATAATTCTAATTATTATCAGTCAATTATCCTTTTTTATTATAAATGCTGTTCATTATAGATAGAATAATTTCACAATTCAAATAATCATCCCAATCTCTAATTATGCCTTGAAATAGTTATTATCATGTAGCCGGAAAAATGCAAATGAGAAAGTTGGATGACATTGCCACTCATAAAGTCATTTGCAAATATCACGTCAGCCACACCACACGCCCATGAAAAAGAATAAATTAAACTGATGAATGCTTGCGGAACAACATCAAAAGCCGTGATAGCAACAACACCATACATGCGTTTCATTACAATTTTGAAGCCGAATGTTCGCTTACAAAACGATTTTGAATTGAAGAACAGAAGTCATCATAAATGAAGCTTTCCAAACACTTTAATAAATTTGAGTGATACGAGTTGATACCCATTTCAATTTTAATCCGATATTGGAATGACATTCCGAAATTGAAGAGTCAGATGAAATTTGCGATTGTGAATGTCTAGCGCTGAGTTTTTCGCATTTTCACACAATGATTTGTTAAAGTTCAGATTTACGATGGCAGAAATATTCAATTCATGGAAAGCCTTTCTCATAGGTTTAAGATAGGTTTGTTTTAAGTTTCTTAGGTTGTTTCAAGTTTGTTATTTTAAGACAACAAACTTGAAACAACCTAAGAAACTTAAAACAACTTAAGAAACTTAAACTTGCAAAACTGTAGGTAAAATAAAATCTTCGAATCAAAGGATTGGTGAAACTGAAAGAAAAATGTTCTACAATAAAATGATAGAAAGTGAATTTGAATTTAAATCCTCGAATAAACCAACTTTTGGAATAATAACAGCATCTTTCGAAGATCAACATTATATCAATATGAATATAAATTCGTAAACCCAATATAAGCAAATTTCAATTGAACAATTCAATATGAATACTAACGGAACATTAAAACATTATCCGAATATAACAGCATAGGCCAAACCCGAGAGAAATCACTAAAATGCCCCACAATAAAAGGTGAATTTGGATTCGAATCCACACTATATGTCATTAGAGAGGTGAGATGTGAGAAAACCTTTTATTGAATTTGCCAACTAAGGATTTGCTGATAGAAGAAGAGAACGAAAATGTGAATAAGAAGAAGTAGCAGATCGAAGAAGAACGAATCACGGAAAGTGTGAACGGAAAGAAAACTACAATGAAGAAAAACCCGGAAAATAGGACCGATTAGAAGAACTGGCCGGTGATCGTTAACTGTATGACCCTAGAGAACGAACAGTAGACGAGGGGTGGAGATGAGCATCGACGGATATCGAGGGAGTCGTACTCTGTACCCGGGATGTTCTCTCTTCCATCATCAGTGCTCCCATCATCATCATCATCATCTTTTTCTTCCTTCCTCTCTTTCGCGATCAGGAACTGAAGGAAATTCGACCGTCGACCAGTGTTTCCAACTTACTCTTGTATGTAGACCAGACCATCTCCTACACCAAGACGAGAAACTGTACAAGATAGATTCGGGTTCATTAGCAGATAAGGGTGAGAAGATCACTGGATGGAGACGATTATTCACTCCCGGGGAGCCGATTGTCATTAGTAGCACTTCAACTTCAAACTTGAACTCTCCAACTCTGCTATGTAGTGACTATCTCTGTTTCTCTCCAGCACTCCGCCCACACGTATCAGACGAACATCGTTGCAACTATTCGGGATAGGATGACCGTACGTCCCCAGTTCCCGACTCGAGCATTCTAACCTCGATACAAACCGAATGAAATAACTTTCAACAAGCGGAATAGCGACGACTTCGAGCTCTCTCCAGGGTAAAGACAGGATAAAATCTTGTCTATTCTGAGTTCAAATATTTTTTGCCATCTCAGGCTTACATTTTTCCCTATTCCAATATGAATACCATGAATACAACCCTGAAATACTATCCTAATTTTAGTCTGTCACAACGTAAATTACTTATTATATTTCACAACACAATTCAAATTATTATAAAATGCATAATAGCTGGAAATGGGCTTGGATCACTCTAAATGGTGAACAGCGAATGAATTACTGTATTACTTGCCAAATTTCATTGAGACGCTTCCTATCGACCCTTAATTTCTAAATTGATAAGTACCGGAGGTGTGACTTACCGGGTGGATCTGGAATACCCCCCAGCGAAACAGGGGGCCGGGGGTTCTCCCCCGGAAAAATGTTTAAAAATTACACTTGACTTGGTGCATTTTAAACGCATTTTAGCTTGATTAGTAATGCACATATAATATTACATAATATATAAAATAAATAAAATAATGAATGTTTTTTCTCTTAAATAACAAGCTAGTTCAGATCTGGTTCAAAATAAATGATTTTATTATCGATTTTGATAGACTGAGCTCCACTCCGGCGTTCTAAAAGGTACCGGAGCTCCGCTCCGGTGTGCTCCGGCTGAAATTAAGCCCTGCTTCCTATTGATGGTCCAAACATCTTTCACAACTACGCAATAGAAGATCTATCGATGATCTATAACATGCTTTATGAATAGCTGCATAGCATAATGATCTTTAGATGCTCTATTATAATGATCTATAGATGCTCTATTGAAGACGCTACAAACTCTAGAATACGAACAGAATGCACACAGCGAAGTAAAAAGTGTTGGCTACCTATAAGCAGAATAAAATAAAAGACGTGTTTTAGACAGCAAGTCTTACCAGATCATTAATGGAATATATCTCACTAGTATTTATACCATCAACGAAATTTCCCACCTAAAATCAATGTAATATGGATACCTAGAACCCCATAGCGAAGCATGGGTAAACCAAAATATTCCTTTTGTTCTTATATCTGCTATTATTACTGAAACTGGTCTAATCTGCCCAGCCCGAACCTCTTGCGTGTTTCGTACTAGCGCAACTCCTTATGGGTTGAGCTTTTTTTGCTATTATTTTTTTTTCAATTATTTTGTGAACATTTGCAATTTGATTGTGCAAACTTGTAACATCCATCTTGATAAATTATGGTTGATTCTGTTATTGGACTTTTTCAATGAGCTTTCTTGTCATATTTGGGAAGTCTACCACAGTATATGAATAACTGAGAATAGTAATAACAGTAACAACACAAGCACAATAATTCAGTCAAAAACTCCATTCTGAACACAATCTAGTTTATCCGATGGCGATTTAATCTGACTCGGTACCTGCATCGATTTCCCAGCCACGAACGGAAGGTTTGAACGTTGCAAGACTGGTTGTGTTTGGGTTGCACTGACCAAAATACAGTTTCATGGTGTCGGCACCCGAATAAAGTCTCATGATTGTGGTCGCAGTTGAGTTATGGTCGGAGGTATGCAGAAGAGGGCCACAACACACGCACGCACGCCCGAGTGAGAGAAAGCAGATTTTCGGATAACCAATGACAGAGTCGCGCTGACAAATCGCCCAAGATTATAGTGGCAGTCGTTGTTATTATGTCGTTAGGTGCCTGTGTCGGGGGCGAATCGTGCCTCTCCTGTCCTGAACCGGAATAATCCCGTAATAACAGCCAACCCTGCCTGTTACACCCCCTTGCCCCCCTTTGAACCCCTCCCCATCACAGCATTAAACCCGGCTTCAGGACGGATCATGCGGTGACGGCCCTTCAATGTTCATATGTTGGTTTGTGTTGACCTGAGTTTCAGTTAAACTCAAGAGTTGTATTTCGAGAAAACGGAGAAAAGTAGCTTTTCCTAGTTTAGGGTAAACTATTTTGGTGAACAAATAAATAGATAAGCTAGGTATAGGCTAAGCATTTTACTTTTATCAAGAGTCCGGTTTTACGTAACTTACGATTGACTCCCATCACGTCAACAATAATTATTAACCTTTGGAAAAAGTACGAAAAATTGCACTTCGTTTTCCACCGTTTTGATGTCATTTTTTCTAGTAAAAAAAATGCCAAGTCAATAAGTGGTTTAAATTGTGGATAAACATGCCAAGAATAGACTATCATCTATCAATTCTTGATAATCACGTGCCAAAGTATATCACATTACAACTATTACAAGGCTCATCAGCTTCACGTTCACTGTCAAGGACCCATCAGGGCCCATCAGGGTTTTTGGTCATAATTTTTTTTCGAAGTTCATTGTATTGGATATTATTAAGGTATTGAAATGCTAACTATTGCCATGAGAAATTAATTTTCTCTAAAAAATCTTATTTTTTTCTAAATATTTTATGGAATATGGGAGTTTAAAGTTGATTGTTTTTTTTTTGTTTTTGGGGGCAATTGTTTTCACCTATGAGATTTTAAACATTTATATTTTTTTTATAACTGAAAGACACCTTGGGTAAAAGAATGACACATTTTTTATTTCAATTAAGGGTCAATTGTACTCTAGAAATACAAGGTAGAAAAACGCATATTTCTTTCAACTTTCTCTGCTCATATCTCAAGTATGAAACTACATATCACTTTGAAATTTCCTGTACACATTCTTTACACAATTTAAAACAGTTGTTGCTTTGAAAATCTTAATTTATTCTATTACTTTTTTCTCAAATTTGATTTAAACAAAATTGTGCCAATTTGGTAATTGAGCATCAATCAGCACAGTTGAAAAGGTAAACCTGTGTAAAATAATAACACGAATCTGAATTCATCAATTGTTTTGAAAAAATGAGTATAGTTTCATGTAAAACTGTTGAGAAACAATTTGTGACGTCATGCTAAAAATGCAAGACCAACGGCTATCTTTTGAATTTGATAGTTGGCCCGGTCTCTCGGTAGGCGCGCTGCTGCTTCACTGCTACCCCCTCTACTACACTATCCAAACTCTTCCCCGCTCTTCGGCTTTGGACTGACAACACATCCTCTCACCCAACAAATTTCCATGTTCTGTCTCTTGTTCTTACTGTCAGTTGTCAGTTATTGAAGAATGGAAAGCTCGTCGAAAGACGAACAAATTTATTGTTAGGAGGCAGAAGAGAGAATACGTAAACTACTCATACAGAACTTGATCCTATTATAAGAAAAAGATTCAACTGCGTTGGAAGAACTGACACAATACCAAAACTATTATTTATATACTTATACAATAATCATGTAATTTATCCGATAAATCAAGGGTACAAATATTCCTTCTCAACATCGTTTAAAAATGTACTAGTCGATAAAAAAAGAAATAACTAAAGCATGACCGTACAACATCACAATACCATAAACGCAGCATGTTGAAAAATGGAATAGCAATGAAAAAAAAATGGCACTCCAAGTAATAAAACTCACGATCACGAACTCAATTGATATACATACGGTTTACTCTAGGCCAATTTACCGGACAAGTGTAGACCTACATGCATGTAACTGGACGATTCAAAAGATACTGAATTCAAAATACTATATGAAAAAAAATATTGACTTTGATCTCTACACAACCCCCCATATACTTCGTATATGCTAATATACATTGAGGAATACGATGCGAAAATAATATTAATTTCCTCTAATATTTGCACTTTGGAGACATGATTTATAACAATCTAGATAAGTTTGTTTGAAGAGTGTTTTGTCCTCGGTATGTCTCCATTCCTGAAGTCACAACATCCTGCTTCTGAATTCCTTCACTAAAGCTATCTGCGAATTGATAAAGTAAACAATAAACATTGACCGCGGGGTTTCGGGGGTGTACGTTACGCCACTGATTCGCATAATAACCATAGCATATTTTAGGTTGCTATTTTTAGAATCATCACGCTTTTATAGCTTCACAATAATTGGCTAATTATTCGCCAGTCCAAACAAGTGATTCAATTCAATCTATTGCGAAAAACAAAACAATATGCTGTTTCTCTCACTCTTCATACATTCTCCCTCACACAATCTCTCTCACTTACTCGCTCGCTCTCTCTATCTTTCGTAGATAGAGATTTCGAGATTTTATCGTAGAATCTATCCTTGAAGGAAGCTCATTCATGAACTTATTCAAAATTTCTTATTCAGACAAGAGTGGTCAATTTCAAATTTATTTATTAATTAATTATTCTATGATTCCCATGATTGACTGATCAATCTTATACTCATCTTGTATAAAAAACCATACTATTAGTATTTCATCAAATACTATTTCATTTGTACCTGTATTTGATCACTTACTGGGCATGTGTAAATATTTAATTGCCATTGGATCCATGCATCACCGTGATGATTGATATTTTATGGGACAGGAGATAAAGAGTGTTTCATACTGGTGGTCAGTATACGTACCAAATTCTCCTATCCCATACGGTGGTGATTATCAATATGAATAAACGGAAACCCCTAAATATTACTAGAGCCGGCATATTACTAAATTGGTAAGGATTGTTACTAGTTTTATTAGGTCATATGCTATCAATTACATAAAGTGTTCTCCGTTATAACACAAAGACATATTTTCTCATAAATGACAAATCTGATCGTAGTAATATTAAATATTATTTCTTATAATATCGTTGAACTACACAAAAAATAATATAGAATATAGTATATTAGTAAATGAACTAGCAGCTACCCGTCCTTCGTACGGATTATGTTTAGAAATACGACTAAATATGTTTCGGCTTTTTTGATAGCAATAATCATAAAGTTGTTAGCAGCTAAGTTAACAACTTAGGACGTAAACAATTCAGTGACAGTAGTTATCAGAGAGAATATTTGAGAACAGCTGATTGATATATCATCATAAATTACGTGATTTGTTGTTGTTCTTATGTTGTAATAATAGTGCTACCTGGCGAATTCCCAAGAGCCTAGCACAAACCGCACCTTCCTAAAATGTTAATTTTTGTTTTGATAAATTATTGAAATTAGAAAATTTTGTTTTTTTTTCAACAAAGAAATAATTGATAAAACATAAGATGAGCTTTGATTCACCAGACATATCTATATAAATAAAATTAGAGTTTTGTCTGTACATTTATCAGAATTGTATATTTTTTGGTTATTTTTACGTTTTATACATTAAATAAGCCGAAAATAGTCTTATCTCACTTTCTGTCTGTCTGTCTGTCTGTCTGTCTGTCTGTCTGTCTGTCTGTCTGTCTGTCAATGTCTTTAGCTATAAAAAACTAAATTAACTTTTTTTTAACAGAATAATAAACGTTTAAAAACCAAGTATTGTGCGATTTTGGATACATTTCTTCCAAGTTTTATTACCATATAAGAATAAGAACAAATCACGTAAATTATCATGATATATCAATCAGCTGTTCTCAAATATAAATGGTGGGCCCTTCGCGGCGTTATTTACGCTGTCTGCAGACTTGTGTAGTCGGAGCATTGCAGTCTTTTAGGAAACATATGTCTGGTGAATCAAAGCTCATCTTATGTTTTTATTTCTTTGTTGAAAAAAAACAAAATTTTCTAATTTGAATTTATCAAAACAAAAATTAACATTTTAGGAACGTGCGGTTTGTGCCAGGCTCTTGGGAATTCGGCAGGTAGCACTATTATTACCATGTAAGAAAAAATCCCGTAATTTATCATGATATATCAATCAGCTGTTCTCAAAAAATATTCTCTCCGATACCTGTTATTGAATAATTGTTTACGTTCTAAGTTGTTTACTAAGGGCCCGTTCACACAATACAGTTTTTGTGCGGTACAGTAAATTTGCTGTATCAGTTATTTTGCAGTGCTTTCGTTTGTATGTACATTTCATATTGTATGTTCACACAATACTGTTTCAACTGGATCCAGTAAAAAAGTTGTTGTAGCCGATTTCTACATTCGGTTTTCTCTTCGAAAACTGTATCGCTAAAATCAGCTGTACCGCAAAATTACTATTCGCATCCGGTGGCACATGTATTGTACCGGTAATGGATATGTTCAAACGATACGCTTATTATGCTGGAAGCAGTCTTCAGATCGTCAGCAATGATCTTCTTCATTGATATTCTTCAGCATTGATCTTCTTATTAGCGAATTCCAGTGTCCAGAAGTGGAAGATATTAATTGCGAAAATTTAATTTCTCCAATATATGAGAGACCCGCCTTGTGGGACAAGACTTAAGATTAATATAAAAATAAAGAGAGAAAAATGTGTAGAATATTGAAACCAGAATTTGTGTACTTTGATCAAAATTTAAGAGAAACCTTCAGTAAGAAACTTATTTGAAAAAATCTTACACAAATAAAAAAAATCCTGGACTGGAATAAATAAATCTGAACTGGAAGCTCAATGGAAGAAGGAGGAGAGCACAGCAATAAGCAGCAAAGCCGGACTGTATCGTCTGAACGGGGGGGCCTAAGCTGCTAACAACTTCATGATCGTTGCTATCAAAAAAGCCGAAACATATTTAGTCTTATTTCTAAACATAATCCGTACGAAGGACGGGCACAATAGCTAGTGTTTCCTAAAATACTGCAATGCTCCGACTACACAAGTCTGCAGACAGCGTAAATAACGCCGCGAAAGGCCCACCATTTATATTTGAGAACAGCTGATTGATATATCATGATAAATTACGAGATTTGTTCTTATTCTTATGTGGTAATAAAACTTGGAAGAAATGTATCCAAAATCGCACAATAATTGGTTTTTAAACGTTTATTATTCTGTTAAAAAAAAGTTAATTTAGTTTTTTATAGCTAAAGACATTGTCAATAATGTTTTCAATACTGTTCAATAACTAAAATCCCGATCGATGCTCTCGTTTTTGAGGAGAAGGCCGCGTAAAATGTATCCAAAATCGCACAGTACTTGGTTTTTAAACGTTTATTACTCTGTTAAAAAAAAAGTTAATTTAGTTTTTTATAGCTAAAGACATTGTCAATAAAGTGTTCAATACTGTTCAATAACTAAAATCCCGATCGTCGCTCTCGTTTTGGGGCCGTGACAGACAGACAGACAGACAGACAGACAGACAGACAGATAGACAGACAGACAGACAGACAGACAGACAGACAGATAGACAGACAGACAGACAGAAAGTGAGATAAGACTATTTTCGGCTTATTTAATGTATAAAACGTAAAAATAACCAAAAAATATACAATTCTGATAAATGTACAGACAAAACTCTAATTTTATTTATATAGATAGTTATAATATTACTATAAAAACTGCATTTGGTTTTGATCTGAACGCTGCTAAGATGAAAAGATTATTTGTCTCACTATATTATATTATATCATACTACACTATAATATAAGCGAATTCTCTTTTCTTAGCAGCGTTTAGAAAGAAAATAAAACTTTTTTTTGGTGGCAGCTGAGAAAATTTTATTTTTCATATCCCGATGAATAGAATATTTTGAATACATTATTAGGTACTTGAAATATCAAATTAAAAATTAATTTTTATTATTGATGTTTAACAACTTTGCGGTGTGCATGCTTATACATTTGATCGGACCGCTGTGGAAACACAAATGTAGGCTGTCTTCTGTGAGGCAGAAGAGTCAAGCTAGTAGCCAGCCTATTGTAAAATCTTAAATGTTGTGAATTCGCTTTGAATGGGTGAGAGTTGGAAAGGGAGGGGTACTTGCCGTAGACGTGTCGGTCGGTCGGTCGGTCTGAGGTGGGGACAAAACCTAACACTTCCCCGCCGGCTTCCACTGAAGCGGCGACAGCGCTATCAGCCGGCAGAATTCCGAACTAATAGTCTCGAAATCGAGAAACTGCTAGGGTACAATTGACCCTTAAGCAATTGGTCTTTCAAAAATAATTTTTTGAAAAACTGAAATTTTTCGTATATTAAAAAAAAATTATTTTGAGAAAACTAATTATTATTTGATCGGAATGAAAAATATGTCATTTTGTTGCTCAATGTGTCTTTTATTTTAGAAAAATTTTCATAAGTTTAAAATAACTTGTAGCGGAGATCAATTGCCCCCAAAAACTGAAAAATTTCAACTTTAAACTCCCATATTCTATAAAATATTTGATGAAAAAAAAATTTCTCATGGCAATAGTTAGCATTTTAATACCTTAATAATATCCAATACAATGAACTTCGAAAAAAATAATAATGACCAAAAACCCTGTGCACAGCCTTAATAAAATCGCGCCGTTGTCCGCCCGTCTGTGCTCTAGCTCTTGAAAGGAAGATTATAGATTCTTGAAATTTGCTATATACCTTTCTCTTAGTCCAAGTACTTTGTCTAGCTCATGATTTTGATGTTTGGGGGTCAAATATAAAAATAATTATGATGTAAAACAGATCGTCATAATAGGATCAAGGTTAGCTTTGACTAGTGAAAATCAAAACATTACACAGCTGGTTCATTTCGAATACAAAAAGAAATTGAAGATTATTACGAAGCTTGCTGCTTAGCTCAATTATCCATTTTGTTTTTGCATTTTTTTAAATTGAGAAGAATATGATGTATTGCAATTGCTTGGCTTTAAAGGCAGGAGAAAAATATTAATGATTAATTCGTACGAAATGAAAATTGGGACTGCCTTTATTCGATGAATGAAAGTAGCCTATTGATAAAATTATGGATACATTTATTGATCGTTTAACCAGGCGTATTGCAAAGGGAAAAAGATACCCAATAACCTACGTCCCCAAAAATCTTGAATCTTTGAAGGAATTTATAAACACACGTGTCAAAATGCATTTCAAATTGAGAAGAGATCCCACTAACAATGATTTAAAAAAATATTTTTAAAATATCTATAGAGCTTATCGCAATGCTCTGAATAAAATTATAAACTCTGCAAAGCAGCTTACAATAAAACAAATATTAAAAATTGTATAATAATTGCATTTAATTACGGATATAATGACGTTATTGGTGAGATTCAAAAGGATAACAGGAATATGGCATAAGATTCAACCACACTAAATGACTATTCAAAAAAATGTTGGTAAATTGCAGGCTCAAAGCATAAACATCATGGAGTTGTTTTAACCTATGCTAATAATTCTCAGAACCGGATAGCTTCCACTTTCTTTATGAGATCTCTCACGAAATTTAGGCACAATCAAGAACCTTTGAACTACTGCAGCCCAGGAATAAATATAATCTAAGCAATAAGATTTTTGAAAAAAAAAAAATAGAATCCAAACTATCTCATCTCCCAACCGCTTACTTCTATTTTCTGTAGATGTTTTGAAGAAGGCTTTTTTCCCCAACATTTCAAAGCAGCTAAATGAAACCTCTTTTCAAACCGGGTAACCCTTTCAATCCCAGTAATTATAGACCGATTAGTCTCACCAGAAATTTGGCTAGAACTATGTAAAAAATTATAAAGTCAAGATTTGTGTATTTCTTAAATAAACACAAAATAATAAATAGTAAACAATTTGGTTTCAAAAACTATAAAAGCACAGTCGATGCTCTAATAAAATTTGGAAATACCATATCCCATGATCTGTTTTCTAATATGAAAAGAATTGCTGTTTTTCGTGATATTCGCAAAGCCTTTGATACCATACCCCATAATATATAATTTAATAAACTGAAGTCTTATGGATTAAAAGGAGTTTTCCTTAACTTAATTGAGACTCACCTCCTAAAAACAGTCGTTAAGTCACGTCAGAGGCCCTGAACTTATTCAGGTGCGACCTGATAACTCTGACACCAGACCTGAGCCAGCCAGGCCACACGATATTATTATTATTATTACCTCCTAAATTGAACCCAATCCTAAACTAATAAGGTCATACAAGCAGTGGCAGCTCGTGAGCTCTCACCTTGGGGGTTCAACTTCTTGGGAGAGTACCAAATGAAATGCCTTCACTTAATAACTTTAAAGGTTTTTTAAGGTATTTTTGTCATACTAAATATTATTATTACATGCAAAAGCCATAATATTTCCACAGATTATTTTGATTCGAATAGAGTTGTATACTTGTGTACTTACCAATTCTGGAGATTGATATTTCATAATGTCTGCAATCGAGATGCTCCATCAGCTCCATGCATGATGATATTTTTCGATTTTCAAAACTCGGGCTTCGAGTTGTACTGAACGGAGTTTAGATGAACCTTTGTGCCAAATTTATTGTTCCAGGTCGTTGCCGTTAATGTGAAATCTGTAAGACTGAGATACACACCCCTACTCTCTCTTATTATATAGATTGTGTAATATACATTTTAGTAGCAAAATATACTAAAATAGAATAGTTATTAATTATTTTCAAAACTATTGTCTCAATGAATAATAAGACGAAATTGTCACAACCACATTTATTAAAACTTTGAGAAACTAGTTTCGGTTGTTACACCATTGTCAATCTCAAACTAAAACTAAAGTACAAAGAAGATGTTCTCTGTTCTCTGTTTCGGTTGTTACACCATTGTGAATCTCAATCAAACTAAAACTAAAGTACAGAGATGATGTTCTCTGTTCTCTGTACTTCAGTTTTAGTTTGATTGAGATTGACAATGGTGTAACAACCAAAACAGAGTTGTTTTATTATTCATTATGGATACCTTCCACAATATCACCTTCGCCACTACAAAGGACTATTGTCTCATAAAAACATCCAATTATTTACATCTTATGTCATAATTCAAGGTACCGGTATCTGTAATACTGCAATATATGTGTAGTAGTAGTAGTAGTAGTACAATAGATACAATAGACTAAAATAGAATAACTATTAATTATTCACGAAACTATTGTCTAACAAACACATTTACGCTAATAAAATATTTTAAACATGAATATTTTGGCAGGTTTGCCACATTTGTTGTTGGCATCTTACAATCTCTGCTGCTCGTGGTTTCTGAAACCAATGTAGTCATCATCTGTGACGTCATCATTCGACGTCATTGTTGTAGTAGACCACCCATCACCCTCGCTGTCAGCCCTCGCTATCTTTTGCGGGTCTCTTCTCTTCTGTCATCTTTCTCGCCATCCTCACCGCCCTCCATCAGCGTCATCATCCATTCTTCTTCCGCCTCATTTTGCAAGCTAAAAAATGAAGCGCAGAGTAAAAGGAGGAGGAAAAAAATGACGAGAGAATGTCAACGAAAAGATAAGATTCACTTGCGTCGACCAAAAGAACGGCGTGGTTGCTTCACAGCACCACCGAGCATTTTGATAAATCGGCCGACATAAAACCCCCCCTGACAAACTTGAAGACCCCGTTTTGCTTCCCCTCTACCCAGCCTTGTCTTCTTTTCATAGTCAACGTCTGGTCAGATCTGAATTTCTAATTTAGCGACGACGTCTTCAGCTACAGCATAGTGAACGAATGCCAACGTCTATCACCAGCCTCTCTTCTTCCTATTCTAGGTAATGTCTCTTTCTCAACCACCCACCAGTGATACGTTCACCCATTTAGACGCTCAAACCCATTTTCCCCCTTCCACCGCGGGTGACACCGAGCCATTACCTCCAGCGAAATATTATTATTAAGATACATGGAAGAGAATACATGAGCAAGAGTACGAGACAGGGTGCTGAGTCGACCCCGCGGATTACAAATGGCCCATCTTCAGAGCTTGAATACCTCCGACTTTTTCAAATACGCCGCTGCAGATTTTTCAAATTAATGTACCGTCTACCGTAGCCAACAACACGCTAATGTCTATTTAGCGTACGAATGCCTATGCACCACTTTGTTACGGCTCTTTCAGCATAAATGAATATGTGAGATGTCATTGATCTCTCCAGCTGCATTTATTCTTTCGCTGAAAATAGTGACTTTAAAAGAGTATTTCTCTCACCTTCAAGCGTAGGGCTCTTACGCTTGACATTTTCAATTCACATTTGAACTTTCAATTTCACATTTCAATTTTATTCATTGTTTGTTCAGTAGGCTACAATAATCTAAACAAAAAGTAATAATAATGAATATTTGCATAAAACATCTTGAAAAAAATTGTTCCATCCCTCTTTGAGCAAGTCCTGTGTTGAGGGATGATGCATTTCTGAGTATGCTTATGTCTTTGAAATAAGAGACCCTTCACTTGTTCAGGTGTGACCTAGTAACTCTGACACTAGATCTGATCCAGCCAGGTCATTGTTATTTTTTTGAAATAAACAAAAATTGGCTATGTCTATAAAACAGATTAGAAAAACACATCGTAGTACACTGATTTACGCGCAACATTAGAGTTCACTGAAAAATGTTTTGAGTATGAAGTAACGAAGAAAACTATTAATAAATTAATCATCTATCAATTTAAATGGCTATTTCATCTTAGACGTTCACAAATTTTTGTATGTTAAATTCGCTACAATATAATTATATGGCGGGCCGCTTAGCGCAGTTGGTTGGGGCGTCGCAACTTCAGCTTGCTGTCGTTTAAGCGGTCGTGGGTTCAAATCTCGCTCCACCGTCAGGCATTTATGTGTAATCATTCACCTCATTACCCACGCATAAGTCTCGGACTCATGTGGGCATCATCAGCAATAAAGAAAAAAATGCTACAATTATTAATAATCAAGATAAGTATTCCAGCTGACACTTTCACAAGTTATTGCGATTGAAATAGGCTGATTTGAATATTCTGCTAAATCCTCAAACTTGCAATTCAGTTTGAAATGAATCAGAAATGTTGAATAGTTCTACTGGTGAGATAATTGCGACACTAGACGATACACGACAAGAAAATTTTGAAGTGCTGTGTGTCAGTGGGGTTTTTTGACTGCCAGACGACTGTAATAACGACTTAGGATGAGTAAATAAATATATGGATGAAGAAATAGGTGAAATACCCTGAACTTACAATTTCATTCAACCTCCTCCTATAATATAGAATATATTAATGCAATTGAACATGAATGTTGATGTTTCCAGGTACAGTCTCATTCAAACATGAAAAAGGACAGTAATTGAATAATAGATTCCGTGTGTGGATAGCATATTCGATGATCACCATCACATCAATCGACTAGCTCACAATCGATATCAGTTGAGTTTTACTTTTTTTGTGCAGAGGAACAAAAGAAAACCATCGAAAGCGGTGAACTTGTTGAAACGTGGATATCGTGCAATGGAAAAGGAAGCAAGGGAGTGGCCAACAAGGGACAGAAAACAAGAAAAAAAGGGAATTGTTGAAAAAATGCGTTACCGATGAGATTATCTCAGTTCTTTGAGCTGATTGGCTGATGGGAATGAGACTTTCGCGTGATACAAAGCTATTAGGATGGCAACTTTGTATTTTGATATCCACGCCAGTAAAACAGCCAGCCAAGGCTCAATGCCCGCCTCTAAACCAGAATTCCCTCTGGCATAAATTCTCCACTTTTTTATTTTTTCCTCCAATCCATCTTCCTCTATTCTACTCTTCATCATAATATCTTCTATTTCTCTCCACTTTTATTCTTTTCTCTGCTGGTTTTATTCTCTCCGTCAATCCATCTCGCTCTTCATCATAATATTATATTCTATTTCTATTTATTTTTATTATATTTAAGTTTCTCCAACAATCCTTCATTCTCCCTCTTATCCAAATATTTCTTCATAATTAACAACAATCTCTCTTCATTCTCCTTCTCCCCGCGCAATATTATTCTTCTTATCTTCCCCATATTCTCCTCTTCACCTCTGAATTATTTCTAGGTAGTAACGTTTTCACGATTCTTGAATTGGCTCTATCTTTGTAAGAACAGGATAATTAAAATTCAAATTCATTTATTCGCACAGTTGATCATCATTGTTCACAGTACACAGTTAACAATACATCATCAGTTGTAAAATACATTACTGCAAAATTAAAAAAATAAACATAAAACGAAAATCCTAAAACATGTCTGATATGTTTCAAAGTTTTATAGAAACTTCTATAAGGTCTCTCTGGTAGTTTCACAGCCTGATTCAGTTCATTTTTTGTTTAGTTAATCTAGTTCTGTTTATTTTCTCAATAGCTGGAATTTCTAACAAAGCTCACATTGCGTTTTACATGGCGGAGAGCATTAATTTATTGCTCTAAAAATGATTATGCGATTAATTGTGATTGCGCTGCGTGTGCCAGTAGAGAGAGGATTCTCTAGCATTAGAAGCCATTTTTTTCATTGGCGTAATGTTTTTAGACTTTTTTAAATGCTTATGCCCATTTGTTGAAATTTTTTCTCTGTAATCAAATGCATAGGCTATTTTTATAATCATTTTATATTCATTTGGGCTATAAGAGAAATAAATAAGATTATGATTCGAGACTTTCAGTACAAAACAAGTTGCCCATTAATTATACATATTTTTTATATAGACTGCAATCAGGAAAAAAGTTGAAATCTCGTATGATAAGGATCAGGGTAGAGTGTTTGAGACTACTGTGATGCAGTGTAGAGGCGGATGACATGGACAACTACTACAATAACAACAAAAATGAAAGAGTAGAGAATATTATTAATGATTCGAATTTCCACCTGAAGAGATTAACGAACAGACCGAACAAGCAACGATGACGTACTGTCTGCAGCTGAATAAAAAATAAAAAAACCTCACAGGAGAGATCAAAGTCATTGAAAGCCTGCCTTCAAAGTTGGAGGAACATGGTATTCGTTGTAGGATTCACCATTGAATAGCATCTTTATGGTGCCGAAAGAATGAATGATTTAATTGCCATAAATGATCAATGGGGATTTCCAGTGCTGTGAACATGTTGAGATTCATGCATCCTGTGAGAAGTTGAACTGCAACCAGGCAGCCAACACGCAATGTCTGTTAACTATCTTCGCATTGTAATGCTGCCACTTAGTTCCACGATGTTGCTTCTGTGGTGCTCTTTATGGGTGGTCTCAATGAGTTCTAAATCGAACTAATGAATACAAGAGTTATCAAATTTATTTAATAATTTATTGGCACGTTTTCATAAAAAGTACATAAATAATGGTATGATAAGAAAGAGTATTGAGTTTATTAACTTGTTATGTGAATTTAACGACTTGCAGTCAAATATTCATTAAGATTAAGTAAAATTTACTTACTCTGTAGGCCGAGCGCTTACGAATCGTTGAGATCCGTTTTCAGAGGCGTGTTCCTAGATCGTCGATGCCAGTTTTTTGGTTAGAAGAATTTTGGTTTTTGTAAAATGTGATCAAAAAGTTTGCGTGATTTAAAATTTAGTTGTTCGTTGAGGATGTTTTGTTTATTGTGTGTGGTGTGTTTGTATATTTCAATTTGTCATGAAATTTGAAATATACAAACACACCACACACAATAAACAAAACATCCTCAACGAACAACTAAATTTTAAATCACACAAACTTTTTGATCACATTTTACAAAAACCACAATTCTTCTAACCAAAAAACTGGCATCGACGACCTAGGAACACGCCTCTGAAAACGGATCTCAAAGATTCGAAAGCGCTCGGCCTACAGAGTAAGTAAATTTTACTTATTCTTAATGAATATTTGACTGCAAGTCGTTAAATTCTCATAACAAGTTTATATTAACAACGCAGTTCGTCATGGAACAAGAAATCCAGGAAGTATTGAGTTATTGGCTAACAAGTTGATAAATAATAGTTTGATAAATGTATTGATAATAGTCATTCATTCTAGTCCAAAAATTATATTTGAAGAAATAGTTTTGCTTGAAGAGGGAGGAGACAATTTTTCAAGATGTTTTATGTGAATATTCTCAATTATTGAATATATTTAGGCCTACTTTGTATTTGGTAATATTAATTTTTGTATTTTACAAGCCTGTGTTGACAATGAATGAAATTAAGTTGAATTGACGTATAAAACAAACAAAACAGAATGAAAATCTAAGGAGGAAAATGCATTGATTTGTCTCTCATACATTATATTTATTTTCTCAGTTCGAAGTTATCAAGGTTAAGTTTGAATGGACGAATTTTTGTCTAAACTTCGCCCTTATTACGTGAATGCTTCATATAAAATCTCATTGCTAATATCCAAGCTTTTTCTCATATAGGCCTACAATCTATTGTGTTGTTAATAATATTCTTTCAGTCTAATGGATATTCGATAATATCTAATCAGTCACAATGGAATTTTGTAAATTTACGTAAATAAAGTAATTTTATCTTACTCTTTATACATCTCCCAGCTCCCTTAGTGTACCGGTACGCACTTTGTTGAGTATTCTTGGTACTAGTTATCCATGTCATCCTTTTTCACATCTCATTATAGTAGTTTCAAAAATATATTATTTTCTAGTTTGAACTTCTACTTACAGACGTGTGACTCATTATTGAGTATGAGTATAAAATTTCACCGAAAAGGGCTGTACGCTTCTCCACTTTATCCACCCATAATTACCCCCAAATCTTTCTCATCGGATTCTCCCACAGATTCTCCCACAAATTCAATTCTCTTGAGGAACAAGAAAAAGGCACATTCACAATAATGGAGAAAAATTGTGCAGACAACGTGTTTGCCAGTAGTCTGTAGTTGGCCATCATTGATCCAGAGTGCGATATTCACGGTCCAGCTGACAAGGAAAGAGTCTGGAATTTAGGCGAAGTTAAAAACGAATATGGCTGCACGGTTGGCTTCAGCTTTGGTCAACCACTGTGAGAATTGCATTGTTTTCTTATCGTCCAAGAGCATCAACAGAACAATCTGCTGGTAGTTTCCTCTGATGGCAGCGGCATTGTAATTGAAATAATTCCAACGGAAGCTGCGAAACGTTTGTTTCTCTGAGAAACTATAAAGAAGAAACGGAAAGACGGTGTTTTCTATTAGTGGAAGATAGAGGTCACCATTAATTTGCTCTGATGATCGTTGTTGGTTCAGGAATCATGGTAGAATTTCTTGAAAGAAGTTCTTCATGGGAAAACAGCATTTAACGCTGTAGATTGTAGAACCTGGCCAGAATTTAAGTCAATGTAGTCACAGTAATTAAGCTGAGAAAAGGAGTCAGAGAAAGGCCAGGAAAATAAATAGAAAAATAGAAGAGTTGGTTACATAATAAGAAGGATGTAACTACTACAGATTGGAGCGACGCTTGTGGAAAAGGAAGAAGAATAAGAAGAAAAAGGAAAAGGAAAAGAAGTAGAAGGAGAAGTAGAAGAAAAGAAGGAGGAGGAGAAGAGGAAGGAAAAAAGGAAGAGAAGAAGAGGATGAAAAAGGAACAGATAGAGAAGTAGAAACAGACAAGATTGAGCAAGAAATGAGCCTTGGATTGATTCTCTAACCCTTTAGGTCAAATACCCCTTTCACGGAACCTGGAGAGTCTGGCCAGAATATAAGCACAAAAGTTAGTGTAGCCAAGAACTAAAGGCTACCGAAAACGGAAGTCAGAAAAAGGAAAGAAATAAGGCGAGTGGGTGGAGTAATAAGAAGGGAAGAAGAATAAGTAAAAAGAGAAGAAGACGAGGAAGTAGAAGAAGAGGCGGAAAAAGGAATGGGAGGAGTAAGAGAAGGAAAGAAGAAGAAAAAGAAGAAGAAGAAGAGGCATTGGTGGTGACGGTGTGCAGCTAGCGAAGAGCAACGCAACGCGAGTTCCCGAGTCAGCATGACTAGGCGTCTCTTGATTAATGATCAGTGAACATCTGAACGCATCAAAGTCCGGAGAAGAGGACTTGTAAAGCCGCCTAAAGCCAGTACAGTAGAAACAGCCGACAAGCCAAACCAAGAGAGCTACCGGTCTTTCTCCTTTTATTTTATTCTCTCTATTCTGCCGTACCGGGCCCATATTATTAATATTATCCGCCGCCGCGTCGAACGCTGTAGCTATGAAAGGAGCCATTGATCCGCGGAGGTTACATCTTTTGTGGCGCGTTTAAATCGCGTGGTGGCCGGTGGCGCGACAATGCCTAATGGGACGTACGCGCAATCACACGCCACTGACCGAAGCGGCAATCGCTCGCTGATCCCACGCCGTTGTTGTGCTACCTCTTCTCATCTGTATTCTACACTCATGCTTGTATGACTACAGACATTCTTCTGTTGGAAATTCGAAAACAGAGATCGCATTGAACAATTCATATTCCTGAGCTTGATCTATCAGTTTTTATCGTTCAATTCACTATTTCCATGTTATATCATCTGAATTTGAAATCTTTATTTGTTCTCAGCTCAATGAAAGATACAATATTGGCTCCTGAACAATGGCAGATACACAATAAACATTCGAGGGCAACAATTCCTTGGTCCACTGACTATCAGGATCATGATGGGTGAGCGGGGGGGGGGGTTACCTAGTGAGTTATATTATTATTTCCAACAATCTCGAAATTACCCTTGCCAGTACTATGAATGTAATGAACATGTTCGAGCTAAATCCAATGCATTTCCGTCATTTTAATTGAAAACTGGAAGATCAAAAACAGTGGCGGTTACTTGCTTCCATACCGTAGCGATGATAGTTCTACTTCGAAATGAATTATCAATATTTAAATTGACCTGGCTGCCTCAGGTCTGGTGTCAAAGATATCAGGTCGCACCTGAAGAAGTTCAGAATCTCTGATGTGACCCAACGTCTGTCTTTGGGCAGATGGGACTGACAGGCTAAACGTATTCTCTGTGAAATTAAATTGTGATTATTACTGGGTGTGTTCAGCAGTTTTCCAAGTAGGGTCCACCGTGCAGGGATATCTTTCCCCTCAAGATTCGTTTTGGGTGCCCCATCTTTGTTTTGGGTGCATTTCCCCATGAACCATAATTTAATTTTTTTAGAATAAATTAATGTTGTTTTTTAGTAGATAAATCAAAATATATAAATATTATTTATATATATTCTACTATGTTAAATAATTCATTTATCTAGTTTATTTTATTCTAAATCTGCTCATCAAATAGCTATAGACATACTTTTACTTTGGTTTAACTTTAAGATGCTCTCTACTGCTAACATATTTCATAATGACAGACTTATGGATTAATTCCATGAAACACTTAATGCATAACATTTTCACTACTAAATATTCGATGGATTGATTGTATGTAAATTTTCATTTGTCCTTAGTCTTAGGCTGATGCTCGTTGCCAGCACACAAACCTTTGGTTTTGCAGGAAACGCCGTTACGGTTATGTAAAAAGAAAATATTTTATTTCATGTATTTATTAATATTGAGTATATTTTTGTTTAGAAAGTACACTGTTTTTGTTTGAAAATTATTATGTATATAGCAAATAAATAAATTTGAAATGTGGAAATAAACTTGTGTTTGGTCTATTTTAATAGACAAACTCTGTGTGTGAGTGCATGCAACTCTATTTAGAGATTTGTAGCGTTTTCATTCAAAGGTTTCTATGAAGAGATCAAAGATTTCAAATGCTTCTCGTATAGACATAATGAGTTTTGGGGGTCTTATCAGGAAAGTTTTGAGAAATAAGCACTCTAGAACAACTTTCAAACCAGTTTTTTGACCTATATCGGAAATAATGAGTGGGAAATAGATATTTTGTTTGTAAAATTGTAACTTAAAATGCATCAGTTTCTCCCCAAAATATTGCGTAACACTGACTGATTCCAATCTGGAATATAACTGGAGCAATTAGCTCCAAATTCATGTACAATATCAAGAAAGAACTTCATGAAAGAACAAAGAACAACCGCTTTGTGCAGTCATGAACACAATATTGCTGTATTACATTATTTTTGATTCACAGGTTGTGAATCAGGAAAAAACAAAGTGTGTGCATTTCATTTCGGCTAAAAGGTCTCTTCAAAAGAAGAAAAACGGCAAGCGTAAAACATGTCTATTCTCGTATCCAAAATAAAGGCAATTGAAATTGAAAACTCAAAAACTGCAATCAGCCCTCATTTTGAACACGGGTATTGTAGAGCGTTCTTAATAAATACACTATTTCTGTTTCAAAAATATATCTGAAATTATGTATCACATAATGAGTGTTAGCATCAAATTTTTCTAATTATAAACTCCTGACGATTTTTTAAATTTTTATAATCTGACGATTATAAACTCCTGACGAAATTTTTCTAAGTATAATCTCCAGGCGACTCCATGAGAAGAGTTTGAAATTCATTTGTGGATCAAACTGAAGATAGATTAAACGACTGATAACGTATTTCAGAATTTGATTGATTCTATCTCCAATAGTTTCCAATCTATACATGAAAGTTCATTTTATCGAGTGTGCAGGCCCACAGGTACAATCCCTTTCAACCGTTACTGACTGCGGGTAACTCTTCAGACCTCAACAATATGTTTTACTCCAGATAGCATACTTGTATAATTTTTTTCAATGGCTTATTGAACTTTTATTAATATTGAAATCTTTTATACATCAGATCACTGTTATAGAAAAAAATATGTGCTCAATTCTTACTTAATTCATCAATGTGAACCTGTGCAACTACCGTATATTCTATGAAGAGAAGGGGAAAAAACTTGCAGACTAGTAATATGGTGGAAATACGACAGACCAACACAAACCCAAATGATTGAGACAGTTTGAGAAGGGAACTGTGACTGTAGCTGATAAAACAGAAGGAAACTGAGAAACGAGGGGCTGAAAGTGGCCAAACAGGGATAAGACCCTAGAGAACACCCCGGGCGAGCTGCGTCACACTTATGACACTAATTTTTCTCCCCATCAACTTTGTGCTGCCAAGGTGGAGCGGAAATAAATCGAGAGAGAACCAGAAAGACAAAGTGCAAAGACAAAGACAATGAAATAAAGACGATGATAAAGAAAAAAAGACAAAGTGCAGGAGGTATGTCGTTGCTTGTAATGTGCCACAAGCTGAATCATGAACGAGGAAAACTTGCATTTAAACTTTTACAGCCATCTAGTAGCTATAGATATCTACTATAGCTATTATAGCTCCTTTATCTATGAACTCATTCATTGCTTTTCTCAATATTGTTCTCACATTCTCATGGGGAAAAAGCGTTTGGTATTCTTTTTAATATTTGAATAAACAGTCAGAGACTTGTGTACTTGAGAAGCTGGCTGCTATAAACGAAATAATAATATTAATGCAATATTAATAATCTATATAAATAAAATTAGAGTTTTGTCTGTACATTTATCAGAATTGTATATTTTTTGGTTATTTTTACGTTTTATACATTAAATAAGCCGAAAATAGTCTTATCTCACTTTCTGTCTGTCTGTCTGTCTGTCTGTCTGTCACGGCCGCAAAGGCATTTTTCGCGGCCTTCTCCTCAAAAACGAGAGCATCGATCGGGATTTTAGTTATTGAACAGTATTGAACGGTTTATTGACAATGTCTTTAGCTATAGAAAACTAAATTAACTTTTTTTTAACAGAGTAATAAACGTTTAAAAACCAAGTGTTTTGCGATTTTGGATACATTTTACGTGGCCTTCTCCTGAAAAACGAGAGCATCGATCGGGATTTAAGTTATTTATCAGTATTGAAAACCTTTTTGACAATGTCTTTAGCTATAAAAAAACTAAATTAACTTTTTTTTTAACAGAATAATAAACGTTTAAAAACCAAGTATTGTGCGATTTTGGATACATTTCTTCCAAGTTTTATTACCACATAAGAATAAGAACAAATCACGTAATTTATCAATCAGCTGTTCTCAAATATAAAAGGTGGGCCCTTCGCGGCGTTATTTACGCTGTCTGCAGACTTGTGTAGTCGGTGCATTGCAGTCTTTTAGGAAACATATGTCTGGTGACTCAAAGCTCATCTAATGTTTTATCAATTATTTCTTTGTTGAAAAAAAAACAAAATTTTCTAATTTAAATTTATCAAAACAAAGATTAACATTTCAGGAAGGTGCGGTTTGTGCTAGGCTCTTGGGAATTCGCCAGGTAGCACTATTATTACCACATAAGAACAAATCACGTAATTTATCATGATATATTAATCAGCTGTTCTCAAAAAATATTCTCTCCGATACCTGTCACTGAATTGCTGATGTTCTAAGTTGTTTACTACTGTTCTAAGTGTTCTAAGTGTTCACACGATACAGTTTTTGTGCGGTACAGTCAATTTGCTGTATCAGTTATTTTGCAGTGCTTTTGTTTGCATGTACATTTCATATTGTATGTTCACACAATACTGTTTCGACTGGATCCAGTAAAAAAGCTGTTCTAGCCGATTTCTACATTCGGTTTTGTCTTCGAAAACTGTATCACTAAAATCAGCTGTACCGCAAAATAACTATCCGTATCTGGTGACACATGTATTGTACCGGTAATGGATATGTACAAACGATATGCTTATTACGCTGGAAGCAGTCTTCAGATCGTCAGCATTGATCTTCTTCATTGATATTCTTCAGCATTGATCTTCTTATTAGTGAATTCCAGTGTCCAGAAGTGGAAGATATTAATTGTGAAAATTTAATTTCTCTAATATATGAGAGACCCGCCTTGTGGGACAAGACTTAAGATTAATATAAAAATAATGAGAGAAAAATGTGTAGAATATTGAAACCAGAATTTGCGTACTTTGATCAAAATTTAAGAGAAACCTTCAGTAAGAAACTTATTTAAAAAAATCTTATACAAATAAAAAATCTTACACAAATAATCCTGGACTGGAATAAATAAAACTGAACTGGAAGCGCAATGGTGGGAGTTGCTGGTCTCCTATCGGGCGCCTCCCCAGGTGGCGGATTGGGGGATGCCTCCTAGATATAGGTGGTACCGGGGAAATGAAATACCCGGGGTGGACCAAAACCAGCATAGAAACTGCTGCCTTGCAGATGGAGGTCAATGGAAATCCAAAGGCTAGGGGAAGAAAACCCCAATAGAAAATTGACTGCTGCCTTGTAGTTCAGCATTGGTTTGTTAAAGGCTAAGGAAGGATACCTGAAAAAATTCCCTGGTCCTCCAGGTTGGGGGTTGGATGTGGGGCTAACTCCCCCACTTTATAAAAAAAACATTTGTTATGGAAGCAGAAAATGATAGGAACGGACGGCTCTCAAGGAATTTAGTAAAGGAACAGACATTTAAACGATCACTGGATAAGGACCGTTGGCGACAATTAATAGTGCAGGCCATGACCCGTCCTGGGTTGTAGGGCCACTGAAGAAGAAGAAGAAGAAGGAAGCGCAATGGAAGAAGGAGGAGAGCACAGCAATAAGCAGCAAAGCCAGACCGTGTGAACATCACAGTACAGTTGACGCCGTACAGTAAAAAAACCGTACCGCAAAAAAACTGTATCGTCTGAACGGGGCCTAAGATGCTAACAACTTCATGATCGTTGCTATCAAAAAAGCCGAAACATATTTAGTCTTATTTCTAAACATAATCCGTACGAAGGACGGGCACAATAGCTAGTTAAAGATAATTTAGATAATAAAGATAAATAAGTAAAGATAATTTTTTATTTATACTTTATAATATACTTGAAAAGCTAGTCATTGAAAAAACGGAAAAATAATATTGATACAAAAATGTTCACTAATATTCTTTATAGGTTGTATAATATCAAAATAATAATAATATATATATAATATCAAATTAGGTTAGTTGTACAATATCATTCGGTTATAATTTATTCCAATGTAATAATGTTCCAATAATTTGTATCAATGTATAATACGATACAGCTCATAAGACAGGAAATGGAAGAATTGAGAACCTCCTCCATGTTGGAAGTCGGTTAATAAAAATAATAGACATTGGTTTCTCATGTCTACTGACTCGAACCGGAACGGAGTAGCTAGCGATAGTCAGATTGTAGCAGCTGAATAAAGTAATATGAAATAATATAATTATATAAAAATATGATGTAGTAATAATAACCAGATCTAAGAGCTAGTAATAAAGAAGAGAAAAGTAGTTTTTGTACTGTATGTTTCATAATGATGCACTGCCCTACTTGAATACTAATATAAATTTTACTCGTCAATAATAGTTTGAGATAGAAATTCAACAGGTTCCTGGAACTTGAAAACATCCAAACTATAAACAATAATATAAAAGGAATCGATTGGAAGTTATACAATAAAGTTGAGCTCATGCTCATGTATAACAATATCGATTTTTTTTTTTTTTTTTTTTTTTTTTTTTGAGGATGAAGCCCACATAGGTCTGAGACCTGTGCGTGCGATTTATATTCTATTCGTTCAACCGGACTGAACAGAACGTAAAAAGCATGCTTCAAGCTTGAAACTGATTTTATTACAACTTTTCAACTTTAGTCTATCTAAACAGATCTTTTCAGGTTATTTTCCAGGCAAAATATCGTTCTGGAGAAATATTCGCTAATGAGAAGTCGTCTTCCAAAGATTGCAATGCCAAGATCAAAAGGCATAATAAAAATTACTCTTTAGCAAGAAAGTTTTTCTTGAAACTCTTTATTAGAAAGCTTTTTATGAAGAGATTTGACTGTATTTTTTTTTTTGAGGATGAAGCCCACATAGGTCTGAGACTTGTGCGTGGGTAATGAGTTGGATGATGGTGATTGATGAATTGGACCTACAGTTTTAGGTGGGTTCCGAACCACCGGGAAGTGATTTTACAGCAGAGAACAGTGTCTTTTTTGCTGGCCAAAATTATAAAATTGAATAGTTTTCATGCTTTTAAACTTTCTCGTATAGTATAGTAAAAACTGAATACAATTATCCTATTTTCATGTCTGCTGGAGTTGAATAAGTTTGTTGAACCTCGCAGCGTACTAAAGCAATATGGCTCCTTTTTCAATCCGGTAGAATACTATTTCTTAAGCCATGGAAATAGCAAAAATTTAATAGTTCCCTAAGCAATTTGCGAGTAACCAATGAATAGCAGTAAAACAGAAAACATAAACATGTCACAAGTGTCAACATGAATAGCTCTTTACAAGTAGCGTCAAATGATAGATGTATGGAACAACTAAGAACTATCAGCAACATTGTATAATTCATAGGCGATTAGTCAATGATATTGTTTTGTTTGCAGATTCCAGCTTCTTGTCCTATCGAAATAGAAAAAATACTAAGTGTTTGTGAACGCCGATGATTCCCATACAAAACCACACCCTGATATCTCGACATTTATGCAAATTATTCTGCTCTAGCCCGTCCTGTGCATTGGGTAATTAGCTGTTTTACTCCCCATATGTACTCACACACTCTCTCTCTCTCTTACTCTCTTTATTTCTCCCCTACACACTCACCCACCCCCTCTCTCAACCACGAACTGCACACGTTGTAGCACTCTACCATTTTTGCATATTTTAATTTCCAATATTTGTTTTAATTGCGTTTTCATAATGAAAGGCGCCTAATATTATCATCGTCAATGATCTTCAGAGCATTGGCTACCCTTTACTACATTGGCATTATTATTTTCTGGGCCGTATTTTTAATTAATGGTAAGTAAATATTAATCGAGCTTCGACGCGCTCATCCTGTATTAGCATTGTAAATTCATTACACAACGACTGAGATAATAATGACACAAGCTTCATTTCCCTTCGTTGGTTTTATATTTTTTTAATCACAAAACCAAAGCTGTGCCATCGTTTGTGGGAAACAAGGTTTATGGAAAAATTGATCGTTAGGGATTGAGCTTGGTTGAGTGGATTTCTTTCAGGAATTAATTCCTGAGAAAAGGTAGGCATAGTCAATTAATTCCTTTGATACGAGGTAGGCATAGTCATTCTGAATGCACTTACTGAATGACGATCCAAAAAATTTTTTTTTCAATTCAATTGTTTATTGCCTCAACTTTACAACAAAATAATTTAATGGTTACAAATTAACATATTTAACACATTTGTTTTTATTCATTTGAAATTGTTCTTATTTATGTATGCAAAATAACGCGGGTAGAGTCAATTCTTCTGGAATAATACTTTCTTAACATTACAAACACTATTTATGTAATCATAATAAATGAAAGCTTATTTTATGAGAGTGTATTTGATAAAAACTCTAGAACTTCCGCTATTTATCAAGCTGACAATAAAAATGTTTGTGCATAGTCAGTTGATTTAGTCTACTAGCGAATAAATTGAAAATTATGAAACTTATTACAACTACTCTAAAAAAAACTGCAAGAAATTTATATTATAGAGTTGTCATGTTCTACAACTCTTACAAAGCTGTAAATAAAAAAAAAATATTCCAACATTAGCTCAAGAAAACACTTGATATAAACCGGTTGAAAATAATGAAGAAAATGCTGTCTGATGTATATTTTTGACACTTATACCTTCTCACCCACTTTCTCATTTTCTCTCTCAATTGCTCTCTCTCTCTCTCTCTCTCTCTCTCTCAATTGCTCTCTCTCTCTCTTTCTCCCTTTCAATTTTTCTTTCTAGAAGACAGGAGGGGTGCAGAAAACGATAGCGGCAGTTAATAGGTTGAAGGAGGTGGTAATAGTTACTACGCAAAGGGAAAGTGGAAATAGAGAAATGAAGCAAGAAGAAGATAAAAAGAAGAAGAAAAAAGAGGGAGAAAGAAGAAGAGTAGAAGGAGAAGGAGTAGTAATTAGCAGAGCCTGAGATCAGGCTTGGGATCTTAGTTGAAAAATGTCAGGGAGGCAATAAAAATAGCTCGGCCCATCAAGCAAAGCGGGGCAGGGCGCTCGGCTGGCACGGCGGCCCTTATTAAAAACAGCGCAATTATCAGTGTTTTTAGACCTGTCCTTTGCCACGACAAAAAAGGTTAAGATTGCTCTCAAAGGAGACATTTATTAAATATTCCATAGGGTGGCCGCCGCCTGCTAGCTGGCTTGATCTTTTCTCTTCTGTGCTTGGTGTTTCTTGCTAGATCGCGCACACCGGCGAGGAATAAACGATCTTATCCGCTTCACTTGTTCAATTCGGCTACCCTTGATTTTTTCCTGGGTACACAACGATCCCTAACAACAAACATATTATAACAGCAGGTTTTTGTTAGGAAGCCCTTTGCACCTTGTTAAAACGGTATAAAAGGAGCGCGTAATTTTTGGAGATTCATATGTTGAAGGACGCCAATACAAGGACGACAGATTACATTAGAGATTACATGATTGTCAGAAGAATTGTAAAAATATCACCGTTTCATGATCTATAGTTATGATCATTATCATCAGCTATGATTCAGTCATAAAATGCGACAACTGGATACATGTTAGTACAGATTAATATTATTATTATTTTTATTTAGTTTTTTTTTTGTAATTGTGAGTAGACTACTCTTCTCTTTTTGTAAATCTCTTTTGTTACTATGAGTATAATATCTTTCATAAGGTAATTTTTTATATAATTTATCTAATTAAGAACGCATACAGGTCTTGTGATTATGATTTCATAATGTTAAAAATTAATACTGTATTTTCATATGCATAAGGATTGAAATTAATTTAATTTTACTGTACAATTGATTTCTAGTCCGGTGGTTCGAAACCCACCTAAAACTGTAGGTCCAACTCATAAATCACCATCATCCAACTCATTACCCACGCACAGGTCTTAGACCTATGTGGGCTTCATCCTCCCCCCTCCCCCAAAAAAAAGTTCAAAAGACATCGTTTCCAAGACGATTTCACAATACATGACAATACTTGATTTTCTGATAGTTGTAAATCTCTATAAGTACAAAAAATTATCGAGAAAATTGCAATACTCTAACACATTATCTATTTTTTCACAAAAAATCCTACTTTATTAAACAGGACATGACAGCTGACTGTATAATAATTATACTAATAATAATTTTTGTTTTCGCAAAGGGGTCCTATCAAAACTTGCCAAATATTTGTCTATGCAGTCATTCTCTATCTCGTTTTCCTAGGAATCACTTTTTTATTTTTAAAGCTTATTTTGACTGAACCCTCCTCTTAAACGCCAATCTTTATCCAATATCTTTCTATGCCTATGCTTTATCAAGTTCCTATCAAGGGTCAATACCCTTTCAAATGTATTCAATGAGGTTTGTTTTGGCATTTGCTGTAATCCTCCATTATTTGTAATTTTTCAGTATGTATTATTATAAATAAATAATTTCATTATCGCTACTTTAAAACAAATTGTCATAATTTCTATTTAAAATCTCCCACCCACACACCAACCATAAACTACAAAAATGGGGGTGGGGGTAAATTAGATCACCCCCCTGAAAAAATATTGTCAATCTTGGAAAAACCTTTTTACTCGGCCTATGAATGAGGAGAATTCTTTCAAAGATCATGATCATCGGTCAAGACGTTTGGCCGGATTCGTGAGACAGACACACAGACGAAATGCCGAACGGTCAAGCTAAACCTGATATCTTGCATCACTTGGTCAATTAATTGTTTTCCACTATACGCATCTACTCCTTAATAGAATTCCTACATTGGATTCTCATTATCAGAGATTCATTGAAGCTCCTTCTCCAATTGGACGATATTTTACTGAACTGATGGCACTTCAATTTTTAGTATCATAGAAATGAGAAAAAATGAATTTGATTCTGAAATGTTGTATATTAGTTGGAGTTGAAAGAAAATATAATAATTTCCTAATAATATTTATTATAATAATAATATTTAGCGAAAGAACAAGCAAGATTTATTTTCCTCATATTTTTGGATGAATGATCTGGTTGAAGCATCAACATACAGGTTCGCGGTGAAAATTAAAAACTCCGACGAGATAAATTCTGACATTTCTTTGGATATTGTACACGGAGAAAGAACGTTGGTTAGGTGCAGCATTTGCTAGCTGGTTTAAACGCTTGTTTGGAATAAAAAGAAAGAGGTAGGAAAAACGGCAGAACGGTGATTGTGGAAGGAAAAGAGTGGTGATAAAACGAGCTTATCATAAATTAAAGTTCGCGATAAACCCAACAAATATAGAATTAAAATAATTCCTCCCCAATGTAAAATGCAACTTCCTCAGGATGCGGCCAAACTGGGGTTAGAAGATTGTGGGGCGGTAAATTTTCTAGATCACAACGAACGCTAGGCCTGCCACCCCCTTCAACCCCCACTCCACCAGCCCAGCCCTATTTAATCCACTAGCCACCCCTCACACAATGTTAAAAACTCCGTACACTATAAACACTGCTTCCTTTTTATAAAACATTTTCTTCATTACCCGAAGGAAGAACTTGGATTTCTACTTCCCCTTAACCCCCCGAAAATCTTTTCGGTTTTCCTCCCACACCTACTATCAAGAAATCCCAACCCTAGATATTTCTTTCTTTCTCACACCCCACTGAACATCCACCCTGCTTTTAATATTTTTGTTGTTTTTATCCCAGCAGAAGTAATTTTTAATATTCTTGCTGCTAAGAGGGATGAAGAAGAAAAAGAAAAAGAGGAGAGAAGAAACACAATAGAGTGAGCACGAATGAAGAAACCAAGAAGAACGGAATATGTTTCAGAGTGAAACGCTCCATTTCTCAGAATAAACCATTACGTTCACCCCATAACCGTTCTTTGAAGCCACAAAATTAAAACGTCTCCCTCGTAGATAAGCTGAATATTTGATACTCGACTAAAAAATACGGCAGTTTTCCAGGTTCAGCGTTGAAATATTGTTGTAATAATTATTGCTTATGGCTTCATTGTATGATCTAGTTTATGAGTTCCAGGGATATGAATTTGCATAATATTAATTCTCAAATTCGTACTACGCGAAAAATACAAGCCGTTATGAGTAATGAATTGTATGTAGACTTTTATAAGCTTGTTATTCATAACATGAATGAATAAAGAAGTGTCAGTTGGATGAAAATATTAAAAAATTGTGAATAATTATCTATCTGGTTTGTGGGAAAAAGTCTGTAAAAAAAAGTAAATTCGTATGGCTTTTCGTGGTGGGGAGACCCTTACGGGTAGTTCCACCTCGCCGCTTTTTTAACGACTGCTTTTTTTATATGCAACCGGGACCGACGGCTTAACGTGTCCTCCGAAACACGGGAGTGGCTCGAGAAAAATATCTTGTACTCAACTGGGATCGAACCCAGGACCTTACTTTATTTTAAAGTCTGTAATTAGATTCGATAAAAAGGAAATTGAAAATTTACATTGTGTTGTCATGAGAAAAAGGGCAAACCATCAACAAAAAGAAACAACCTATTATCACATTCAGATGACGAGAAACTACAAAAACTCTGTTGTTGTTTACTTCTTGTAAATGACACTCAAAGGCCTATGCATAAGTTCTATTATTATATTGTGCCTACCTTTATGGCTTTCTTAGGTTCCTTTATGTAGCACACGCATAATCACTTTGAACTTAATTTTGAATGAATACTGAACTATGTATTTCAAAAATTTCATGAATGTCTTAGTCTTTGTCTTTGTCTGTGCTTACTCTTCCTCTATCTTTCGTCTGCGTCTCTTTTCTTACTGCCAAGATCATGTCCGTATGATATAGTCTACCAAATTTCCTAATGAAGCTTAGATAAGCCAATTCTGGTTTATTTGATGATCAAAAGTGTCTGGAACTTTTTTTCGATGACTATGATGGCATTCTGTGAACTGTCTCCAACTTAACAAAGAAACAGTTCAACATTTTTAAACTTCAATATTAATATTTTCTTCCTAAAATTTTATCAATTTGTACTCATAATACAATTTTTAATTTCAAATATACAATTATTGTACTGCTTGGATGTTTTGTATCTGCTGTATTTGTAAAGGAACAATAAATATTTCATTTCAATTTAATTTTCTT